>CM062807.1:175703653-176181383 GCA_031772625.1 Pinus tabuliformis | reverse complement strand
GAGCGAGAGCAGACAAATGGCACAAGCAATTTTCAAGGTGGAGACCCTGAGAATCTTCTAGAGCTGCTATTTGACACTTGCCTCTCTGAATTCGCCCAAAGATGAGTAAGAGATCATGAAATCTCCATGTTGAACCAAGAACTATCAGAGGGATGACACTAATCAAAATCCCAGAAGCTGACTCACCCCCCTGCAAACATCTATATATGGATCCCTCATCCCAGAGATCCAAAAGGCTGGAATTTTGTAATTTGCAAGGAAGTGTTGTTGGTTTCTCTTTGAAGACAATGTTGGGTGATCTTGCTTTGTATGAGGTGAAGAGGGCTTTCATGCTGGGAGGATGGCGCTGAGTCAGACCAAGTGGTTGTAATTCTCTCTTCTACTACTTCTACCAATAAAGTTATTTGAGTTTTCCTCCATATTCTTGTGTATCTCTGAATATTGTGTTGATATATGCATTTGTATGGTCAATATATATCTGATCCTATATTGTTTACAGTGATAGATCTCTATGCTTTGATGGTATTATGCTGCTTTGACTCTATAGGTGCTCTTTGAAGCGAGATAAGTAAGGAAGCAGTGGCGAGATTCTGTCAAAGGTGAAAGGAAACAAGCAAGGAGCCAAGTGAAAGACTGAGGTTGGTACTCTCTGCTTCTTTCTCATCTATCTCTCATAAAGGAAAACATGAGTGACTTTAGTTTGTTTGTTTCTAAGATAGCTACCCGTCTTAGTGGGACTAGCAGCTCTGAATAGACACTAGTTTTCCTGATAACAAAATGGCGACTCCGCTAGGGAGAGAATAGTTTGATTGCTTGTCTCTATTTGTTTGCTTCATAAACTACATATGAAGCCTGAAGTTAAGCCAACTAGCCTTCGAACTGCATTTGCTATGCAAGTGCAAAGTAGATCAACGCTACTTCAGTCAATCTCCAGGTTTTTTTATGAACTGAACAACTGACTTGCAAACATCCTAAGTGCCCTAAAGGTAGCTCAAGTAACCTCATTAGATCAGCCCCTATACTTTGTATTTACTAACTATCATTAGCTTGGCCTAAATCCCTGAACTAAGCTGCAAACTGTGACCAAAAACCAAGTTAAAGTCTCGTTCCTGGACCATCGCACTGTCTCCTTTTGGCAAACTGGATGCATCGCACCTCCCGTGTGCAGTAGGTGGGATGCATCCCTGTTTCCCTGTGTTACAGGTGCGATGATCAGGTAAGATTGTTTATGCCTCCAGATTTTGGTTTTTTCTTCACCGTCTTCAGCTTTATTCAGGAGTTTTGTTGTTTGTGATTAGTAAACCACTGTGGAAACCCCCTTCCTTTGCATTATTCAGCCTCCATTGTACAAAGAATTGTGAATGTTTTTATGTATTTTTCGCCATTTACAGTTCTCCTTTACAAAATAGTAACTTAATCGAACTGTTGAATTTTGATTTGAAAGTGTCGCAAGTGTCGTTTTCAGTCAAAGAAAAGAATCCTTCTCTTTTTGATAGTCGATTACACTGTTACTCAAGTGTCGAAAGCAGTTTTCAATTCAAAATCGCAAAGTGTCGTCTTGCCTTCCTTTCATTTTTTTTTAATATAAAATCGTTAGTACTATCACTTTGAAAGAAGAAATAATTCAGATTTGTATTTAGCATTGTTTTTGTCATTCACACATTAAGAAATCAGAAAACAAATACATGCATGTGCATTTGCATTTAGACTACTTGTTGATTTTGATTTAAGATAGTGCATCTAGTGTGTGCTCTCTGCTCTATGTTGAAAGGATTTCGCTTCTCTTTCTTTAGTAGCTAGGATTTTCATTGCAAAAAGAAGAGTAAACGAATGTTTATCATCTTAGATTGCATATTTAGGATTTGTATATCTACATCACACGGTGAACCTTAAAGGCAAACTTCTTAAGAAAGATCAACTGTAAAATAAATTCAATGAACATAAAAACGCTTTGGAACCTAATGCACAACATCTAGAAGTCTAGGCTAGAGACGTATTCCGGCGTTGTAAAGCCTGGTAACTGTCGCTTTCATCGTAGGTTGGGTGATTCCTCCTCTTTGAGACGACAAGTGCCAGTACGGACTTGTACTCCTACGTACCGTTGAGTATATATTGGGAGGCCACAATAGGCTATATCCTTTATCCTTAGGAAGCCTTGTCTGCCACCCTATCGATCGCAATGCACTGAACACAACATTCGGGAAGATTGACTGTCGTACCGTAAAAAGTATTCTGCAGTTTTGCGATTGGTTTGGTAATCCCTCTGTCTAGATTTCCGGAGTAGTCTCTTTCGTTCCTTTTTAGACTCCTTAAAGGAAAAGGTCCATCTAAGCACTTGTCACTTCAGGCTCATTAAAAATCAAAGGCGACTAGAGTCATCTTTAGCTTTTTCTCGACTCTTAAAAATTGGAAAAGCAAGTTGTGTCAAAGCGTCTAAACTTCATTTAATTTGGAATAACATTTTCCCCTCCTATTTTGAGTTGATCAAATAATCCACAATCGTGGAAGAAAGTCAACCAAAACCCCATCATTCACGGAGACTAACGAGTCAATCGTCTTTGACTCCGAAAGCGAAACCATTCCGGGCCAAGCGAACTCGTTTAATTGGGTCAAAGTCTCTTGGTTTGTTTCAAACTTGTGTTTCAACATCCTCTGAGACTCCAGTTACTCCAACCATTTCTGGTATCCCTGCCTCTACAAAGGAAGTTCCGTAGTTACAAGAGGACATTAAAATTGATCCTAGTGTAACAGTAAACACTTCTATTCCTGAACTAGCTCCATTTAGAGTTGATTCAGAAGGTGTTAGCCCTCCAACATCTGTCGCTGCAGAATCTATACCTTCTTCGGAACCAGAAATATTTTACGAACCTGACGGTCTACCTCTTCCACTTGGATTGATTGTTATAGAAGAGATTATGGAGGATCTTCCATCCAGTACTCCATCGCATTTTGGAACTGGGATCCACCTATATCCTTCTGCTTCAGAAGTTAATACCCCTTCATTGCAAGTTCCTGTAGAATCGCTAGGAAGTCTTTTGGATAGACTCGATATGTTTGGACAACCATCGACATCTAGGACTGTGTCATCCAATACAACAGTAGCAGAACCTCCTACCACCACTCCAACGATGTTCGCTGGCATACCATCTGTCCCAACTAGCTCTCAACCGCTAGAGGGAGTCCACCTAGGGACTGTTTCAACAGTATGGTCTATTCCCATTTGTTCGTCCGGAATGATATCTGGAATTTCTTATGTTGAGTCTCAACAAATTGATCCTTCACGACAGTATCAATTTGGGCAGTCCGGTCTCCAAAGGCCAATCTTTCCTGTGAGCATTGGATTGCCGCCGTATGGGGGGCAGTATGCCCTTTCCTTGTTCCCTCCGGGAGAACAACCATATGAGAGTTCTCAACCGAATTCAGGTCAAAATGGAATCACATCTACTGGTTGGGTGCAAACACTGCCTCAACAACCAAGAGTTATATACTCAATGCAACCGAGTCTACCTGTTTTGAATATCCCCACTACACCAGCTACTGTGATAGTGTCGCAAGTACAAGCGTTGCCTGTTGTATGCCAGCCTCAAGTTTCTCAGGTCGTAATACAACAGCCTCTTGTCTCCACGACGCAACCGCAATCGCCGGTTAGTGGCTCCTTAACTGGAGCGACTCAGGCTCAAACGGGTACTATTACCCCTCATCTTGGTCAAACATCCAGTATTGGGCAATAGCAAATGGTTTCACAACCATGGCTAGTGCAACACCAACAACCGCAATTCCAGCAAGTGTACCAAGGACCTGAGAAACAAAACTTTGCAAGTAATGGGCAGCCGTATATTCAAAACGGTTATCATCAATCATCCCAAATTGGTTATGCCCAGCAACCTTATCAAAGTTATCAGCATCAAATGCATTATGCTAGTATGCAAAGACCTACTGCTCAGGCAATCCCATCTTATCCTGGGTATGCTTCGCCGAACCTGAATCAACAGTTGCCCTTCGCGGCGACTTTAGAGTTACCAGATCTAAAACGGCTAACAAACGATCCAATTGCTTGTGCCCCTTGGTGGCCAACGATTCCTCATAAACTTCCATCAGATATTCCTAAATTTAATGGAAATCCGGGTGAAGATCTGTCGAATCATGTGATGACCTTTCATCTATGGTGTTCCTCCAACACTCTAAATGATGATTCGATTAGGCTTCGCCTTTTTCAGTGAATGTTAACTGGTCCGGCAGAAAAATGGTACATTGAATTGCCTAGAGCTTCGTCTGATAACTTCGGCGCCCCTGCCACCACTTTTTAACCCATTTTCAGTTACCATTAAGGTACGAAACAAGAACAGAGCTTCTTACCAATTTCAAGCAGACGACGACCACTCACATATCTGATCATATTCATGAGTGGCGATGCCTTCGTAGAATGGTAAAAACATATGTTCCTGATCAGTTACTAGCTTAATGGTTTATTAAGTCATTGTTACATTCTATTACAGAAGATGTGGCAAAGGGAGGAGTCGTCACCGAAGAGCAAGTCATTGCTCCTGCGCAATATCTAGACTTGATCTATACTCATTCCGGCACGCTCTATGACAAAATCCCTGATGCTTCCAGACCAAAATTTTATGTTCCTTCTCCTCCTAAATCAAACAAGGACTCTCATGCCGACGATGGCGTGATAGGTATGACAAGCACGAAATCAACAAAGGCTACATCTAAGAAAGCCCGTAAGGTTTCTGGTCAAAATGAAAATGAAGAACTTCTAGCCTCGGAGGTTAATGTTGTGTCGACCGACAAAGGCAAAGAACCGAAGCAACCAGGGGTCAAGAAGAAAGGGAAGAGCAAAAAGAAGAAACAGGACGATTCGTCTCCTGAAAAATCTTCTGCAAACCCTTCTGGGCAAAAGAAACCTAGTCAGCCATGCCTCATATGCGATGAGGATCATTGGACGAGAGATTGTCCATATAAAGCTGAAGTTAAGAAAATATTTAAGAATTCAAGAACTTCAACAGTATTGACTGACCCATTTCCGAACCCAGGAACCAATCTGGTTGCTAGCGACAATGCTTCCCCATCCCAAGTGCTTATGTTGTCCATTTCAAAACAACAAAATGATGCTTTGATAACGACAAGGAATAAAGATTATGGGAATCCCATAATCGTCGAACGGCAAGGCTACAGGTCAGCCCGGTAGTTCGACAACAACTTCTCCAGAAGTTGTTCCACCAATCATTCCCGAATTAAAAATAATACCGCCTAAGGGAGTAGTACATAAATCGACGTTTAATCCTCGTGCTCAAGTAGCAAAGAATTATAATATAGTGGAGGATTTGGCCCAATCGCCATCCGCTATGTCGACACTTGAAGTACTGCAGAATTGCCCCTCCCAAAAGCAGGCTTTGTTATCAACGATAGGTGGGATTGATCCAACGGATTCCGATCTAGTGGCCTTTAATCATAAAGGATACGAACCTCAGTTACCGGCCCAACTCCCTTTCCTCATACAAGTAGAAGGCCTCGACAAAACTGTTCATCAAACAATCATTGATGAGGGGGCATCTACTTGTATTATGTCAATGAGTTGCTGGAAAACTTTAGGCTCTCCACCCTTGTCACGATCATCAACAACATTAAAAATGTTTGATGGAAGAACATACACACCGTATGGGATATTAAGTAACTTGAAAGTTGAACTGGGGGGAAAGACAGTCGAAATTGACGTCGAAGTTATCGATGGAAACCTCGATTACAATATCCCACTGGGAAGGCCTTGGATTTATGCTATGGCTGTTGTTGTGTCAACTTACTTTGAAAGATTGCATTTCCCTTTCAAGGAGGAATTACAATCATTGATCAACAAACCTTTCTCCCCAACAGTTCTCAAGTTACCGGAAGCATTCCATTGATCCATGGAAGCTCTCAACTGCTTCAAAATATCGAAGTAGGTCTCCTAAAAGACCCTTCCTTAATGGGGACTTTTGCCCTTCCGCCTCTGAGTAATCTGGCAAAAGTGGCCACAGTGGAAACCTGTCACATGATATCTTCTACATCAACAAAGATGAAGAAGAACTCTGAACATTTTGATAGTGTCGATCATCGCGAGGTATTGCCTCCAAGCCCTACCATAGCTACATCATCTAACGATCAATTCAGTGATGTTGTACATTATGTACTGGGGGCATTGGAACCAGATCTTTCCTTCATGACCCCTTATGAGTTGTGATCAAAGGTCGCCATGAGGATAGTTCTTTTACTGTGCCAACCTCATTAAAAATGAAACAACTCCCTTTCCAAATTGAGTCTTTGATTATGATCTCATAAAATCCAAGTCGAGTATTTCAAAAATCTCGAAATTGAACCTTCATTCCATCCACCTTGTTGAATGCAATGAAGCTTGGGGGGCATGCACCTCGATTTGTGTCATTATGCTGGGGGCATGCGAACTTATAACAAGCATAGTTTTTCATTTCAAGCTTGTTTAAACATGAAATCGAATATGAGCATATGTTGTCGCAGGGTTCAGGCTCATTAAAAAATGAATCAGGCCATGAGCAGTTTTACGCGAAGTTCAAGCTCATTAAAAAATAAACCTAGCAATGAGCATATGTTCCACCAGAGTTTAGGCTCATTAAAAAATGAACCCACCTCTGGTAAATAACCATTATGATCACATAATTATCAGCTTTTGAGCCTTGGTCATGTTCTTACCATCACCTCCACTCTTTTTTAGCCGATCATATGCCTCCATTTGATTGTTTACCCCTTTTGAGGAACAGCTGCAACGAGTGATTCTATTAGCCATCTTCTTTACACTGTTGTGATTGAAAAGTTCCAAACCTTACTTGGAACCAGCTACTATCCAAAATCAACACTCGTTCCTCAAAAAACGAGTCTTCTTTAAGCTCTTTTCATTTGACTCGTAAAATATGAAAAGATTGTCGAGCAATTGGCCTCTCCGGCTCGTTAAAGTGATTGGAAGTGCCATCTCTCCTCTAGATTTTAATCTTTTTGGACCTCATGGATCATTGCACAAAAAGATCGAGCGCTTGTCTTGTTCGGCTCGTTAAAACTATCGAAAAGTCATCCCTTTCGTATTATTTTATACTTTTTCCAGACTTAAGGGATTATATTACGAAAAAGGATCACTAGAGTTTCCTTTCCGACTTTTTTCAGACTCTCTAAAATTGAAAAGGACCGAGTTTTCTTTGTCGTTAAACTCGTTAAAACAATAGCGACAAACTTGTCCATGCAGACAAGAATGAGTTTCATTGTCGCTAGGCTCATTAAAACATAGCGATGAGTTTACACGAAGGGCAAATTATAGAACAAGCATATGTTATCCTCCTCAAGCTTGACAAAAATAAGAGGTACTGGTCAGAAATGACTGGGGAAAAATTGGGAAGAAAACTTGAAGAAACTTTATTGGTAGCAGGTTGCTCTTGAACATGACACTTTCACTCCATCACCATGATTGAGTTGGGTTGGGTTATTCCTTTCACCGGTCATATCACCATTGGTCCACCATACCATCCATTTTTGGGGTTAACGCTACCAATCCATTTCAGTGTCGTCGATATGTTCAAGAGAAGTCGCTCAGAGAATTCACCAACCCAGCTTGTGTCTCATCCGCTGCAATACCTTTATGCTTCATTCTTTCATGACCGCCACCCTGAACCTTGTATCATCAGATCGTTTTCACCTCCACAAAATCATTTGCTCTGTTTCGTGTAGTAGATGTGGGATTCATTAAAGCCCTCCTATGACGGGTCACTTCTTGTCGACATCAGCTCATTATCCAAGAAGTCGACCTAGGAACAACCCTTTAAGTACTTTGAAGCTTGCATGTCTCAATGGCAAGTTTCTCACTGACAGGTTTACATTAATGGCCTTCGACCGAAAGATTTTGCATGGTGTTCAACATTGACTCATGTATTCGAACCACGTGAATTGTACTGCAGTACCTTGAGGGTCATCATCATCATCGGTGATTCCTCTCGCGCCTGTTAACAGCTTAATCATTGGCTGGTAATCAGGCGATGTCTTTCCATGTTCGACATCAGAAAATCTTTTCACATGGACCGACTTGTACTTTTGGGCGAAGATTGAACGCGTTTTGAAGACCCCGGATCTAGTTTCATCCATCCGGGCTGTGATATATTCAGGAAAATAAAGACATCAAATGTACATCATTGCTGCACAGATAATCATCCAAACTAAGGGATGATGACTCTACTAGAATCATCAGTCTGCACACAGACGGTTGTCTGTCCTATGTACATAAAAATGAATTTATCAAGCTGAGCATGGGAATGCCCGCCTCAACTAGATCATGAAAATATTATGAAGATAATGTATTGTAGTGTATCTTATTACAGGTCACCTTCCAGTTCGAAAAACCTCAGATCCTCATTATAAAGCATTTCACCCGACATCAAAAAGATTTACGACCTCATGCTTTAGGGGGCAACTGTTATAGATATATTTGGGCACTGCAACCCCAATCACATATGTCCTAAACCAAGGGCTTCTAAGTCCCTAAAAGTTTTGTTTCATACCCTAAAGGAGCAAGGTTAGCTAATTACATCATCTCCGAGAAGTTCTCCATGAAAAACTACTCAGAACTGGTCAAAGCAGGACCATACAGACTGCCCAGTGCTAAGGGTGCGATGCATCTCACCTGCCACATGCAAAAAGTGTGATGCATACTGGAAAGCTCTTCTGTAGGGTGCGATGAGCGAGAGCAGACAAATGGCACAAGCAGTTTGCTAGGTGGAGACCCTGAGAATCTTCTAGAAGCTGCTCATTTGACACTTGCCTCTCTGAATTCGCCCAAAGATGAGTAAGAGATCATGAAATCTCCAAGTGGAACCAAGAACTAACAGAGGGATGACACTAATCAAAATCCCAGAAGCTGACTCACCCCCTGCAAACATCTATATATGGATCCCTCATCCCAGAGATCCAAAAGGCTGGAATTTTGTAATTTGCAAGGAAGTGTTGTTGGTTTCTCTTTGAAGACATTATTGGGTGATCTTGCTTTGTATGAGGTGAAGAGGGCTTTCATGCTGGGAAGATGGCGTTGGGTCAGACCAAGTGGTTGTAATTCTCTCTTCTACTACTTCTATCAATAAAGCTATTTGAGTTTTCCTCCATATTCTTGTGTATCTCTGAATATTGTGTTGATATATGCATTTGTATGGTCAATATATATTTGATCCTATATTGTTTACAGTGATAGATCTCTATGCTTTGATGGTATTATGTTGCTTTGACTCTATAGGTGCTCTTTTAAGCGGGACAAGTAAGGAAGGAGTGGCGAGATTCTGTCAAAGGGGAAAGGAAACAAGCAAGGAGCCAAGCGAAAGACTGAGGTTGGTACTCTCTGCTTCTTTCTCATCTATCTCTCGTAAAGGAAAACATGAACGACTTTAGTTTGTTTGTTTCTAAGATAGCTATCCATCTTAGTGGGACTAGCAACTCTGAATAGACACTAGTTTTCCCGATAACACCTTGGTGAGGAAAAACTTGAATGTGTAATCCTGCAACAACATCTAAACAGACCACAAACCCTATAACAACCCAGTTGTC
This sequence comes from Pinus tabuliformis, assembly GCA_031772625.1. NCBI lineage: Eukaryota > Viridiplantae > Streptophyta > Pinopsida > Pinales > Pinaceae > Pinus > Pinus tabuliformis. Next base: position 176,171,795 of record CM062807.1, on the reverse strand, counting down.
AAATTTATGAGAAAAACAACCTAAAATAGTAGTTCTCATGCCAAATTACAAGTATAATTGGATCATAAGGATGACATATAAAAAGAGACATACCAAAGTTGATAATGGTTGTTACAGTGGCAGAGTATGGTCTTGAGAATAAAAAAAGGTAAAGAAAAGGTAGGAAAATGAGTGCAAAAATATGTCAATTTCACATCCCAATATCTCCCCCCAACTTAAGTATCTGCATGTCCATATCTGCATGATTTCACATCCCAACATCTCCATCCCTCTCTACTTCAACTGTTGCTTCTTGTGTAACAACAACAAAAACTTCAACATGTTATTGTGGAACAACAGTTTGGAATTCTTTATCTTGCTCTCCAACTTGAATTCCAACTGAAATAGTGTTTGGCCTTTCATAGCCTGCTTCCACCATCACTTCGTTACATCCATCAAAAAATCTAACTGACATTACTTTTGCCACTTCTGCCAGGGTTTCTAATCCATTTTGTTTACTATACTAAAGTTGCCCTTCAACCATGGCAAGTTCTTTCCTTAAATTCTCATTTTCCTCCTTCAATTTATTAATTTGTTGAATAAGGAGGTTAGTTTCAGACTTACCCGGTAAAGAGACATCTTCTTACTCCTTTCTGAACTCCTACTCTATCTATTGTTCGACAAATTCCTTTGATTTAGGTGGAACAACATGAACTTTAGGTGTCGGGGTATGTTCTTTTACAAATTCTTCTTCTTTCTCTTCATTGTTGTCCCTCAAACTCCTTTGGTTCTAATGTATCAGTACATTTGTCAGATATTTGGGTCATTGATGGTGTAACAATTACCTGCACTCTCTTCTTGGGATTCTTTCCACCCAATCACTTCTTCAATTTCCTCTTTTTCACCATAGTTTGTACATGAGTAGATTTTTCAGATGCTTTCTTAAATTCCTCGGGAATTTCTGTCTCAGAAACACTTGCTTTAGCAAACGTCATTCTAGGTGCCCCTATTTCAGCAGTCTCTGCCTTAGGCCCTTCTTCCTCAATAGTTCATACATGATAACTATCCTCAAATTTTCTACTGGATATATCCACAGGCTCTTTAGTGCATGATCTTTTTGTTAGAAAATGTAGAGTGGCAGCTTATTATAACTTATTTTCTTTATCCTTAATACTTTCTTGTGAATATTTAGTTATCTTCTTTGATCTTTAGTTATCTATTTTCATCACACAATATCAAGAAACAATAACAATAAAATATGACACATATATAGGCTCTTAGCTAGGGAAAAACTCCTCCAAGGGGGAAACCTGAAAACTATTCTTTTCTTAGAATCCGCTTCAAATGAGATACATTGACCCAATCCTTAGACCAAGTCATTCTCCTAGTGCTAAGTCAACCCTTCCTTTAAATATGTCTGCTTTTTCCTTGCAAATTCAACCTACCAGCAACAACCTAGTTACTTTACCCAACAACTTCGACCTGCTAGCAACAACCTAGCTACTTTACCCAACAACTTTGACCTCTAGTAATTTTGTCCCAGTAACTGCTACAAAAACCCTAATCTATCTTCCTTTTAAGACCTTCCTAGAGTAAAACAACTCTCCCTAAGGTCAACAAGGTCAAGACAAGGATTTCACTCTATCCAACAACTTGTTCTTGCATTTTTGCTCCCTAGCAACAACTTCACTTCCCAACAATTCACACCTGCAACTTCAGTCTCTTTTTGGCTGTAGAAACCCTAGCTTCTTCACATGTATGAGAGAGATAGAACCCAAAAAAAAAATATGTTGTCCTCCTAGCTTCTTCCAAACTTTTTCTCTCTGTCTTCTGCCTCTCAGAACTACAGACAGACTCTTTCTTGTAGATTGAACTTGTGTGAGTGTGTTTCTCTCAATGAAGTCGAACTACTCTTTATATATATCCTTCTCAAGGGCTCAAGTTCCCTCCTTTAGGCCGAATCAAGGATCTCAGGGTCGACTTGCACTCTTGGAGATTCCAGGACTTTCTAGACTAAAAAATAATTCTTTTTAAAATTACAAATTGCTCGGAAGGGTCTTATAAACATCATTTTGACACCTTTGACTCATGGCAATAAATCCTAAGACCTAACAAACCCTAGAAGCACGAAGAACACACTTTTACCTAAAAGACCATCAATAATGAGCATGAAACCCATGCTTTAATAATAATAATTTTCCTTTTTCTTTTTCTTATTTTTTACATATGATACATACTAAAATGAGTATAACAATTATGAAGACCAAAACTAGTTACATTTCTCAACACTTTTTCCTTCAATGGATGTACTAACAGACGTTCTTATGGAACTCCATCTCTTAGGGTTTCTGCGAAGGGTTCTAGGAGGTGTAACTGCTCTATAATTTGGTGTTGTTTCAACACTTACCTCTTTTTCTTCACTTTCTAGCTTCTTCAATTTCCTTTTTTTCACTGCAGTCTGTACATGAGTAGATTTTTCAGATACTTCCTTTGATTCCCTAGACATTTATATTTCAAGAACCCTTGATTTAGTTGATGTTGTTCTAGGTGCCCCTGTATCAATAGTCTCTACCTCAAGCCCTTCTTCCTCAATAGGGGATCCATGATAACTATCCTCAAATTGTCCACTGGATATGTCCATATATATTTAGTGCATGCTCTTTTTTCTTCAGTGAATATACCAACATAAATTCTTATTGAAATCCGTCTCTTATTGTTTATGCGATGAGGTCTAGAAGGTGTAACCACTCTTCTTTGTCTAGGAAGTGTAGCTGCTCTACTCTATCTAGGAGGTGTAACTTCTTTATCTTCTGGTGTTGTTTCAACACTTACCTCATGTTTTTCACTTTCCGGCTTCTTTAATTTCCTCTTTTTCACCGCAGTTTGTACAAGAGTATATTTTTTAGATACTTCCTTAGATTCTCCAGGCATCTCTGTTTCAGGAACCCCTACTTCAGTTGTCGTTGTTCCATGTGTAGAAATATGGTATAGAATTGTAATTGCTCAAGAGATTTTAATCTAAATCAAAAGACACAATTCTACTCTACTGCTCTGCGGAAATTAATTCACGATTTAGAACAACAATCTCAGACATGCAATAAGAAATAACACACATGCACAACATTTTTCTAAGAGGGAGAAACTGCTAAAAACCCCTTAATCATGCTTTCATTAATCAGATGAATAAATAATTTATTACAATTACTTGCTTACTCTGAGCACAACCTGCAAGTGAATAACCTATCTCTCTGCTCAATGAGAAGTTGTGACCCAGACTTAGTCAATTTCTACCTTAGCTTGAGCACCTATTTCCTTGCTCAATTCCCAAGGAAATTAGACTCCTATTATTTAGCAATTTCCTTCAAAATATTGTGTAGTTCCCAAGGTTGATCATCTGATTGCATGCAACACTTGTACAGTCAGGACTAGTCTACAACTGATGTTACACTGCCTTGGAATCTCCACCACATGTGGGGAACTCGAATCCTTTGCATGCACTATATATTTAAGGCTGATTGATCAGCTAATTGGATGATCATTGAGTTAGATTGTTGCCCCACTGCACAACTAACCTTCCATTAGTTCCTCCAACTATTAGAACTAGTTTAACTGAACTCAACTAGATATAACTGAGCTGAATTACTAAAATTCAGCAATCACACATGCTTAATTGAAATCCAAGCCGTCTAACTCTAATTTACTAAGTTAATTGAGTGACAAGATCCATGTCACACAAGTTAACTACCTCCACGTTGTCTGTTGATATGGAAATTCGAATTTTCTCAAATTCACTAAGGTAAAGTCAAATTGAGACTAGGAAGCATAAAAAAAGGTTGAATCAACTGTGTCTGCAACCATCTACTGGGAAAACTCTGTTGCTATTGAGTCTACCAATGAGCCTTCTATTCTAGTGTCAACACTCCTCTGCACTCCTCAGTATTTGACTAACACTGAATACCGAGGGCCCCTGTAGCAAGGTAATGATCCATGAGGATAACACCTCCATGGATCCTGCCCACATTTCTACAACTCTGGGACTAAGGATATACATCGCCCCACCTCACTCCTAGAGGTATAGTTGCATGCATGACAAAATATACCTATAGCTTATAGAGGTTTCTCACTCCGACTCCAATCTGCTTCTCTTGCCTGGTAGCTACGAGTCTCAAAAATGATTTCCCTTTACTGAAGATCACATCATAGCCACAATCTTCTAAAATTGTTATAGAGATGAGGTTCTTCTTCAGGCCTGGAAAAAACATGGCATCTTTTAGGTGAAGAGGAGATCCTAACTCCCTCTGAAAGGTTATTATTCCAATCTTGGTAGCATTGTACCTTCCGTCATCCCCAATCTCAATATACATATGGAGATCTTTCTCCTCTAGGTCACTGAAAAACTCTCTACACCTTGTCATGTTGAACAAGGCACCCAAATCCAAGTACCACACACTCCCCATCACAATGTTGGCCATGCATGCGATTAGGGTGAAGTATAACTCAAATTGTGAAGCCAATGTTTCACTTGTTGCTCCTACTGCAGGCTCCTTCTTTCTAGAATTTTTCTGTGGACACTTTGTAGCATAGTGCTTGAATTCATCACAATTGAAGCATTTTATTTTGGACAAGTCCTTCTTCTTTCCCCTTTGGTTGGATTCAACCTCACCTTGGGATTTCTTGCCGTTGGAATCCAATCCTTTTCCAACTAGAGCAAAGTCCTCTTCTGCTTTTGTGGATGTTACTCCATCTCTGGTACTTTGCCTGATTTCTTCTTGTACTGAATCAGGCCACAAGAGTTCCCAATTTGGTAATTCTCCCTCCCATTCATTGAGTCCTAGTAGCTATGCCAGCTTTTGAGAAGGCATAAAAGAGCTAGGCTCACCAGGTCATCTTCTGCAACATCCACACCAACCCCTCCAAATTCATCACGAACTTGGGTCAATCTGTTCAGATACTACGAAATAGTGTCATTCTTCCGCATCTTGATATTTCGAAGTTTATCTTTGAGGGTCAGTTTCTTATGTTCGCTACTATTTTGGAATAGATCTGTTAGTGCCTACCACATTGTGAAAGATTTTTCTTTCCCATGGAGATTTGAGACAATCTGGTCTCACACTCCCTCCAATATTATTCTCCTCACCTTGGCTACATCTTTCTTCCATTGGGCTAGGTTTTGTGCATTAGATGCCTGTGGTTTTGCAATGTTTGTCTTGACATATTCTAGCAATCCATTGTCATCCAACACCACCTCCATGCAATGGAATTAGAGTTGCCTTCCAAGGCATACTTTAGTCTCAACATGTTGAAGGTTATTTTCCCAACTCTAAAGGGATCCTACTACACTGAAGTTGCAAAGTCGAACCTCCTGAGAAACAAGTTTGAAATTCTTGTTCTAATGTGAATCTAACTCTGATACCATGTAGAAATATGGTGTAGAATTGCAATTGGTCAAGAAATTTTAATCTAAATCAAGAGACACAATTCTACTGTACTACTCTGCGAAAATTAATTCACAATTTAGAACAACAATCTTGCAATAAGAAATAACACACATGCATAATATTTTTCTAGGGGAAAGCAACTGCTAAAAACCCCTTAAGTCCACCTGCATTAATCAGATGAATAAATAATGTATTACAATTGCTCGCTCTGAGCACAACCTACAAGTGAATAACCTATCTCTTTGCTCAATGAGAAGCTCTGACCTAGACTTAATCAATTTTTGCCTCAGCTGGAGCCCCTTTTTCCTTATGCAATTCCTGAGGAAATTAGGCCCCTATTATTTAGGAATTTCCTCCAAAATGATTACGCAATTCCCTAGGTTGATCATCTGACTGCACGCAACACTTGTACACTCAGGATTAGTCTACAATTGTTGTTACACTGCCTTGAAATATCCACCACAACTGGGGAACTCAAATTCTCTGCATGCACTAGCTATTCTAGGTTGATTCATCAGTTAACTAGAAGATCACTGAGTTAGACTGTTGTCCCACTGCACAACTGAACTTCCACTAGTTCCTTCAACTATTTGGACTAGTTTAATGAGATAATTGAACTAGATTACTAAAATTTAGCAATCACACATGCTTAAATGAACTCCAAGCTCATGTGGAAATTCGAATTTTCTCAATTTGACTAAGGCAAAGTCAAATTGAGACTTTCTTGTCACACTTCTTAACACCAGGTGCCCCTTTTTCAGTAGTCTCTGCCTTAGGCCCTTCTTTCCCAATAAGGTATTCATAATAACTATCCTTAGGTTGTCCATTGGATATATCCAACAAACGTTCTTATGGAACTCCATCTCTCACTGTTTCTACAACATAGTCTAAGAGGTGTAACCAATCTTCTTTGTCTAGGAAGTGTAGCTACTCTACTTTGTCTGGGAGGTGTAATTGCTCTATCTTCTGGTGTCATTTCAACACTTGCCTCCCATTCTTCAGTTTCTAGTTACTTTAATTTCGTCTTTTTCATTGCAGTTTGTACAAGAGTAGGTTTTTCAGATACTTCCTTAGATTCCTAGGGCATTTCTGTTTTAGGAACCCTTTCTTCAGTTGATGTTGTTCTAAGTGCCCCTTTTTCAACAGTCTCTGCCTCATTCCCTTCTTCCTCAAAATGGAATTCATGGTAATTATCCTCAGGTTGTCCACTAGGTATATCCACATGTTCTTTAGTGTATGCTCTTTTTCCTCCAACGGATGTACCGGTAGACGTTCTTATGGAACTCTGTCTCGTATTGTTTTTGCGACGGGGTCTAGGAGGTGTAACCACTATTCTTTGTCCAGGAAGTGTAGCTGCTCTACTTTGTCTGGGAGGTGTAATTACTCTATCTTCTGGTGTTGTTTCAACACTTGCCTCCTGTTCTCCACTTTCAATTTCCTTTGTTTCAGTGGCTGATGCATATGACTTTGCCAATAAACTGATCCACGTGCTTCCTTGCTGGTGCAGTGAATGAATTATGATTAACCTGATGAGCACATGGTTGGTTAAGTGTCTCTTTAGATGTTTTGTTATACTCATTGCCTCTGCCATATGTTGTAAAAAAAATTAGCAAATAATAGGGCAAATTTATCAATTCTCCATTATGAAGATGTGCCAATAATTGAAAATGATAATTGAATACTATCCCAAAACATCCCTTGCAAGTAATGAACTTATGAATAAATAAAGCCACATCATCTTAATGGTTAGGAAGGAATGTTATATCGATACCTCTCCCCTTGCTCCTTACTTCCTCTCCTCAATGTAAAAATGTTGCCCTAGCTGTTGGAACTGTTATTTTCCAACAAAACCAACGAGCCCCTATCTGAGGTAAACCTATCACCCTGGCAATAATGTCCTCTATAACAACAATTCTGAATCCTTTAACCCACGAATATTGCTTCCGCAGAGCCTATGTGAATTTCATAGCAATTTGTTCGTTGAAACCCTGTAGCTTCTCAAAGTAGACTAACCACCCTACATTCCTAAATATTTCTAGGGCTTCTGGATGGTGTAGCAGTGCATCAATGGAGTCCGGTTCATGATAGATTGTCGCTCCTCCCATTGTTGTTTCAGAGATTGTTATTGCTCAGAATGACTTAGAGACTGTTATAGGGTGACACTTGGTCAATACAAACACTTGAGTAGAGAATATCAGTTAAATGAAATTCGACAATGAGTAGGGAATAACTAAGGTTACCCTTTCAATGAATTTAGGCTTTCAATGATAAATGACAACTACCATGAATGGTTTCTAAGTAGTTACATTGATTTTCACCATTGACAACATGTGTAAGGGCGACAATAGGTAATCACTGATTTAGGATACATGTATTGTGTGCCCGCTAGATAGTAATTATTGAATTTGGCTTAACGTACACTCCTCCCCCCAACTTAATTACAAAAGTTGTCCTCGATCGACATGTGTAACAAAAAAAGTCATATCCAATGCCATAATTAGGAGCAACACACGATGTTCGGTGGAAGCTGCAAATAAAGCTAAAATGGACACTAAAAACAATGCCATAACTAGGAGCTAAAAATGATGTTACATAGGAAGCTATATACAGAGCTACATCAAGAACTAAAGACGAGGCTAAACTGGGCGAAATAGTCGGTGATAAAATAATGTTAACTCTCTGTGATTTGCATAAAAAACACCAAAATTAGCGCCATCCCGATAAATAACACCAATTTTTTTGAAAGGGTGGAGAAAAATACACTAAAACAATCAATGGAAACAAAAAAGGGAGCTAATCACAAGGATTTGTTGTAGTGCTTGTTCTTTGGATAGGTTTGGGTGCACTTTGGGATACCAAGGAGCATCATTTCAAACAAGAACACCAAATTTCTCAGTACATTTTGGAATACATTGTGGGAGAAGATGGGGCACGAAGTTGAAGAGGTCTACAACATTCCATCCACAGATAGGTTGACAAATAAAAGTAGTCAATAGGACTTTGGTGCAACTTTTGTGGGGTTGCAATCATAAGCATTTGAAGACTTGGGATGAAAATATGGTATAACACTCGACACTTCTATTAGTAAGTCCCCATTTGAAACTTGTTTTGGATATTTGCCACCTTCCCCTTTGGATATGACATATCAACAACAAGGAGGAGTGAGGGAGGATCTTACAAGGGATGCTTTAAGGGCATAAATATTTGTGGAGAAGATCAAGAAAATCCATATACAGGTACATGAGACACTCCAAAAGTCACAGGAAAAATTATAAGGCCAGGCATGACCAACACAGGATAGAGAAGTCATTCAAGGTGGGATACAAAGTATGGTTACAGTTGAACAAGGAGAGGCTATAAGGTCCTAGTATGAAAATCGAGGCTTTGCAATATGGTCCTTTTGAGATATTAGCAATGATGGGAGATAACACCTATTGTAGAAATTTTTTGAATAATAAACACATATTCAACAAAGATTATCCTGATCATGCACTATTGCGGAATACATGCATAATACATAAGCTCCTTTACGTTGATCAACAATTTAGCAGCATCAAAAGCAATGAAACATCAATAGCATGCACACATTAACACAATATGTAACCCGGGGAAAGCTTATAGCTGAAAACCCCACACTATCTGTATATTAATGATTGAGAACATGTAACACTACATAGTCAATACTCCTCACAAGTATCCAACACTATCTCCACCTGTTACACACAAACCAGCTCAGACCCAAACAAGTCACAAGTTCAAATCTGCTCCATTGCTTTGCCTGCCTCTATTGCATAAACCTGCTGAGAATCACTCACACTGGAAATCACGTGAGCAGAGGCTATTCTACTGGGAAAATCAACACAATACTCATTGGCATACTCAATTCATTGCTTGTGCAAATCCTCATGCACAACTATAGTCACTACTGATGGCAATCTCATCCTCTAACACCTGTCCCTGCTGAACTGTACATGCACTGACATGCAACTGAGTTAACTGATGTATCCTTTAGTTGCTTTATGAGTTAATAATTAGTTTAACAACACATCATTAGTCTATTTGCAGTTAGACTAATTACAACTAGTTTAACCAAGTCAAACTGAACACAACTCCATCAAATCCACAATCAACTCCACCAAACTCAACTGCTTGAGTTCTAATTGAAGTCATGCATGCAACAACTCAACTAACCCACAAAGAAAGCGTATTTCCTTCTGACAGCTGCATGTGCCACATCTATAGCTCAAACTGAAGTGCTCCAAGAGAATAAGATAAAGTTTATAGTCTAAATATTATTATAAGACAATAATATTTGACTTTTCTATTTTTGACTAGCAGTCTAAAAAGAGACTGTGATCACTCCTGCTGTGATCCAAAAATAGAATTTGCGCCATAATTTGCCTGCGGGCCCACTTAGTGAAGGCGACTCCTTTCCACTAAGCTCCATCATCTTGTTGCATTCTCAACACTCCCTCTCAACAAGATATGGATTATCAGCAACCCCTATCCTGCCTCGGTGGTATTCGAATTTGCTCCTGGTGAGCGCCTTCGTCAAGATATCGACATCCTGATCCTCCGTTGGAATGTATGAAAGTAACATGATTCTCCGTTGCACACAATCTTTGATATGGTGGTACCTGATGTCAATATGCTTAGATCTATCATGAAATACAGGATTAGCTGAGAGTTTAATGCAACTCTGGTTATCACAGTAAATCACAGTAGGATCCAAGTGAGAACCAAACAAACCGACTAGGATCTTCCTCATCCATATAGCCTCGCATGCAGCCAAACTTGCTGCCATATACTTGGCCTCTGCTGAACTGAGTGCCATGGATCTCTGCTTCCTGCTGTACCAAGAAACTGTTGTCGACCCGATACTGAAGACCCCTCCTGATGTGCTCTTTCTGTCCGTTGGGCTCCCTGCCCAATCTGCATCCGTGAAGCCACATAGCTTCACCTCATCCTCCTATCTGTACCACAATCCATATCCCGATGTGCCTCTCAAATAACGCAATACATGCTTGCCCGCCTTCCAGAAGAGCTTGGTAGGCTTAACCATAGCTTGTGAAAGTTGGTTAACTGCATAGCATATATCGGGTCGTGTATTGACCAGATACATAAGCGACCCCACCAACTGTCGATAAACAATGGCATCCACTTCTTCTGTCGAAGTGGCATCCTCCTTCCTCCAACCTCCAAAAAGAGGAGTATCAACAGGATTGCAGCCATGCATGTTGAACTTCTCCAGTATCTCCCGAGCATACTTACCCTGAGAAACAAACAGTCCACCACTGCACTGCAAAATTTCCAATCCCAGGAAATAATGAAGGAGGCCCAAGTCCTTCATCTCAAACTCCTTAGCAAGATCATCCTTGCATGAAAGTATCAACAGTTCATCACACGTTAGAATCAAATCATCTACATAAAGTACAATGATAAGCAACTTACCCTCCACCACAATCTGGTATAGGTTAGGATCCGCCTCACTCTTGGAGAATCCAAGTTCGGTGAAATAGCTGTCTATCCGTGTGTACCAAGCACGTGGTGCTTGTTTCAACCCATACAACGCTCTCTTGAGCTTGCACACATGCGACTCGCTGCTGAAGATCTCAAAACCTTCGGGTTGCTCAATGTACACCTCCTCCTCAATGACTCTGTTGAGGAACGCAGTCTTCACATCCATCTGATGAATGTGCCACCCCATCTGCACTGAGAGAGCAAGAATCGTCTGTATGGAAGAATACCTTGCAACAGGTGCAAAGGTCTCCTCATAATCGATCCCCTCTATCTGTGAAAAGCCTCGGGCAACAAATCTTGCCTTGTACTTCTCCACACTCCCGTCAGCTGCCTGCTTAACTTTGTAGATCCATCTCGAACCCACCACTAATTTCCCTTCCGGTCTAGGAACAATCTCCGATGCACTGTTTCTGACAATAGAATCATACTCTTCCACCATGGCGTCTACCCATGCGGGATCCTCCACAGCTTCCTCGAAAGAGGATGGCTTAGTCAGAACACACTTGCTCATAAGAGCCATGTATCCAGTGTACCGATCAGGTGACTGTCTATGCTTGCGTTGGGCTGTAGGTGGTCTTACAACTTTCTCTGCATCTTGAGCCAGTCGCTCAGCTTCTGTCAAGTGCTTTCGCCCTCTGATGGTTGGCTTTGCATGAGTGGTCTCTTCCACTCCATGAACCTCGTCATGTGGCTGATCCACGTCCTGAAGCTCATCCTTAGGAACTAATAGCTCCTCATCTGCATGCAAGTGTAGCTCCCTCTCAAGCGAACACTTCATGGCTTTCTCCTCCTGAAATTTTATATCCTGTCGCACAACAATTTTACCACTGTCTAGCAAATACACACGATAGTTGTGGGGCGTATTAGTGTACCCCACAAATATCCCAACCTCTGCGGTCGGCTCCAACTTCTTCCTGGCATCCTTCATCACATGCATGTAAACATTAGCACCAAAAATCCTCAAATGAGAAAGATCAGGCTTCTTACCAGAATAAGCCTCCTCGGGTGTACTCATGCCAAGTATCCTGTGAGGACAACGGTTCTGCACATAAATTGCTGCATTGCAGGCTTCGGCCCACAAGTGAAGGGGTAGGCCCTGATCATGCAACATCGCCCGTGCAGCACCCACGATTGTTCTGTTCTTCCGCTTAGCAACCCTGTTCTGCTGTGGGTTATGGGGAGCTATGAGCTCTCTTCGAATCCCTTCTGCCTTGCAGAAATCCTTGAACTCGTCAGAGATGTATTCACCACCATTATCGCTCCTAAGAGCCTTCACCTTCTTCCCCGACTCCTTCTCGACCAGTGCTTTGAATTCACAGAACTTTGAATATGTCTCGCTCTTCTTCTGCATGAAGAAGATCCAGCACTTACGAGAGAAATCATCAACAAAAATCACATAATACTTGTGTTTTGCTATCGAAGCAACTGAGAAAGGTCCACACACGTCTGTGTGAATTCTCTCAAGGATCGTCGTGGCGTGACTATCCTTCTCGTGAAAGGTGGCTTTCACAAACTTTCCCAAAGTACACCCCTTGCACTGATCTGACTGCGCAAGAGTGCCTTTAGGAAGCCCTGTAGTGATCTGCTGCAGTATCTTCAAGGCTCCATGGTGAAGGTGACCCAATCTCCTGTGCCACAACTCGCCATCATCCCGGCTCACCAATCCTTCTGCCTTGCATGCCATTGTTGCGCATCCATCTACATGCAACTGATAAAGGTTCCTCACTCGAACCCCTATCTTCCGGGTTTCTCCAGTTGTCTTGTTGCGCAGGAAAGCCTTTCCCTCGCTGAAAACAACATCATATCCCTTGTCTTCTAACATCGCCACAGAGATAAGATTCTTCTTCAATCCTGGAACATGCATGACTTCCTTCAATACGAAGGGTTTACCAGACTCCCTCTCAAAGGAAATGGTACCGATACCAGTCGCATTGTATCTACCATCATCGCCCATCTCGATGTGCACTCCAAGATCTTTGTCCTCCAGATCAGAAAACAAATCTCGATCTCCCGTCATGTGAAAAGATGCACTACTGTCCAAGAACCACACCGATCCCATCACACTTGAAACCAAGCATGCGATCAATGAAAAATCAAGCTCAAACTGCGAAGCTAGAGCCGCTCCTGTTGCAGATCCAGCAGCCTGCTTGTTCTTCTTCTTTTGCGGACAATTAGTGGCATAGTGTCTGTGCTGGTGACAGTGAAAACACTTCACCTTGGACATGTCCTACTTCTTGCCTTTCGCACTAGACTGAGAAGATTTCTTGCTCTTCCCCTTCTTTGCTTTGGCAGCCAAAGCGCAATTTTCTTCATCAGTTCCCTTTGATGAAGATCTGTCCCCGGTACTCTGCCTGATCTCCTCCTGCACAACATCTGACCACAGTCTCTCCCATCCTGGCAATTTCTCCCGACCATTGATAGAGTCCTGATAGGAATGCCAACTCTTCGGAAGACCAAGGAGAGCCAAGTTCACCAAGTCCTCATCATCAACAGTAACCCCCACACTTCCCAGCTCATCTCGACACTGAGTGAACTTCGTGAGATACTTGGGCATACTGTCACCCTTCTCGCATTTGATGTTTTTGAGTTTATCTTTGAGCGCCAGCTTCCTCTGATCGCTCTTTCTTTGGAATAGATCTGTTAAAGCCTTCCACATCAAGTATGGAGAAGTCTTTCCATGCAGGCTGGACACAATGTGATCCTTCAAGCCCTCCAACAAAATCCTTTGACACTTTGCTGTCTTCTTTTGCCAAGCATCAGCTCGAGTAGCATCAGTGGGCTTCGGGACATCAATCTCTATGAACTCCTTCAGCCCGTTATCATCCAATTCTGCCTCCATCCTATCCTTCCATGCAATATAGTTTGAGCTGCCCTCAAGAGCATACTCCAATCGCAATCCGTTGAAAGACATTGCTTCTTTGACACCAAGAAAACACTGTTGCAAATTCGAATTCCACCAGCTCCAAACTCAATTGCCTCGGATCTAAGATTCGTGAGAACAAAATATTTCTCGTACAGAGATTGACTGTATGGGAATTCACCGGATATCTCACCTTCCTAAGGAAGGATGAATCCAGAGGCTACCTGGCCGATTACAGACTCTGCCTGAAGAAATAGAATGTAAACACTTCTTGAATAGTAGATCTGATGATCAACAGCTCTGATACCATGTAGAATTTTTTTGAATAATAAACACATATTTAACAGAGATTATCCTGATCATGCACTATTGCGGAATACATGCACAATACATAAGCTCCTCTACGTTGATCAACAATTTAGCAGCATCAAAAGCAATGAAACATCAATAGCATGCACACATTAACACAATATGTAACCTGGGGAAAGCTTACAACTGAAAACCCCACACTATCTGTATATTAATGATTGAGAACATGTAACATTACATAGTCAATACTCCTCACAAGTATCCAACACTATCTCCACCTGTTACACACAAACCAGCTCATACCCAAACAAGTCACAAGTTCAAATCTGCTCCATTGCTTTGCCTGCCTCTATTGCATAAACCTGCTGAGAATCACTCACACTGGAAATCACGTGAGGAGAGGCTATTCTACTGGGCAAATCAATGCAATACTCATTGGCATACTCAATTCATTGCTTGTGCAAATCCTCATGCACAACTATAGTCACTACTGATAGCAATCTCATCCTCTAACACTTGTCCCTGCTGAACTGCACATGCACTAACATGCAACTGAGTTAACTGATGTATTCTTTAGTTGCTTTATGAGTTAATAATTAGTTTAACAACTCAACATTAGTCTATTTGCAGTTAGACTAATTACAGCTAGTTTAACCAAGTCAAACTGAACACAACTCCATCAACTCCACAATCAACTCCACCAAACTCAACTGCTTGAGTTCTAACTGAAGTCATGCATGCAACAACTCAACTGACCCACAAAGAAAGCGTATTTCCTTCTAACAGTTGCATGTGCCACATCTGTAGCTCAAACTGAAGTGCTCCAAGAGAATAAGATAAAGTTTATAGTCTAAATATTATTATGAGACAATAATATTTGACTTTTCTATTTTTGACTAGAAGTCTAAAAATAGACTCTGATCACTCCTGCTGTGATCCAAAAAGAGACTTTTCGCCATAATTTTCCTGCGAGCCCACTTAGTGAAGGTGACTCCTTTCCACTAAGCTCCATCATCTTGTTGCATTCTCAACACCTATAGACTCAATCTACCCCCATACATGCACATTTACTTAGTGGTGAATGTAGACAATCTTAAACTCTATGAGCTTCCCATGCTAGACCACGAAGAGGAACAAGTCCTCCTTTCTACAGAGGATTTGACACACAATTGACACCAAATGCTCAGGAAGAGTTGAAAGAGGATACACTTTTACAGAAGAGGTCTATAACTACAAGGAATGGGTAACATGACTTTTGGTAGATTGGGTTGAAAGGACAACTTCCAAGTAAAGCTAAATGGTACACACGTGAGAAGGTGGAGAAAAAACTTCCTCACCTCATCTAGTAGAAGCTTTAGTAGAAGCTTTTCATGTCTAATATGTTATTTTTCATCCATCTTGAAGCTTTAAAAGTGAGAAAAGTGGATGAATCAATTCACATAACCAATTTTACCGGCGAGACCCAGTTTGACAAATTGGGTTCTAAAACCTTTTAGATGTAGTTTGAGGCATCAAACAACATTTAATGAGAATAAAACTTTATTGCTTAAGCATATCACCTTTTTGTGCTATTTTACACATAGATACCTTTCCAAGGGTGCAAGAATTGCCTCAATTAGAGTCTATGCAAAAGTTATGCCACCTAGAACTTGACCTTCGTATGTTGACCACCATAATTCGAGAGGATGTCATGTCATCCCACATTATTCATGGAAAAGGTGTTGGCCATGTGATCATGATGAAGAATACTCTAAAATAATCCATATTGTGACTCTTGTTAAGAGTTGAAGGAGTCAAACCTAACCTTTAGTAGGCTATCGGGGTGTGTTATAACTAGGCCACTAGGAGGAAAATGGGTTCCATTCTATTCGAATGCATTTTGTTCCATAGATGATTATAATAGCTAAGAGTGGACAGGGAGAGAGAAAACAAAGAAGGTTTGTGCATTGTAGCAACCTACAGGCCATAGGTCTTACTTCTTGTACTCACATCCATTTCCCATTCAAAGAAAGGGAGCAGAGTAACCTCACCTTCAAGCTAAGTTTTCTCTCAAAAATGTTTCCTAGATGTTAATTGTGGTTTGTGGGCTTTATTTTGTTGTTCTCTGTTTTCTATGTATTTTATCTATTGCATGCATAAGTACAACACAATAATTAATGAATCCCTAAATCTAAGGAGAAATTAATCCTCATCGTTTAGATTTTAGATTTTAAATATAATTTTATCTGATTTGCAATGACAAATTGTCTAGTGTTATATCCCTAATAGTTTACAAATCAAGGATTTGATGTTGTAGAGATTAAGGTCAAGCGACACAATGACAAGATTTCTGTGAAGTCACATGAATTAAATGTCTGTACTCAAGAATTATCTCCAAAACAAATTTTCGAAGAAGAGGATGAAGGTTTCTATGAGAAAGTTTAATCACAGATTGTGGGTTCGAGTTGCCAAGGCATTTTCGTTTCTCAATGGTAAGCAACCACTTGAGCTTCAATATTTAACATATATCAATATTTACCAATGTTGAATGTGTGTAGCTGGGAGAATGTGTGACTAAAGTTGTTTCTCTTTGCTATTATAATCTGGTAGGGCACCTTGCTTAGTTGAATTAGGTGATGATATCCTAGAACTAGAGATGCTCCATTGAGTGCTATATAGACTCATATGCTTACTCGTGACAATAACAACTTTGTCACGATGCTATCATTATGTCATTCCTCTGAATTTGAGAGTAATTGGAACTACTCTTAATTCTTCTATTATTTATCTCTCAAGTTATGGACTAACTTTTGCTATCCCACTCACTCATGAGCCTCATTTTGGCTTCTTCTTCTTAATTGTGTTATAAGGTCGTGGATTGCTTTTCTTCATTTGTACATTTAAACATTTTTTGTAGACCTACTTTGCTTTTTGAAGTGTGAACAATGGTGTTTTATATACAATATCCTTGTGCATGTAGGCTACCACGGGACATGCATTGTGCATGACACCACAAGAAAGACACTGTGCATGATGCCAATGGACATGTATTGACTATAACAAACAATCCATAGAACAAGTATTGGTTGCAACAACACCACAAACATTGACAATAACAACCATCTACTGTTAGGGGAGGGATTCCTATTCTTGTGCAGGGACCAGTAGTTGATATAATACTGGTCCCACCAAACCACCAGTGATTAAGACTTGTGAAACCAAATTTTAAACAGAAATAAATAACATTATGTATAAATAAGTTTTAAATTATGTCCAAAAATCACCCATACATTGACTGGGCCCACAACTGTCCATAAATAGTATTTTACTACTTAATATTGCAAAACATATTGACGCAAGTAGAAAACAGCTAGAGCCATAAAGGCTTCCAAACTGGTCTATTCCAGAAGTACAAAACAGCAGTCACTTCAACCCCCACTCATGAGAACTCCAACTTTGCATCCCAAATAAATATGCCTACCTGCACATAACAAAAGGAATGTATGTCAGCCATAACTGCTGTGTTGTTCAACAACTAAGCACCCTATGTTCAATAAATGACACCCAACCCAATAACAATTAAATCCAATTTGTTCAATAAATGACACCCAACCCAATAACAATTAAATCCACTTTGTTCAATAAATGACACCCAGACCCAATAACTGCAATAAATGACACCCAACTCATTCTATTTCTCATTAAAACAAATCAAAGCACATGGATCAACAAATAAACAATTCCCAACCATTAGATCACAGCAAATTAAATCCATACCACACATTCAAAATGAAGCCATTGCAATCCATGTGCATCCATGTCCACCAATTAAAATCAAGTCCCCAAAACTATAAAACAAATCCACCCACTGTTGAAGTTGCATCTTATGCTTTCAAACTATTCAGCAAACTTGAAGACAACATCACAAAACAGTGGCCAATATATTCAAGTTAGTTATATCTTCTTACAGTTCTGTTTTCATTTATCAGATTTTTCTTACATTACAGTTCTGTTACAGTTCTGTTTTCATTGTTTTCATTTATCAGATTTCTTACATTACAGTTCTGTCCATTCATTTATCAGATTTCTTACATTACAGTTCTGTCCATAGGGTGGTGACAGTTAACCTATACAGTTACAATTAACCTTTTTTATACAGAGTTTATGTATGTGTTCTAGCTTATACAGTTAACCTATTGAATACAGTGGGAAACTTCTAAACATCTAAACATCGTTTCTCCTAGTTTCTTCAATGGGAAACTTCTAAACATCGTTCCTCGTCCTGTTGTCATTCCCGATAACCCTTTATACACGGTAGGGTCTCCGCAACGAAAGCCCCGCTGTGTCCATGTTGATTGGACCAACTTAACAAAAGCAATATGAAACAATACACTGTACAGTAAGCGCAACGAAAGCCCCGCTGTGTCCATGTTGATTGGACCAACTTAACAAAAGCAATATGAAACAATACACTGTACAGTAAGCTCAACTTTCAGACTTCTAAAATAGATCATTTTTTCTAGGATTACAAACAAATTAGTGCAGTAAGCTATCAAACATTTTGCTCAGAAAGACAACAAATCAAATAAGAGGACAAGATGCTATTAGATTTTAAGTCTGCTTAATAAAACAGGTGTTTTTAAGTTTAAAAATACTTGGGCTACATTAGTAATCCAGCTCGCTATTAAGCCATAGCTGCAAAACTCAAAACTTTAAAGGTGCCAATTTCAGAAATACTAGTTTAAGTTCTCCTGGCGTAAGAATTATTATTTCACACTTGGTCATGTTATGAATATATATTAGAATTGCAAAGATTTTGGAACTGCAACAAAAGTGGTATACCAGAAAAAAACAGATACTGAAGAAACCCCGTGAACTTATATATCAAAATATAATGAAAAGTGAGACCTCTCAGCCGAATTTTAAGTTCAGTCACATTTTACAAAGGTCGCGCTTATTTTTGCTCATGCAACAAGCACATGGAACAAACTAAATAGGATTTTAGTGAACTATCGGTGAAGTAATATGAGGAGATGCAAGCCATTTGTTTCAAAAAGCCTAAGGACAAATTAATTGAAAGAAGAGACAGAGTAACTGTAAAGGAAACAATCAAAACAGGGCACTGAATCCAAATTTCCAGTAAGCATGGTAAACACCAATAAAATACTAAGCACTGAAGCAATAATTTCAACTCTTTTGAAATTATGTAAAGATAGAGAAAAAGACTCATTTAGACATTACATGAAAAACTAAAATCAAACTCACAAATTCCATATCAGTCAAGTGGGAAGCATTTCTAAGTTTTTGTAACCAGATATGCGAAGCAGAGGAAGACATGTCCCAATAATGTAAATAAAAGCACAAGTTTACCTCCATCGTAAAAATCTTGTTTTGACACCACAGATGAGAAAACATCTTATCTACCTAAATTTTTGTAGTCAAATATGCTAAGCAGAGAAAGAAAGTCCCAATAATGTAAATAAAAGCACAAGTTCACCACCATGGTAAAAACTTGTTCTGACATCACAGATGAGAAAAAATCTTAATCTCAAGATCTACCTAGTGTTGTAAGTTACAAATGGTATGAATTCTTTCAAAATGGTATTCATGTGTGTAAGTCTTTTGTTAGCCTTGAAAATTTAAGAATGCTATCTATTTATGTTTAATTTTATTTTAAAACTGTAATAATTTGTTGACCTTATTTGTTGCTTACCTTACAGGAATTGAAGGTTAGCTTACAGGAATTATTCGATCATCAGCTTCATAGGGATAATTTTTGCAGAAGTAATAAAGCATAATTTAACATATATTCTAATGTCTAAATGCATGCAATAATTTTATAGGTTGTTGCATCTATGGCAAAAGGAAGTTACTCTGCTCGTACAAGGAGAAGTGGCAGGAGAGTGACAAGGGGTGCGCAGCTGCGATGCACATCGTCCGATGATGACAGGCCAGCTGATGTCGATGCCAGCAATGCACCAGGGAACATTGTTGAAGATGACCATGTGACAGCTGCTGATGTTAACACACCATCAGCCACAGAACCACCATCAACAACAGTCCAAGGGGCAAGCTCAACTAAAAAAATCAGTGCTATAAGAGGATGGACAAAAGAACAAATGTTAGTTGCAATTGACGACATAGAGTTTAATGGATACTCAGTTCGGGCATCTGCAAAAAAACATGGTATTCCTCCCTCATCAATACATTATTGGATAAATGGACTGACTCATACAAAACGTAGAGGGCCTCTTACAGTTATGACTGAGGATGAGGAGGCCGAGGTGGTTGAGTGGTGTAAAGAGATGGCCCAACTGGGACATGGGCTAGAGTTGATACAACTCAAATCAACAGTTGCTCAAATCTGTCAAGGGAGGCCAAACCCATTCAAAGATGGGTTTCCTGGTAAATCATGGTGGTTTGGGTTTAAAAAAAGGCATCCAGAACTTGTATTGCGTACTGCTGAGGGCCTTGACAGAGACAGAGCATTAAATTTGCGCCCTGCAGTTGTGCAAAAATTCTATGACACACTTTCTAGTGCTTATGATAAACATTCTTATGGAGCAGGCCATATATGGAACTGTGATGAAACAGGTTTACAGGCAGGGAGGAATTGTGGCATGCGGGTAATTGCCAAGAGAGGGAGCCGAAATGTGCCAAAGATTTTGCCCAAGAGCAGGGAGTGGATAACTATTTTATGTTGTGTTAATGCAATTGGTACTTCAATCCCAGGATTTTATCTATTCAAAGGTAAAAATCAACTGAAAAACTATATACAGAACTGCGAACCAGGTGCATGCATGGCTGCACATCCCCATGCATGGATGACTAAAGAACTGTTTCTAAGTTGGCTTTTTCACTTTGCTGCATCGGTACCAGGTGGCGTCTCGCCTAATAACAGACACCTTTTGATATTAGATGGCCATGGGAGCCACATGGCTGTACAAACAATTGAGGAAGCAAACAATTTAGGCATCGACCTATTGACATTGCCAGCTCATACCACTCATAGACTGCAACCCCTTGATGTTAGTGTGTTTGGCCCTTTCAAGAACTATTTCAGGTCGGAGCGTGCTGCATGGATGGCAAAGAATCCAGGGGTTGAGGTGAAAAGGTTTGAGCTAGCAGAGCTTGCAAGTAAAGCTTTTAAAAGGGCTTTGACACCATCAAATATCAAGGCTGGCTTTAGGAGGACAGGAATCTAGCCACTGAACTATGATGCTCTCATGCATGATACTGGTTGTAGCCAAGCGTTTCATGTGGATGGTCAGGAAGAAGGGAATGCCCAAACAGGTGTTGAAGTGCAAGAAGTAGATGACCAAGATGATGTTGTTGCAGCTGGTAATATGATTTCCTTGTCTCAAGGACACTTATATGCTGAAGATGATGAAACTGTATGTGAAACACAATATAACAATGAACAAATTCGCAGTAACATGGAGATTGTTCCACCAACTCAAGAACATGAAATTCCTGTTGTTGATATTGTTAATGTTATTGCTGAACATGCAGTTGACAATGACCAATTGACATTGCCAAGCCAAGTAACCCCACCTTCATGGCTAGCAGAAGCAATGATCAATATGAATGCACATAGTGTCTCAGCAACCAATGAAGAAAGCATGAACATGCCCTCACAACCAGCAGAATTGAACAGTGAAATTGTTCATTTTTTTGTGGACAATATATCAATGGAAGAAGATGAAGGACATAATGAGGCATCAAATGAAGATAATGATATAGTTCAATCAGTTCCAACAGAAACTGGAAGGGAAGTACCAAGCAATGACATGCAGGTGGGAGGGGTGGAGAAGACACTTGGACAATTCCTAAAGCTACCAGTACAGAGAGTATCAATGAAAAAAAAGCAAGGTGCACCAGGTAGTCTTCGTCTGGGCCGAAGCTCACAGTTACCCACCTCAGAGGACTATATAACCCTGTTAGTTGAGTCTGAAAAAAAGAAATTTGAAATGCAAGAATTAAAACAGAAAAAGAAGGATCTAGTCAAGGAGAAGAAGGCAGCAAGGATTGTTGCCGCACAACATCGAGCAGATGAAAAGATTGAAAGAGATAAAGCAAGGCAAATTAAGGACCAACAAAAGCAAATGGCAAGACAGGAAAAGGAAAAACGAAAGGCACAACAAATGCTTGAAAAGGAACAAGGGATGATCAATATGGTTGACAATGATACAAGAATAGCCAATGAAACCAGAATTATTTCAAACTCATTGGACTCCATTGCAGATAATACACCATTATTCCAAGATCTCATAAACATTCAAGTGCCTCACTATACTACTGAGGGTTTACCCACTTGCCTTATTCCTACCAGAGTTGGTGCCAATTCTATGTATGCTCATTACACACCTCCACTTAATGCAGGGACCAGTAGTGCAAATGTGAGGTATGGGTACTCAATACCTCCATGGTTGGAAGCTGCAAATTGGAGTCAATCATATGGCAGCAATCAACCATTTCCTAATCAACCCTTGACAGGTAGGCCAACCTACTTGGCTCAAGAAGGTAACTCGGGGAGTTTTGGCACTCAAGATTCTCAGGGCCATAAAGAATAGGGGTGTCATATGTTTTTGTTTGTAACCACATTATGATGTGGATTTTGGATGGATTGTGTCTTTTTCTTGTCACAAAAACATTCTGGCTTACAACCTAGGTTGTTTTATTGCTTTGAAACACTAACAACATTATGGTGCTATGCATTCACTACATTGAAAAGCCAACAGCAGCTTGGTTGGTTGTAAAGTAGTTTTATTTGCGAGTTAAGCACAAATGATATCAGTCCACAAAAGACACTACAATGATAACTTAGATACTTATTTCCCTTTTGAAATTGTTATGTCAATTCATATTATGTCTTGGGGCATCTTTTTCCACTGCAAAGATGAACTATATTTCACAAAATAAATCACTTAATACTTCACCATTAGCTTCAAAATGATGCTCCCAACACTGATAAGTGATTTCTTATGGATATTAAACCTTAGCAAATTGATTTCTTCTTACTAAAACAAGTACACCAGATCTCGAAAAGCATATTTCAGATATCAGAAAACATATACCAGACCTTAGATAAACACTTGGAAAGTCACCAACAGAAAAACATATGACTTTATTAGTCTCTTATGGTCAATGTGCAGTGGTCTTGGGCTTATTATTATTGTCTTATGGTATTTATGCAGTCACCGTAGCAATATGCTTTAGATCTAATTATTCATTGCAGTCAACAAGTATCATAGAAAGCAGGCCACTGTAAGCAGTTTTTCAACTTTGAAAGAATAACCTAGATCTAAGTAAGCTTACCTACAAGCACATACTTCTGTAAAATATCCCAACTCTCAAACACATCCATCTTCTATTGAATACAGAAAGAAGTTAATACACAACAATAGCTCAAAACCAAAACTGAACTAAACTTAAAGCCTACACAACATATTTACTCCACAAAGATCATAAAGAGTTACAATTGGAACTACTGGACTCTTTGAAGTCATTTTCTTCATTTTTGAAGTAATTATTATTTAAATTTGTTGAAGAAAACCTGAAACACTGAGATAATAAGACACAGAGCTGCAAATAAATTCTCAACCATAAATAAGTAAATAAATCCAACAAATCTGATTTTAATATAATCAAATATGTAGTCATATATAGTTCTAAAATAATTGAGCTAAGTATTTTTCCAAGGAAACGAACAAAATGCATGTGATAGACAAAATTGAATGGCATAGGCAAACATGGGAGATAGTCTTTAGGAACCTAACCCAAACTACTGCAAGCACTATATCGGTATTCATCAGATTAGTCCCATGGAAGTGAGAAGCTAACACAATGCTTGAATAAGAGTACTCATTGTAATCAATTCAATGGGAATCAGAGCCATATGCGTGAAATAGTTATAGGTATAAATGTATTACAGCTTCTACTAATATGGAGTTTAAGCTTAGTCAATTATATATGGTACATCAATTGATCCCGTGTAAGTGATTAGACTATACGCTTCATATTCCATATCCTTACATTGAGCTTATATCAGTAATATGTAAGAGTTATGATATCACTGTAATCAAGCTATACTAATACAGGAACAAGAGCTTATCGTAATTAAGGCATGTAGATTATGTGAACACTGTCCATAAGGTTATGCATTGTGGTTACTAGTAACCAATACAGAGAAACAAGCTATCATAATATATGAATAATACGTAAGCTGCTTACACCATAGGCTCTAGTATCCTTCAAGAAGCAAACCAACATTCCGAAGAAGGACAGAGACAATCTGAAGATGGTCTGAGACATTAGCTTAGAAGGACTGAGGAAGCTAGATCTTTGGAATGAAACACTAGACCTTGAATCCTTACAATACCTGCTTAGGAAGGAATCCGCATACCTTCTTATCTGTATAACTCCCTTCAAACCCTCAGAACAAGACTAGACGCAGTAGAACCCTAGAAACAGCTTAGCCACCTTAAGACAGTCTGACAAACTTCCTACAAGCAAACAACCTTACATCTCATAGAAAACATAAGGTGGAAAAACAAAAAGAAAACATCCTAGAGCATGCGTTAAGGTCCCAAAATATTGTGAAAAAAGAATATAAGAAAGTGAAACAATCTAGTAGTCATAAGTTAGACTACTCGTAAGCTCAACCACGCTTCAAGAAGATCCATGTAATGATAGTGTAACTTTACCCACAACAATCTTTATTGGACAGAACTAGCGATAAGAATAAAATACAACAACAATCATTATTGGACAGAACTAGTGGGGTACTCAATTAACACTGTTCAAAGCTTAGGTATGATAGTGTTAACACATATAAGATGTATTCAAATTAGTAGCAGTAACCTTGTTCAAATCATGATATCAAAGAACTAGTGGTTCAATTCCAATACCTGCTTAGGAAGGAATCCGCATACCATCTTATCTGTATAACTCCCTTCAAACCCTCAGAACAAGACTAGACGCAGTAGAACCCTAGAAACAGCTTAGCCACCTTAAGACAGTCTGACAAACTTCCTACAAGCAAACAACTTAGAACACCACCGGCTTAGGAGTCTTACAATTCATGAAGTATGCCTAAATTATATGGAATGGTACAGAAGCTCGAAAGGCAATTGAAACATTCTCTGTTCATGCTCCAATATTGAAAGGCAGCCTATAATATGGCAGGGACCTGAAGCCTCACAATCTCCTGGTGGATACGCGAAGAGGTGTAGTAAAAATAGCATATCTTGGCCTCGGAAGAGCATTTACAATTCCTATTAAGAAATATACACATGAGAATCCAAAACCTTAAACCCTTCAACAAAGCAGCTAATAAATTATACCTTCAACAAAACCAGAGGGCTACCATTATATCAGAAAAAAGCACAAGACCTTAACACCAAAAAGCTACAACATCATTTCCGTATGTTCCGAGTCTCACACTAGCTGCAAGCTTTGGAGATGGCAACCAAAACCAAGCTGCCATTAGAATCCAAAACCCTAAACCCTTCAACAAAGCAGCTAATAAATTATACATTCAACAAAACCAGAGGGCTACCATTATATCAGAAAAAAGCACAAGACCTTAACACCGAAAAAAGCACAAGACCTTAACACCGAAAAAAGCACAAGACCTTAACACCGAAAAGCTACAACAAAACTTCCAATAAGCGAGGTGAGGTGTTGAGAAACACACGGTGAGAGGTGTTGAAAAACACTTCAGAAAATGGCTGGTAGGATAAAAATCCTACCGGATAGAAGCCATCAGTCCAGAGCTCGCCACACATTCGGCGGACCTTCTCCAGTGCTCGCCGGACCTGCCACACCTGCAACAATTGGAAAAAATTAACAAATGAGCAAATGCAGAAGAAAAAAACCCAAAAAACCACACAAATACCACCGAAATTTGCAGTTACCTGTAAATTGGTACTGGCTCCTCCCCAAACAGCAAATAGCACGAATTAAACAACCACCCAGGAAACCCTAAACCACCGACGGTCCTGGCTGAACAGCAATTGGCGGACATGAGCTCAACAATGGCGGACCACCCTAAACCACCGGCGGTCCTGGCTGAACAGCAATTGGCGGACATGAGCTCAACAATGGCGGACCACCCTAAACCACCGGCGGTCCTGGCTGAACAGCAATTGGCGGACATGAGCTCAACAATGGCGGACCTCATGCACAGGTAATGGAGCCCTCCCGCGCCATCATCGGCGGAGGGCTTCGAACAACCACCAGACCCGAACAGAAAACCCACAGTCGGAGCATACATCGCGCGGTAAAGGCGGAAATGAGCCCCTCCATGCTCGTTAAATAAACCCTAAACCCTTGACACGTTCCTTAACAGGTGGCGGATTGAGTTGGCGTGGTGTCGTACGAGGCCACGTGCCTGCAACGTGCCCGTCCGCCAGGTGGAGGGGAGGGCGCACAGGTAATGGCGTCCCTCCCCTATATCCTTGTGTTAGTTAAATAAAAACATTACAATTATTACAAATTATTAGAATCTTGAATAAAAAAATTACAATTATTACAAATTATCAGTCTTAATAGTGACCGCTTGATTTTTATTTTAAATAATTATACAATCCGATAAATATAAAAAAAAACAATCACATAACAAAAAAAATTAAGATCCCATTAAATAATCTTTGATCAATTAAAAATAAAAAAATCAAATTTAATAAAATATGAAATTAAATTAAATTTTACCAATAAAACAAAATAATAATATTTCCATAAATTTTTGGAAATTCTGGACATAAATTACAAATTTGCTTGAAATCACATGTAATGCAAGAGCTATATTCCATTTGTGGGGCCTAATAATAACTCGTAAGGATGCTCGATACCAAATACCAATCGACCATAAAATTGGAATTAACTTAAGTACCTTTAAAATATACTAAAATTTTTGGGGAGCCTTACAAACAACATTCATGGGGGAAGTCACAAAGTTAGCCAACAAACCCTAAGGAACTCGTGTTTCGGGTTGAGCGCACTTGTGCTACCCACCACCCAGGATTTTGACAGTGGACACAGTATTTCACACGACCTCTGTATTTTATTCCAGATTTCTCTTCAAGATTTGAAACATATTTTTAGAAAGGACTAAATTGTAATAATCGAGGCCGCTGTTTGCCTGAAAAATCTGTTGCAGAATTTTTTTATTGAAAATTGAGGCCGCTGTTGGAAAATCGCAAGGAGATTCAAGCTTTCAAGAAGAAGTTCGTCAGTCTGTAGTTGCAAAGGGCTCAGCCCATTGTTCAGGTGAGTCGTTCATCGTCAAGGAGAAAAATCACCAGCAGTTGATGTCACTCCTTAGGGGTAATATTGGTTAGAGGCAATAACTACTTCCTCAGCGGTATCAGCCAGAATTTTCTGGATTGAACCCCACCTTGCTACTTGGTGTTCAGCTGTTGGCTTCATACTACTCGGCTGGTAGCAGGTTAGATATGATTAACTTTTGTAATTAGGCATTTTGCAATACGATTTTTCAGTTATGTTTGCAACATGATCATGCCTTGCAAATGATTTTTTGTATATACAGTGGATAACTGGACTTGTTTTCCTGTGTGGCCGTCGTTTCCTTTTTTATGTTTCCCGGTAACTTAGCTGTCCAACTTTCTAACCTCTTACAGGGTTTGCACGTTTATAGTTATAGATTCAAATTGATCAGCGATCAAATTTGGCTTAATCAACCCATTGGATTAAATTTCATGTCATTTAATGCTCGAGCTCTCAATGTCGTGTTGTAGATTAATGCTACACTACTGTGAATTTGGATTTTTGGTTTTGGAAAGGCAGCGAAGTCTCTCTTGTTTTTGGTCTCTGTTCTCGCTACAGGACGTCATCCCAAATTAAAGGCAGCGAAACTCCTAAAGGCTCTGTACAGGATCTCGGTGGATATCTTCTCTGGTTTGAAACAAGAACGCATATTAAGAAGCCTTCGCCGAGTGTCCTGTAGCTGAGATTGCGTTTTCCGTGAGAAATTGGCTAACCGAAGAAGGTTCTGTTGGAAGCAAAGGTTCCGATTTGGGTCATGCGAGAGGATTGGGGCATATTTGAAAGCCATGCGATGCACCTAAGCGGGACGGATTACTGCGGATTTAAACAAGCCGTGGAATTAAGCAGGCCGCTGAAAGACGTGGTGATTCTAAACAGAAATACAACTCTAACGCAGCCGTAGAAGCCAGCGTAGATACTAAGTTCTTATCGCTGGACTCTAATTTTCCGATTGCTGTTTTAGTTCGCTTTGCACTCCTCTGTTGACCGCCGACTTGGGAAATTAAATTAGAAATTCTTTTGACGGGTTGGTAAAAATAATTTGACGGTAAATACAAATGGTTCAAAGACGAGTTTTCTGAAGCATGCGTCAGTCACAAGGAAGTCGGGAAGCAACGCAGTGGCCCGTTTCGCAGATTCACGCTGGTTTGACCGCCAAGGTCGAAATTAGGTCTTTCTGTTGTTAGGTCACTGTAATTCGCTGATTGGTTGCAAATCTATAGACTATTGGATCGTTTATGTTTTGTGGGTATGTTGATATACTTGGATGGAAAGTCGTGGTACTGTGGTACATTGGATTCCATGTTTCAATTATTGAAAAATCCTGTGTATTGGTAGATTCGACTCTATTATGATAGATTGTATTGTCATTTTCTGTCAGTGTATTACACTTTTTTTGAGCAAACATTAAATCATTTGTAAATTGTATTAAATATTACTACTGTAATTGGAAAGGAAGGAGTGCTGCTATAGTAAACCCCGAGGGCAGATTGCCCTAGTACATTACACTTTGACTATGCCAACTTGCTGATTCACTTCGTGCAACAGCAGCAATGTAGTACGGAAGCGTGATGCATCAGTCCATCATGTTTATATGCTTGTTGGCACAAAACTTTGCGGTTAACTGCTTCTGGTAGGCTTCAGAGGATTTTTCATTACTTCTAGTTCTAATAAGAGGTGTACTGCACAGTGCATCCCTAGGGCACAGAGAGGACAAACACAAACAAAAAAAGAGAAACATGAACTTTTGTATCTCTCAATTGTGTAGAAGAATTTAATCTTGACTGCTGCAACCAGAAACATTCGGAAACCACCTATTGAAACTTCAGATGCGCAACTACTGAAACATAAGATTGAAGATTCAAGTGTGTGGACACTGTACATCAGAGGATTAGGTCTCTTTGATAACTAAGTAGGTAGTAGATCTACGAAAGAAAAAATATGGAAATGCACATCAGCATACTAAAATCTGTAGCAGCAATCACATCTCTTTCTATTACATTAAAAGAAAAGATTACATCAATTCTACTCTACTCACACAAAAACTCCTCACAAGGTCACGCTGCAAATCACACTGAGCCCTTGTCTAACTAGCGTGCCTTTATCTCCTTTATATAACAAGAGAAGAAGATGTTACAAACAGGGATAAGAATAGCCTCAAGAATGGTGTGTGCTCGTGCATGTAGGGGAATCTTTCCCAAGTGATGTAACCCACGTGAATGCTATGGACAGTACTTAAACTTCTCAAATAAATAAATGTGCCTTTCATTTCTGGAATGAATATGCCATGCATGTAGTATAACTTCTAGAGTCACTATGCCATACATTAGGGAATCTCTGGTGGACTAGTGGACCACATGCAAGTGGTAACTCCCATGATAAATCTGCCTTGCATCCCTAGGTAAATGCACACCACCAAAATAAGATGAAAATGTCTACAAAAGAAACTTACCTTCATGTGAAATTCTTTTAGGGCATCCTCTTTCCAGCAAAAGTCAAGCACTTTACCAGTTGAAGGAGAAAAGGCTTGCAGTAGCAAGGTAAAGAAACTAACAAAATGACTTTCTCACTGAGAATTTATAAACAATGATAAACTAAAACCCTACCCTACCCTTGTTAACATGGTTCTTCATAACAATGTTATCAGAACCAGACTGATCATCAACCAGTTGACCCCAAAACTGGGAAGGGGAAAACAATCAGTCCGCTAAAAAATACATAAATATACAAGTTTTGAAAAAAACATATATATTCATGTGCATTTATATGAATCCAAACCATAATACACAATATGTGAAGTTTCTCATATATATAGCAAGTAAGGGTGCACATGACCAAAATAGCATCGAGTGCAATCCATCTTTGAACCAAAAATACATCAAGAAAGAGGCTCTAGATGGCTTCTAGAGTCCAAAAGTATCATGCTGCAACAAAGACCTACATATCATCAGATTCATTGCCTATATTGAGATCCTTATCATCAATATCACTTTCTAAGCATTAAGGTAAGATAGAAAATGCCTAACATGTCAAATTGAGATTTTCTTCGAGTGATGGGTACATTTTTACTAGGGTCATGACAGTAATTCAACAAACAATGCCACCAACATCGAGTGTAATGTCCTAGGATAATTGTTTCTTTGCTGTTAGGGTTTCACAATAGTGCAGACTCATTTATTCATCAAACTATAGGCATGCATGAGTATAAAAGATCTTCATAGCAATATAATTGTTCAACAGTAATGCACATCCACAATTTTATATAACCATAGGTGTTATGGAATAGTATATGAAGTTCCACAATATTCTGATCAATGTTGCACGAAGCGGGGACGTGGGATGCGGAAGCGTCATTTTCCAAAAATCTAGGAAGCGAAGCGTTTGCTATATATATATGTGTATTTTTATATTTTTTTTGCATTTATACTCAAAACAAACATCCCAAATACCAAATTAGTTGTAGAAGACATGAAAACATGCATATTTTTGCATAAATCAAGATAGATATAGCATCCATTGTACATTAATGATTAATTATTCGAGCACCAACCATTTAGATGCATCAACCATCTAGAATCTAGATTTTTCTCCTCTTGTCTAGCCTTTGCCTCTACCTCGATTGTCTAGGGATATTAGTCAACATTGCCCAATTTTGATCAAACTACCTAATTTAAGACTTAAAATATGGTAGAAAAAGCTTAACATGCTTGATCGATGATTTTGACTTGATTGAAAGGTAATTTTTTGCCAAGGGCGTGCCGCGTGACAAAGGAGTTCAACAATTAACACCACCAACACTAGGGTACATATAGGGCTTGGTGCTCTTGATTAAATGCTAATCGCATACCTTCATACTTGATATAATCTAATGAAATGCCACAATCCCATTGATCCCGAATTCCTGAAAACTGTTAAGTCTGTTGAATTTTGAATAGGATATGAAATTCTATTTTCTCCATATGAAGTCCAATGAGGCTGGAACCACTCTCAAACATCTTGAGTCATTGCATGGTAATGTTAAAAATTTAAGTAAAAGTGACATTCTCCTTTATTTTTCATTTTCATCCTTTTACTTTAAGAATTTAACATTACCATGAGGGAGCATCTGCTATATATATATATATATATATATATATATATATATATTTTGCCTTCATTCCTCACCCTAACCCAAGGTGGACCCACCCCGAACAAGCAAACTCACCTAAAAAAAAGAAAAAAAGAAGAAGATTTTCTAAACATCGCGGCACTTTTTCGGAATTGTACAGAAGCGTACGCTTCGCCCTCCAAAGCGTCACGCTTCGTACGGCCGAAGCGCCGTACGAAGCGCGCTTCGGGCCTTAGAACGGGGGGGACGCTTCCTGCAACATTGATTCTGATCCTCCAACAAAATCACTGTGAGGGTTGGCTGCGCATAGTAAATTTATCCAACCAATGATCACCAATATAATACTGTTTTTCAGCTTCAACAAATTAATAAACCAATCATCGACTATACTAGACTACTCAAAATGAGCTACGTTAATTGACCATCAACTGTGCTGTCCAAACCTTACTGAACAGGAGCACGAATTGTTCTAGGATATTTGCGGACTTGTTTGTGGAGATAGCAATTGCTTGTCGATTGTCTGCACTGTAATGGACTCAAACTGTAATAGGGTTTGGATGAACGGATTAATAGAGCTCGATTCGCTGTGCGGCTCTATGGCCCTGGCCTGCGGCCTAGAATCTTCTCAAATGCTACTTCAATTCTCTTTGCTGGACCTTAAACCTTTGATGTCTACTCCAGACCAAGATGTTGGTGCTCAGAATGAGCCATTCTCTTGTGCAGATGCCCTGCGTCCCTCAACCTGGACCTCAAAATACTTAGAGTGACCAATGCCAGATCCTGATGACTAATCAAATGAAAATTCCCAAGGTGAGAATCACTGTTTTAGGTTCTTTTTAAATATATTTGACAATCATAGATGTTCCAAATGTTATTGCTTTACCAAAACAAGAAAAAAAGGTGTCTAGGTAGGGTGGGATCAGCTCCACTGAAACTAGACAAAAGGATTAGATAGGGTGGGATCATCTCCACTGAAGCTAATAAAAAAGAAGGGGGGTCTTAAAACCCTCAGGGCCTTAGGCTCAAGAGAATCAGAGATATTCCAATCCAAATTGATGATCTAAATTGATGATCCAAATTGATTCCAACTCTCCTCTATTTATAGATTCCTCATGGGGTTTCTCAAATGTGAGGGGTTGCATGCGCAACCCCCAATTTGGGCTTTTTTGCCACAACCAAACCAAAATTCATCTAATGGTGCCCCAAACAATGGATAATTGGGTTTTCCCTCTTTATCAAGACTATAACCTACAAGATTGGGGAGCGATGGAGGAGCTTCTGCGTTCGCTCAATCTTGGTTATCGAGCTCACTCATCCGAGA
The DNA here is from genome assembly GCA_031772625.1 of Pinus tabuliformis. Lineage (NCBI taxonomy): Eukaryota > Viridiplantae > Streptophyta > Pinopsida > Pinales > Pinaceae > Pinus > Pinus tabuliformis. Next base: position 176,138,994 of record CM062807.1, on the reverse strand, counting down.
CACCTTCTGAATGTGGCTGGGGCTAGGCACCTACTTACCCTCTTGCTGTCTGCAACTATCTGCTGTCACTGTCTCCATTCCGTTACTCTGGCACCTGGACACATTGGTCTTTGTCTGGGCAATTGTCAGTTGACGCATTTTTGGGTAGACCTTCTCTCGTTGTTTGTCGGCTGTGATGGAGTAGGATATGGTTGATTATTCGGAGGATCCTTATGATTCTGTGCCTATCTGGACGATCTCTCCTCCACAGCTACCAGTTACTTCCACTAACATTTCCACTAATGTTGGCCGGTGACCCTAGGGTTTTTTCGATCCTGGTTTTTTCTCATTCCCTTCTGGCCCATCCGTTTGTGTCGTCTTCCGGTCCATGAACTTCTTCACTGCTGGTTTCAGGCTTACCAGACGACTCCTTCTTTGTGCCAGGCTCTGACTATTCCCATCCCTCTCCGACATCGCTCCAATTCCTTGCGTCCTGCTTGGACCTGTCCTCTGCCTCTTTTACACTAGATCCCCCCGAGTTCCCCTCCTTTGTGAACCCTATTCCTACCTTTCCCTCAGACCTGGGCCCTCATTACCCTCCTTCATCTAATCTATCCTCCCCGATCCCACCTCCACTGGTTTCAAACCCTCCTACTTCGGGCTTCTTTGAAGGAACCACTCTTCCGCCTCCGAATTTGGGCGGGGAACCTCAGTCTAGTACAAGATTTGGTACACCCTCCAATCACATTGCTAACCCTCCCTCAGGGAAATCGGCCAGGCTTGCAAAGAAGTATAAAGGAGTTAAGGCTGGGAGCAGGAAGATATCACTTACCTTTGGTGAAGACCTCCAGATGGGTGATGTGCTCAATACGACAGATAGGGTACTGGTTGGACGGGTTCGTGGAAGATCTTATACGACTGCTCGATTGCTACAATGGATATTAGAAATTTGGGGTTATATGCTTGATGAACTTCCCTCGATGGTCACCCTTTCTTGAGGTTGGTTTGCACTTCGCTTTCAACGTCCTGAATTCATTCCTTGGGTCCTATCTAAGTACTGGCACATTGAGCTTGCACCGGTATTACTTAAGCGATGGAGCCCTCTCTTTGACCCGGAGCGTGAACATTTGGGGGCTGGCCCAATTTGGGTTTGTCTGCCAGGACTTCCGCTTCACTTCTGGTCTGAGGATGTCTTTAAGAGAATTGGTAATGCTCTGGGGACTTTCCTGGACTATGAAAAATCATACATTGTCACTGGGAATATGGCAATGGCCCGCATCCTGGTGCACTTGGACACGAGAGAAGGATTAGAGGAGAATTTTCAGATCCAATGGAGGAACACATGTCGTATCCAGATACTTGATTATGAGGGGGTACCCTATCGATGCCGTCATTGCCACAAAATTGGGCACTTGTACAAGGATTGCCCCTTACTTGCTTCCAGCTCTGCATCTGTGGCTCAGCCAGATCATATTGCAGAAGATAACCCCTCTGGTACGCTGGGTAAGAGACCTGCAAAGGTTGATGGACGCCCACCGAAGACCACCCAGTCGATCTGAGGATCAAGCAAGGAAGCTGTTTGTCCTCCATCTCCTTGCATCACCAGATCCTGTGTAGTCGCGACTGTTGCTATCTTCAGTGCGGGTAATTTTTTCTCTGATCCCCCTCTTACAAATGCATCTACATCTGATTTTTATCATAGTACATCTATTTCGCATTGCATCTCTACACCTGCATATGTTCCCCCCCTATTTCGTGCCCACCGATTCCCTCTCCTCCTACTTTCACCACCACTCCTCCTGCTATCCTCGGTGTCCCTCGATCCGTTCCCTCTGCTGGGCTTTCCCATGACACTGGTCGGAGTCATGCTTACAATCTCCGTTCTAATTCCAAGTCCACATTCAGAGATTACTGTGGCATCGGTATTATTACCCCCTCCTTGCCTACTAAAACCCCTCGGGGCAGACACTCCAATATGTCCAAGGCAATATTCCAGGCGGGTTTGGAAGTAGCACATGGTCGACAACTCCCCATTGACAAGGTCCTTAGAGCATTGACCTCTCCCCCTCTTGGTTCTCCATGAAGTGGTTATCCTTCAATTGTCGTGGGATGGCTAGTCCTGCCAAAAAACTAGCCTTTAGAAGACTACTTGAGATTGAGATGGTGGACATTATATTCTTACAGGAAACCCTTGCACCTAGCGACCAGATCATCCCTGCTCTAGAAGCTCTTGCACTTGGTTGGCACTTTAAAGCATTGGATGTCCATGGACAATTTGGTGGTATGGCATTGGGTTATAACCCTCCGGCTGTAAAGCTTCATAATATCTGGGGGAGGGATGGTATCATTGGAGTTGATATATTTACCTCTGATCTTGGGAAGGAATTGAGACTTATCAATATTTATGGACCCTGCATCAACCAGGCTCTTTTTTTGGGAAATCTCCTTAATCTCTCATACATGCAAGCTGACAATATCATTCTTGGAGGCGATCTTAATTTCTCTATTGGCCATGCGGAGTCCTGGGGACATAATGCGCAGATTGACCCTCTAACTGATCATATCAGTTCTCTGTTGGAGGATCATCACCTATCTGATATTCCTTTGGCGCAGATTCAACCTACCTGGCATAATCGGAGGACTAGAGAAGCTATGCTTGCCAGAAGGTTAGATTGGTTCCTTGTTAAAGAATCTCTTTTGGATTATTTTTCACTATATAGGCAATGGGTGGGCTCAGGTGGCTTGTCTGATCACTCCCCTATTTATCTTGAATTTGCTAGTGCTGATCGTAAGCCCAAAGCCCCCTATAAATTCAACTCGACCTAGCTCAAAGATGAGGGGTACATTAACATGGTCACTGATTATTGGAAAGCTCACCCACTTGTTCCTGGTCAGTCTATTTCCGAAGCATTTGCTAAAAAGATGCTCTGTCTCAAACACAAATCTATTGAATGGGCCAGAGAAAAAAGAGCTAAGGATGACCATATTCTTAAAGACATCGAAGTTGAACTTGCAAATCTAGAGGATAGGGATGGATGTGGTTTTGAAACCACAGAAGCCAAAGATTGACTAATCAAAATCGAAGCAGACCGGAACAAAATACTAAAGGACAAAGAGGAAACCTGGAGACTCCGGAGTCGAGCTATATGGCTTCAGTCTGGGGATGATAATACGAAGTTTTACCATCGGTATGCAAATGGTCGACGGGCCATCAATACCATCTGGCACTTGGAGGATGACAATGGCCACCAGGTAAATACTTTTAATCAACTGGCCAACCTCAACACATCACATTTTAGTTGGCTATTCAAAGCTCCACAGGATGCTACCCTTGCAAAGATCATTAAGGTGGCAGGGCTATTCCCTAGATTCGTAAATCATGATGGTTCAGTGGTACTTGAACTGCCTGTTACTCTGGGAGAACTAGAAGGCACCCTCAAATGGTTCAAGAAAGACAAAAGCCCTGGACCAGATGGTTAGCCGGTTGAATTTTACCTTGCCTTTTTTGAAGTTTTGGGTAACGATCTTCTACAGGTTATTGAAGAATGTCGAGTTAGTGGCCGCATGTATGATGCATTTAATTCTACATTCATTGCTCTCATACCCAAATCAGATGATCCCCAGACCTTCAATGACTTCTGACCTATCTCACTCTACAATTGCATATATAAGATCATTGCTAAGATTCTAGCCAACCGCCTTAAACCTATCTTATCTAAGCATATATTTCCAAAACAATTTGCTTTCCTTAACTACAAGCACATTCATGAAGCAGTGGGTATTGCACAGGAGGTCCTTCACTCCATCAAGATCAAGAGGTTAAAAGGTATGATACTTAAGATCAATGTTTCTTTAATCGTTATCGGGATTAAATCAGCGCGGGGAAAAAATAGGAAAAAATCGTAAACATGGGGAAAAAATTGGTAAAAATCGGGAAAAAATCGTAACTTACAAAAATATTCAATTTTTTTTCAAAATTTTTAATATCTAAAGCATATACAACATAAAATAAATACATTGACACATAAATATGATAAAAGAACTAATATATAAGATGTTTAATATCATTTCTAGTGCTACATCACACATAAAAGTGAATCATGTCCTGAATAGTAAGTCCTGACTCCCAACTCAGCCTCAAAATATCAACAAAAAATATAATAATGTATCTCATATCATGAATCATAATGTCATATACAATGAACCAAATAATTAAAGTCTAATACTACTGATTTCCTCTGCTCCTCTAGATGTAGATGCCAGTGGAGTTGGCAGTGGACTCTGCTGTGCTCTAGAAGCTGAAGAACTAGGAGCTACAGGAGGTAGACCACGTCCTCTACTGGTGACAAAGGTAGCTTGGGTAGGTTGTGTCACCTCCTCCTCCTGTTGTTCATCCTCATCAAAAATCCGAACAAAAAAATAAAATAAAAATTATTCCACGATTTTTTCCCAAAAATTCGCCGAAAAAAATACATGTACTAATCGGCCGATAATATCGCCGGTTTCAAAAACTCGCGATTTTATGATAAAATCACGATTATGCAACACTGCTTAAGATAGATTTGGCTAAGGCTTTTGACCAAACCAACTGGCTCTACCTGAGAATGCTATTGACTCACTTGGGCTTTCCTTTAAGTTTCATTCAATGGATTATGTGTTGTATTTCTAATGTCTCATACAATGTTCTTATTAATGGCTCTGCCTCACCTTTCTTTCATGCTGAATGTGGCCTCAGACAAGGTTGTCCACTCTCACCACTTCTTTTCTTGTTGGTCATGGAAGGGTTGAGTCGGTACATATCCGAGGAAAAAAGACTGGGCAGACTGATGGGCATTAAGATCACTAACAACTGCATCCTTACCCACCTCCTTTTTGTAGATGATGTTCTCATATTTCTTAATGGATCGATTGGCGACATTACAACATTTTCCTCTATTCTCAGATCTTTCTGTTTTGCTACTGGAATGGAATGCAACCAACTAAAATCAACACTGACAACTATTGACTGCTCTCTAAATGAAATCCACATAGCCCAACAGATATTTCCTTATACTATCCTCCCCTTTGATGATGGGCTTAAATATCTAGGCTTTAGACTCAAGCCTATCAAGTACAAGATTGCTGACTGGGTTTGGCTTGTGGCAAAGATCGAAAGGCGTCTGAATATCTGGCATCATAGATGGCTATCTAGGGCTGACAGACTCATTCTCATCAAATCAGTTTTGGAAGCTACTCCGGTGTATTGGATGTCTCTAGCTTGGATTCCGAGGGGCATATTACACAAAATACAATAGTTGTGTAGTAGATTCTTTTGGAAGGGCAAACAAGAAGGACACACTTTTGCATGGGCCAGATGGGACATTATTGCTCTTCCAAAGAAATGGGGTGGATGGGGCATGAAAAACTTAGAAGCTTTTGCTAGTGCTTTAGCAGCCAAAATGGGGTGGAATGTTCTTACTTCCAGGAACCTTTGGTCAGAGGTGGTCACTCAGAAGTACATCTCCCCACTCCATACTCTTGATTGGATCAGGCAACCAACTTGGAACAGATCAAATATATCTACAGTTTGGAGGGCGGTACTCAACTCACTTGCATATATCCGAGATGGATTAACCTGGAGGATTGGGAATGGCAACTTGGTTCACATTGGGTTGGACCCCTGGTCTGGATGTGGGAATGCTTATCAGTTACCACAGGAATTACTTCACTTCCTCACTAATGCTGGTATTACTAGTCTTGCCCATATTGCTGACCAGGACAATTCTACTATTTTCAACCAAGCCTGGAAATTTGCAGATCAGTTGGGTATTCCTCCTATCTGGCAAAATAATTGGCAATCTTATCTTAATTCTCTTATTGAATCTCATGTCCGGATCACTGAGGGGGAGGATGAGCTAAATTGGGCACACTCACAGAATGAAAAATACTCCCCTTAGCCCGGTTACCTCTTTATTTACTTTGGTCATAAACCGCCTGTATCTGGTTGGTGGTGGAATGTACTCTGGAAATTGAAGGTGCCACCTAGAGCTAAGCTTTTTATGTGGTGCATCCTTTGCAACAAAGCACCCATAGGGGATAATCTCCAAAAGCGAACTTATCATGGACCAACCTGGTGTATACTTTGCAAACAGGCATTGGACACTATTGATCATCTTTTTCTTACATGTCCTATTACTACTGCATTTTGGCATGAGGTACTCACAAACCTACAACTTCAATATAGATGGCAAGGTGCAAATATTTTGGAAGCATGGCAATTGTGGTGGTCAGCAACTCACTCTCCTAGGATTCGAAATCTTCCCATTTTGATTTGCTGGAGTGTTTGGCTTCAACGAAACAAACTCATATTCTCTGGTATTATACCTCGCTGGCCTGATGTGTTAATTTTAGGTATGTTTTATGCTGATAGCAAATTTACTTCAATTTTCCATATTAGCTCAATATCAATTCTAGATTAGCAATCACATTTAGCATGATAGTAAAATGCAGATAGAACATAAACATAAATCGCAGAAGACAAGAGGACACAAGATGTGGCGCTAGCCAGGGACAAACCCCAATGTGGGGAAACCCTTGATCAATTCTTCTTATATGTTCTTCAATAGTTCAGCAGAGAGAGAGATAGTACATATACATCAAAATAAGAGCAGAGATCTTCTCTAAGTAGATAGCATATGAGGTAGCTGATCTGCGCTGAGTTGAAGGCATACTGCTTCCACTGATCCAAGGTGACTCGATCACCATGCTGCACCTCACTGTGCCACATCCAATCATCATGCTGGACCTCATTACCATGCTACATCCAATCATCATGCTGGACCTCATTACCATGCTGCACCTTATCATCATGCTGCACCTCCCTGTGCTGCATCATCAAGCTGTACTTTACTGTGCCCATCATGCTGCATCCCATCGCAGCATTCATTATCACAGTGCTGCACTTTGATACACTTGTGCTGCACACATCATGCTACCCTACACTTCATCAATATATCCATCATCATGTAGCAACACTCAACATCATGCTGCACCTTATCATGCACTACATTAGTTCACTTTTAGGATCTCTATTTGCTGCATTGAATGTCATTCTAACAGCAGATAGATCATAGGGCAGCCTTCATCATGGACTGATTTGAGCATCAAGACAGTCCTATCTAACAGCCCTCCTAAACAAAACACATCTGTCATTTATGTTTGCATGCCGTTGTTTGCTGCTGACCTGGTTAGGGCACTTACGCAGCCCCAAACGTACTCCACAGTTAACCAACCAACCAGAGAGAATACCCATCATTCCATGCACAAGTTGCTCCACAAACCACCTAGGTTTGTCCTTCAATGCGGCTGCCTACTACACTTGGTGAGCACTGTCTAGGGCATCATTCTGCCTACAAGAACACTTCAGAAACCCTCAACAAGGCTCCCTTTCCTTCGCTGCTGCTACAGGAATATGTGGCCTTGTTTTGGAGGGCCTAATACTCATCTCAGCCTCCAAAACAAGCCTCCCTTCCTACGTGTAATTACCCAAGGAAACTCAACATGTTTACCTGTGAGGTTTCTTTTATTTCTGCCCAGAATTTCCGACCATGACCTCAGCCTCCTGCCTGTAGCAACTTGGCTCCCTAACTGTCTAGAAGGAGGCATAAACTATGCCTTCCTTCACCTTCGCTGGGCTCCTCTCTTCTGCGGCCAAAACAAAGCTCTTTATGCACCATAGATCTTGTCATAAGTCTGCGGCTAGGGCACATTGTGACAGCTGGCTTAGGGCCTCAGATCAGCATTGTAGGTCTCTTCTAGACCTGCGTTTAGGGCAGCTTAGGGTCTCTTCTGGACCAGCGTTATAGAAACCTTCTCCACTGCGTTAAGGCCTTCTTCACCATGACAACGATAAGGGTTAGGGTATCTCCTGTAGCGTAGAGCTTCATTACATTAGGGCAGCATAGATTCTTGGTGATGTCTCCTTCCACCAAAACCCAGACGAGTGGAGAGGAGAGATCACAAGAGTGTGTGTCTAAATGACTTTCAACTTCAAGGCACCTTTATTTATACGAAAACGTTGAGCATAAGTGGAGGCAGTTTGGTTGCTGGCCGACCTTGACGAATTGTCCCATAACACAAATAAATTCATATCTTCATGAATACTTATCAGAATCGGATGATCTTTAGATCAATCCTACACCTCTCGATGAGAGGAATCCAAGAAAAATATCTGCCATAAATAAGATGACCCACATGGAGTTTGGCCCTAGTTGCCAATTTTAACATCATGTCACAACACACCTCATCTCTACTTATCACAGTATCTCGGAGGAAGACCACCCCCACACCCACACCCACACTGTCCGTAATATATCAGCTGAGATTATTGAAAGAAATTATCCTTGGGCATATTTTGATGGTTCGACACAACTACATGGCTGTGGTGGGGGTATCTTACTACACATCACAAATAATCATTTCTATAAGATACAGATGGGACTGGGGGATGGGACAAATAACTTTGCTGAACTCATTACACTCTGTCATTTATTATATTTTGCACTTGAGAAGGGATGTCGTCGCATTCAGATTTTTGGTGACTCCAAACTTATCATAAACTGGTTTAATCAACAATCTGCATGTCATGTACACACACTCTGGAATATATTGGATGAGACTATGATGCTGAAATCTCAATTTGATTATATCTCTTGTCATCATATATACAGGGAACGCAATCAAGTTTCTGACGGACTATCCAAGGAGGCCTCGCACCAGCCACGGGGGCTTTGGATGATCCAAGAACAGACTGATCAGGACTTCTACAGATATTATCATCAACCATATGAGGACCAACAGCTGAATGGGGCCGACAGACCCTGATTTTGATTTTCATGACTTTTTGATGTATTTAAAATTTTGCACTGTATATTTATGTTCAGATTTATTTGAGAAACATATCATATGTAAATATTAACAGTCTCCCAACTTGGGATAGTTACATTTTTGGATAGCACAACACAATCAGTGGCATGACCACACATGGAGCATATGCTTCTAGCATCTACAACATATAATTTTCAACTCATTAATGAAAATTATGATTCTTCCTTGGGGAAAAAAGACTATAGCCTACAGGGTTGGATAGACTATTTCATCCTATTGTGGGCAACTAATACATAGTGGACATTATATCAAGATACACAGAGGGCTTGGTGCTCTTGTTTAAATGTTAGTTCCAAACCCTTATACATGACAAAATCCAATGGAAGTGTTCCAATACCCCCCAATCCTAAAATCCTGAAAATTGTTAAGTCTGCCAGATTTTGAGTGAGATCTAAAATTCTACTTTCTCCATATGAAATCCAAGGAGGTTGGAACCACTCAAACATCCTGAAACAATTAATGGTAATGTTAAAAAATTGAAGTAAAAGGATGAAAATGAAAGATAAAGGAGAATGTCACTATTATTAACTTTACCATTAATTACAATGCAGTAGTATGGCTCTAGGGTTGAATATTTGGCTGCCTCACTCGTAATTTTTATTTTGAAATATTAAATTTGCACTCCAAGGGTCCCTAGTTGCATTTTATGGAACAAACTGGTGAATTCTATACAGGAACTGGCTGGTTTGGTACTGAACCGGACTTTTCCGGTTTTGTGCCACTGGTTGGACTGGTTAGGGCTTGAAAATGGCTGGACGTGCTGGTTCAACCAGTTCTGGTCCGGTTCTGTTAACACTGCTTTATAAGGATTATGAATGCTTATGTACAAATTGACATTTATTACTTGATACTAGGAACTACACTTGTATGATCCAATAGCATGAACTTCTGATTACTAATCCACAAAAAGCTCAAATTCCAAAGCTGTGGCTTAGGCACAGCACATGTTCAGTAGTTTTTGTTGGAATCATATGATCTTTTGTTTTGGATTAGCATTAGATGCATATGATGGAAAATATTTTCCATCAAGTTTCATCACAAAGAAGTATACTGTATTTTCATTCCATTGTGGTTTGTCGGACATTAATATAATTATCTTATCTTATCTTATTGCATTATGAGTAGATATGTGATAATGCATTTAAATATAGTAAACCCTCATCTTGAGTTTATGTTTGCAGGTTTTGATGAACTTTATAACCTACTGAAATCAAGGAGTTCTAGATCAGGATTCAAGGAACATCAGCTTAGGTGAATATGGTGAAAGCGACTACCTTACAGCTGCGTGGCACACAACATTTTCGTCAGCGCCTTGTATTGTCTACATTGTCTGGCACTGCAGTGCGTATTGAAGATATCCGAGCAGATGACACATCACCTGGTTTGCGAAATTATGAGGTCTCCTTTCTCCGCCTAATGGAGAAAGTAAGTGATGGTTGTGTTGTGGAGATCAATGAAACAGGTAACAATGTCTTGAGGGCATTTCCTTTTGTGCATGATGTTTTTTGTTTACAACAATTTTCAGTTGCACCATGATTGGTGAACAAACATAACCGTCTTTGGCATGGTGATGCAAATTGCCTCTAACTTGTTTCTCAATCAAGCACATGCATGGAGCCCTGAGTATTCATATGGACTATAGATCATTCTTTTGTTATTGTCTCATTCATCTTGCAATCTCATCGAAAATTTTTACATGCAGGAACAAAGCTAAGATTTAAGCCTGGTTTGCTTGTTGGTGGAAAACAACTGAACCATGATTGTGGCCTAAGTAGATCAATAGGTTACTTCTTGGAGCCTTTGATTGTTTTGGGGCTCTTTGGCAAGAAACCTCTTTCTATTACGCTTAAAGGTATACCTTATGGACATCTCAAGACTTATTTGCATTTTCAATCTGCCCCTTGGTAATTATTTTCAGGTTTCATTAATTGTTTGTGTTCTTTGGAAAAGTTTAAAATGTCATTGCCAACTTTCTTGTTAGTTTGGTCTTTGTTGGTAATGAGTTTACCACACAATCAATTGTTGAGTGTCCAACCATCATCCATTTGCACTCTTGTGAGTGAACTGTATAAGCTTCTCGTCAAAGCCATGCAATGGGACTATAGAAGTTTAATTGCATATCCTTATGGAGACCTACTGACAAAAACTATGAACTTGGATTTTTCGTCTTGCTTCAGGGAATATATACATGATAAATTACAGATATAAATGTGATTTATATTGTGTTGGATTTGGTCACTTTGTGAAATACTCCATAAGACCCCAAATGTAAATAGGGGCAACTCTTATGGTAACAATCTATGGTTTGAAGCTAATTTTATTGACATGTGTGAAGAGAATCTCATGCAAATTAACTGAATTTGAGAATGAAAATGAGAGATCAAAGGAAGAAGGCTATATTGTGGAATTAGACTTCAGTCTTGTCTAAAATGGCATTGGCAATATCAGGTGGATATTGTTCTTTTACTGAGCAATCTGTACCTTGTAATAACTACAATGGAAAATTTCCTCAACATTCCATGAGCGTGACCATTAATGTGAATTTATGACATTATCCATCTACATTCTTTCCATTTTTCTCTCTAACTGGTTTTAATAGCAATGATAATGTGCCCACAAGTGAAATCCATCATAATTAGTTCTTTATATAGTTTTTGGACCTTCAAAGCTCATATACTGTTATCTATTTTGTGGCTATCTTTTGTTATGTTGTTTTAGTATCTTTTGTTTTCCATTTAAAGGAGTTTTGATCTAAATTCCTACTTTTCTTAAATGTTTGGTAGAGCAAAGTCCTATTTTGTGACAATTTTTTTCCCATGTTCTTTACCCTGTCTTTCACAATAAGTGCATGCTTCATGTCATTTAGATGTGATGGAAGCTATACTAAGTTCTTCAATCTCTATCCACTTGTAGGGGTATAATATTTAGTCCTAAAATCTATTTCTCAAAGTGGTTGACAAGGGGGCAAGTTCCTCTTCTAAATTCTGATTCTGGGGCAGATTAACTCTTTTTCCTGCACAGGACTGGTCTCCATTTCATTGACTGTTTTTTACCTCTTGTGTTTACTCCTTTGCATCTTTAGTTTGTTTTTATCTCCAGGAGACGCCTTGAGTGCTCCTGCATTGCCATTATTGTTTGATGTGCTTTTGAGTCCCATTGACCTATCTTTGCCATTTCAGACATTGACATACTTACTTTCTTTTTTCTTGGAAGATTCAAGCTTCTATTATTTTACGTATCACCAGGATTTGCGGATGATAAAAATTCAACTACTGCTTATGTGTTCAATATTGGAACATAAGCAGTTTCATCCATTAGCAAGAAACACCATGTTGTTTCACTCTATTTTGCTGAGGAAGAGTACAGGGTAGCTGTGAAAGGGTCATGCGAGGCAGTTTGGCTTAGGAGATTATTTGCAGATTTATTGATTGAATAGAGTGGGCCAACAGTTCCATTTTGTGACAATTAATTATCAAGGTGTTCTAAATTGAGCAAATGTTCCAATTTTTCTGTCCAGTTTTCTTTATGTCAATTCGAGACATCATGTACGCAGAAAACCTGGATTTGGTCTTAGGGATCTGTTCTCTCTCTCAGTTCTGTTATAGTTTGTGTATACAAGAAAGCATTGCAAATTTGTCGAACTTTGTCATGATAAGAGCACTTTTGTTGTATTTTTCCTGCCTACAGTTGGGTGCCATCTTTATGTGCTAATGAAATCTGAGGTGGAAAAGGCACTCTTTTTGAGCCCCCTATTTTGCCAGTGATGGGTATTGTTTGTTGTGAGTTCCAGATCAGCGGATGTGGCTGCTGGTTTAATTGTCTATAACTATCAGGACGGTGTTCATATATCACTTCTTTTGATCTGGCTTTCTTTCTTTTTTTCTTGCATGGGTAGTATTGGATCAGACTCCTGTTTGTGCACTGTTCTGGTGCCAACTCAGCAGTCAAAGAATTGTGGAGTGAGGGTGCTGCTATGGGCTTGATTTGAGCTTGAATTTGACATGCTTTGATTGTATGTCATGAGGGTTATTTCCAGTAGATTGAAGCTCTGTTTTCTATGCCCAGTTTATGCATTGTTTTGAGGAGTATTCAACATGCACATCAAGGCACAGATTTGTGACTGTTTGGGTTTCTTCATGCATGCACAATTAGTTATGCTAAGTCAGGGTGCAACCAGTAGGAGAGTATACCTTTTGGGCATTAGTTTTAGAATCTGTCTCATGCTGAACTACTTCTGCAGTTGGACTGCCTTATCCTCACATCGTGAAGTCCATGGTGGGCGTTCTTGGTTCTATTTTCAGAGCTCATTTTATTCCAAACTCGGGAGGAGGTGGGCACATGTCTTGGTTGCTGTTTCGAGGTTTTATCTTGTATTGTTCTTGTCCTATGGAGTGTTTCACTTGAGGAATATTTGCACGCATTGTTTATTCCAGGAAAATATCTCAGTTCAGACTTAGTGCCACTAATAAAGGCAGCTTCATGTGCCTGGAGGAGTAATTGGTTTCTTGAGTCTCCTTTTTCTTTTGCTATCAAGACTCAAACCATGTCAATGCATTCTACTAGAGCTTGTCCGAGTTTTAGAGCGAGGTTGACAGGGAGACACAGTGTTCATGAACAAATTCATGGCTGATTATTGATAGATATGTCCTGCAAATCTCCCAACACCCTTTTGGTACAATATCTTTCCCTCTCATAACTATGACAATTGCACAACATCCTTAATCCCACGACATTCCAATGATTAAAGTTTGATTTGAGAATTATCAAAATTTTCACTAAGATGTAAGGGTAACATTGGCGTCAAGTTTAATGCACCACATTTTATGCAAACCATTTATCCTAAATGAGATTTAAGTTTCAACTTCCAATTTCTCTCCTTCTCGAGGTCTTAGTAAGTTGATTTGTAACTTTATGTTTTATGTGTATACTCTCTTCAATGGAAAGCTTGGCTATATGGTCTGCAACCTGATTTGTTGATTGTCTGGACTCTGGCATGGACAAAATGGGCTCCTTGAAAGGGTTTTGAGACTTTTCTTAATTTCTTCTAAGTACCCTTGGAAATGATGGGTTGGTGAATTATTTTTATTGGGTATGACATCTGTGATGAACTTTGAGTCACCTTAAACGATACCATTTTGATAGTTAACTTTAAGCTTTAGTGACAAGTTGATTCTAGTGTTGACTACTTCAATTCCTATGGATTTATGAATCTTTTCTCCCAAAATTTTGAACTAATGGGCTTCACAATATCCCGCACTTTCCTTGTTAACTGCATTGCACTTGCATCATTTGGTTTGCCTTTGGCTGCCCCATCAAAGTTGATTTTGATCCAACCTTGCTCTAGAGGGATCTGTATCTGGTGGGAGGGAAAGCCATCACTAGAGGGTGTCCTTGAATAGATGGTGGTGATATCCATGTTTGTTTTTGAGGATGTTAAATTGTTTATTAAAGTATTTGTAATCTTGGATATTGGAAAAGTATATTGGAGGCATAATATTTTGCATTTATGTACTTGTATCGTAACCTGTATTGATGTTGTGTTTTGAGTTCACTGTAATCACTGTATTGTACGTATTATTTGGGACAGGTTTTATAGTATATGGTTTTTTCTTTCGCATTTGGACCACTTTGACTCTTGTGAAAACTTCATTTTTTACTAAAATACTTATCAATAAGGTTAAATGTGTCAAAAGATTCTTTTTGTGCCTTTTGTCCTCTAGATGTCCTGTAATGAGTACCCCTTCATCCTTGTGAACACTCCATGAGCAACCTCGTGAGCACCAATCATAGTGAAGCTCTAGCTGTTGCAACACCCATTCATGAGCTTCTTGGATTTGTGTGTGCTTGTGAGCTTGCATGGCATCAGAGCTTCTTCTAGATCCCTTCCTTGTCTTCTCTCCCTGTCATCTTTAGTGACCACCTAGGCTTCCATAAACTGTTCTCCCCTCCTTGTCCTATTTGTTTTCATCATCACCCCCTAAATCCTCCTAGAATTTCCCTTATTCCCCACATTCCTCCTAATCTTTCCTATCGTCATCCTTGACCTCCCCTACCCCTTGACCCTTTCTTTGTCTTCCCTAGTCGTTTCAGTCCCCCCTATCCCCACAACCTTCATGACCTCCTACCTATTGTCCTCAACCTTTTTTGCAAGCATTGCACCTTCCTCAACCACTTTTCGCCTGTCCTTGTCTCCCTTTACCTCTCTCGTAACCCTCACAAGCGCTGGTGTTTCTTCATTGATCCCCCCAATCCCGTCTCTTGGTTTCCCTATTTCTTGCACTTTATCATGCCCTTGCCCCCCTACTTGTTTCCTCAAGCATATGGATCATGTAGCATTGTCACAACAAACATTAACCATTTATTTTCTCCAACAACGAATCTTGATTGGAAGGGATTTGTAGACAACAAACATCTGATGAAGTATAGTCCCATGGCCACCCATCTGGTTGACGTTTCTTCTTTTTCTCTAGTAGATTTCTGCATTTGGGTAGCACACATAAAAAATATCTTGGCAAGATTCAAGGAAGTTGAGTCTGAAAACGGTTGGCCATGCTCTGAGGTTTTTGATTTCACAAACAAGGTGGTGGAAGTGGAATTCAACAAACTCAAGCTGAAAGAATTGGTCATTGAAAGGAAAAATAAGGAAAACCTACTTCCCCAAATCTCGTTTGGGGATCCTTCAATATTGCATCTAAAATTGCAAATGTTAAAAACATGCAAGAGGTCCCAATAGTACTGTTCAACTGGGAGATGAAAATTTAGCAACAGATTCTAAAGTTTAAACTCTTTGGTACATGTTCTGGAATCTGAAGGAGAAGATGATCCCCCCCACTTGTCAAAGTCAAACAGGTGGTTCAAGCCAAAATTGTAGAGGAAAGCTTTAAGTGGGATAAATAGCTAAATTGTAGGATGTGAAGACTCCACTCTACTTCTTTGGACCCTATGCAAATGAGCACTTCTTGTCTTCATGGTGTTCTTGTTCTGAAGGACATCTGCCTCGAGTGATGTAGTATCCCTAGGGAATTTTTGCCCTTAGGTTTATAAAATCACAAAATAAATTGACTAACTCTTACAGTCTTCCTTTCAACTCTAAATAGATAAAGAGAACACAGCCATATAGTCGAGCAGTAGGTTTTCACAAAACTCCAATCGTTCATAGTGGTTCCAATTTATCATCAACCGCTCCTAGGTCTGTTTCACCAGTGGATCTGATTGTTTATACATAACAGTGGTAGTCTAATAATATAAGCTAGCAGTCCTATGTGTGATTGCAACAATAGTAATAACTAATATCTAACGAATCAATCTGATACAACAACCAATTTATAACCAATATTATAAGATAGTTATGACCTGTGTAACAGTTTGGTCTTGGCTATTATCAATCCCAGCGATGCCTCAATTGGGCTGGCCAACCAGCTATCTTACACACTCGTAACTCAACTGCTGCCCCAAACTCGTCCTTTGCTGCCCAGACCTAAACAGTTAACCAACAGTGCCTTAGAAATATAGGCCACAGCCTTCCAGATCTCCTACGCAGTTGTTATTACCTTTGCTGCCACTGGGTTGATTGCTGTTTATGTTCCCACGTACTGAATGCTTGCTTTAACAGGCTGTTATCCGTGTTTCCATCCCTTCTGCTCTGCGGAAAAGGGTCACCTTAATATGTGGTGCTGGCTGGGATAAGGGTAGCTCCTTGCTCCTGCTGAGGTTGGTTGCCGCGTAGGCAATTCACACAGATTTCACTTCTTTATGGTGGGAATGCCACACCTTGAGCAGATTCTTGCTTGACTGCCCAGAATAGGCCCAGACCTCGCCCAACCTTGGAAATATTCCTTGATTTGCGCAGTGTTCTGCCCTATTTGCCTTGGGATTCCCACAGAGAGCTCTTTAAAGGAGGTCGCTGCCTCAATGAGACACCAGAACTATCTGACTGCTCCTCCAATGAGACACCAGAACTATCTTACTGCTCCTCCAATGCTTTGATGCCCTATGCCACAGAGCCACAACATATTTTCTAAGCCAATAGCCCTCGGATCTCTCTCCTTGATATCCAAAACAAGATGAAAACGTTTCAGAAGCTTATGTCAAACAGGTGAGAGGAAGAAAGGGATTGGCTAGGGCAGATCACAACCACCGAAACCAATCAAGGGAAAAAGGGGTCTTAAAATCCTAGAGCCTCAGCTCACAAAACAGAAATATCCAATCTACAATGATGCTAAAATGATTTTCCCTTTCTCATATTTATAGATTTCCTTTTGGTGTTTCTTTCCATATTTTAGTGTGAGGGGTCTCCAATTAGCCCCCATTGCTGGCTTCCTTCACAAGTTTTTGACATTTTGTTAAACACAACAATGGCGAAGGCAGAAGATATGAAGGATAAACATTGAATGCATATATTATTCACATGATATACATTTATAGTACATTGGAGTGACCCTTGGATTCATCTTCCAAGGTCTCTTGGACTCCCTTTGACTGTTCAACTTCCTCACCATAACCCTTAGTGGATTAGGTGTCCAACATTCCCTCCCTTAATCCAAAGGGGTATGTATGAGTCCAAGAAGAGAGCTGTAATACAAAATGTGCAAAAGTGCATGGCAGCACTAGGCTGAATGTGCTCTCTGAAATGTTGGTATAAGAGGGTGGTTTAAGGATGACCACCAACACTGGAATGCTTAGTGCAGTTCTTGGAACTCTTCCAAATCTGGCAAGAAGTTGAAATCTTCTGCTAGAGGAAGTGTCCCTAATGATTTGAAGAGGGAGACCTTCAACCTGGAAAATGCAGGTCTACAACCTGCGGTGGTTTAAGGATGACCACCAACTCTGGAATGCTTAATGCAATTCTTGGAACTCTTCCAAAACTGGCAAGAAGTTGAAGTTTTTTGTTAGAGGAAGGGTTCCCAATTATTTGAAGAGGAAGAAGCTCAACCTGAAAAGGGAGGTCCCAATCCTGCATAGATGGTTTAAGGCTGACCACCAACCAAAGGCATGCTCAGGGGCATCTCTGTCTCTGGTTACAACTCTGAATTTGGTATGGCAGGTTGTGGATCAGGCTCGCTTGATGTGGCTTTGAAACTTGTATATTACCATCACTCCCCCCCTCGTAAGATAGAAGGTCAGATGATGGAGAAAACTCAACTGCAAGACTTTTCAATACTCTAGAAGAAATTATGACATATGACTGAAATATCTTCTTGGATGTTGAAGCCCATTGCCAAGAAGCGATCCATCCAAGGTGAATCTTTGTTCTTGCAGGAGGCTTGTTTTTGAAGTATCTGTTTGAAGAATGAGTGGTTTTATGACAATGCTCACATGGATGAAGATGAAAACAATGATCTTTGATATGGCCAACTCAGTCACAATGTTGGCATTTAACATTTTGTTGTTGTTGCTGTGGAAGAGGAGCAAAATCTGGAACAACTGAAGGTGAAATGTCATGAAAAAACCCAACACTATGGAACTGGATGGGCTTTGAGTAATCTGGAATATGAAAGGACACATCCTTGTCATATCCAAGACTAGTTCTGTGCTTGTTATGGACAAGCTCTTCCCAAGGTCTGATGATGGTCTTGGGAAGTGTATGCTGAATTTCTGCATCTGCATGCAAATTTGCTCCTTCATTGGGTACTAGATCAACATTATTGATTTGCTGCTGATGGGAGTCTATCTCAATGTTATTGATTTGACCACTTGCTGGCTGCTGATGGGTGTCATGATGCTAATGTTGTTGTAACTCATCTTGCTGAAGCGGAGATTCAAGCTGCAAAATTTCAATCCTGTCATGTGCATTATGTAGACATGTTTGAATGTCTTTGAGAATGGCTTTATCAATCATGATTGTATTGTCTACAATAGAATGTATTAAATTGTTTAGTAATTCCAACACTCCATCGGCCATTTTCCAACAATTTATATTGTTGAATGCAATCCCAAAATCAAATAAATGGGTACTCCACCATGCTACAAACTCAACAATTGATAAGAGGCAACAAATTTAACAACACTGTAAACAAAGTCCAATATAATCAATCATCCAATGCTAAAGCATATGCCATATGACATTATCCAGCGTAATCAACATGCTAGGACTTAAATGTAAATCAGCATACACACCAACCATGAGCAGTAATGACTGGTTCTTAATATGACCTGAACGCATATAACAACTAGAGCCTAATATAATCTCTGTGGGTGTCAATCTAAACGAAACTCAGAAACGCAATGCTTGACAACTCTCTCTTTCCAAATAATCCCATAAGTTCTTCGAGTCTAAATCCATCCTTCAATAATCTAGTCAAAACCCTGTATGAATTATTGTGCCCTATGGAGAGAACCAATGAAAGGTTAAGCACGGTCTTTAACATAAAACATATTAACGCACTCTAGATCAAAAAATATAATGAAACAACACATCACCCCTAGCTTTGGTTTCTGCATGCAACCAACAAATTTCTTCTTTTTCAAAGAAGCACGAGAATCAACGCAACTCACGGGTGACAATGCACAAGTCACTGAAGGTTCACTAGTTTTGTAGCATATGTTGAGCACTTTCCAACAAACATAAGAAGAACACAGTGCTTAACGCACATAAGATTTACATTGCATGGTTTCCAACATATATTATAAAGCATATAACATTATACTATTCTTCAATACCATCACCATAATATACCATTCAACCTTCAAAAAAATGGAGCTACACGGAGACCAGATTTCAACGATATAAATGGTTGAGCGGTGTATATTTAGGCGGATATATAATATGCACGGGTATAGCGAAATAATGGATTGCACTTTCTGCTCGTCTTTTATAGCCCAGACCAACAACAAGAAACCAGATGAATAAACACAAGCGGCTATCAATAGTAAACTTAGTGCAGTTCAACTACCAGTTGACACACCAATTGCGTTACCAGTTTTTCTCTCAGCATTATGAGATCAGGAGTTTGGTTACTAGCGAGTTTGAGTGGAGCAGAGCGCCTCTTAAAGCAAGGATGTAGTCATGATGTAGTCGCTCTTTTCTTGAATAACGATGTCAAGGAGGCTCAAACCTGCATTGTCTGAGATGCAACCAACACTAGTGCTCTGGCTGACGAAGGTAAGCCGAACCGCTTTCTACAAATTTCCATCGCGTCAGAATCATGCTGCAAGTCCCATACAAGGGAAGAAGGTTTTATTCCTCCAGACAAGCAATAAGTTGTTGTAGATGATGCAACATATAGTCACGTTGGAACTTAGGAGAGAAATGGTTGATTGAAGACATGAAAACCCTAAGGCCCAAACCTTTACTTCGCAGAGGCAGGAAAGCAGAATGGATGTGGCTTGGTGGAAGATCGTAATGCATTTTGTTCACACCTAATCTTCAACGGTTGGGTAAACTGGAACGTGAACAGTCATCAAGAAGATGAACTGATCCGTCCATTCTATGTATATAAACAATAGTCGTCTAATGAAATAGTCAATCAGTTTTCTTCTGCCCATTTTGGAGTTACCCTGGCCTGACATGGTATCAGAGCGCAGGTCCCAGATTCCTTGTAACTCCCATCTCTGTCCTGAGCGCTCCTCTGTCCTGAGCGCTGCTCAGTCCTGAGCGCTGCTCTCTCCTGAGCGCTGCTCTGCCCTGAGTGTCATTAATTCTCTGCGCATCAGTTAAAGAAAATTGTCCTGCGATTCGCTGCCTCTCCACACCAGATGCACTGGCTCTGCAACAGATCATTGAGAACGTTGTAGATCCTTCCGTTGAGAAGTTTTCAAAGGAAACGCCGACTTGCAGCTCGTTGTTCTCAGGAACATTCAGGTACATTTCCCATTGTATGGTATCTACCGCCTTCTTGCTCTCACCGGTGACATAATAGATTTTTTTCTGCCCCTCTTTCATCTGGGTCTCTGTTGACATATCTCGTCACGCCCCCGAGCCTCAGATCAGAGCCATCGAAAGCCTCACGACCTTGATTTCTGAGAGTTTGTTGGGCGCTCCTCCGGTGATCTTTGCAACCCTGAGCAAGGCAAGCTCAGCCTTGAGCTCCTTGAGCTGGCTTAACAACTCTTTTCGCAAGTCCGCCCTGGCTCTGGCCATTTCAATTCAAATCGTTTTGCAAGTCCGTCTTCCCCATTGTGGCAGGATTTAGTTATCCTAAGCCTCGCACTGTAATCGATCGAGATAATCTCACACGCAACCTCCGCTTGCAGCGTCGCTCCTCTGCCTCCTCAAACCCTCACCAAACAGCTTTGCATGTGATGGCCTTGCAGCTTTGTCCCCGGTGTGATACCTCCGGAGCTGGGGAAGCTAGCAAAGTTACAGATTCTATTTGCTCGTTCTTGTAATCTAGTGGGTGATATTCCGGATTCTATTGGCAATCTGTCGTCTTTGACAAACCTGGATCTGTCTTCGAATCAGCTCTCGGGACTTATTCCAGAGACCATCACAAAGTTGAATCAAATAGGACAGATTGAGCTCTATGGGAACAAGTTAACAGGAAGGATTCCTGAGAACTGGGCTAATCATATTTCTCTCAGAAACTTTGATGTTTCAAAAAATATGCTCAGCGGGACCAAGGCATAAAGATATTGTATGTGACTCATAAAGATGATATTATTGTATGCATTATCATCTATGTATTTGAAACGAGTTATTAGCTGTCAGCTGCTTATTAATTATAATAAATGTGCCTACAGTAATTTGATGAGTTTCAAAACAATTCCCACGGATTAAGAAAAGATTTAGAAATTGGATATACTACCTAAACTACTACAGTCCAGATACCTCGGCTGTCCACGCAAATGGCACATTGAATCTCCTTCTCACGCTCACGGAATCAAAATCACGTTGCCTATTGAATTACAGTCACCGACTTTTTTCGCACGTCATAGTAGTGGTCGGTCGGGTTTGGAAATGTCAACGGTGGCAGCGATCCACTGTCAGCTGTATAGACATTGAATATTATAGTATGCAATATCATCTATGCCACACAGATGCTTATACTTGGAGCGGAAAGGATCCAGAGGGTCGTTTTCCATGCATTCTTGACACGAAGCTGCTAGGATAGTTGAAAGTGTTGAGTATTGTGCAGTATCATTCAAAACATTTATATCATTCAAAGCATTTATATATTGCGCTGCTTTCAAAGTAATATTACATGATACCTATGTCACACGGTTCGAGTTCGACAATGATTAAGTTCGATTCGAATTCGAATTTTCCGATCAAGTTCGAATGAGGTTCGGCTATACATATTTTTCAATATATATATATATATATATATATATATATATATATATATATGACAAAATAATAGAAAATTCAAAATCGATCCATAAACACATGAACATAAATTCTTATTAGTAAACATACATGAATAATGTAATCATTCTAACATCTAGTTAAATGTAAACATACAGTAGTAGTATATACATATTTACTTTTAATAAATAGAAATTTAATAATTATTATTATTTATAAAATTAAATCATTTTATAAATAAAAATAAATAAAAAATATTATATTATATTTTTTAATAATTATTATTATTTACAAATCAAATTTTCCCCAACAATACTATATTAAGTTTAAAAAATATTTAGGGTTTAATTTGTTTATTATATTAACAAATAATGTTAATTCATCATTTTCAATAATAAAATAAACAAACAAATAAATACCTAATACGACATTTTAACTCAAAATGTAACAAGTGCTACATAGTATCTAGTCCCTGTGGCTTAATTTAAATATAGTTAAATTAAAGTAAAAGTATTGAATTCAAATTAATGTTAAAGTCAATTTAAGTTTTACTGATTTGTAAATTAAAATATTTTGTTAATTGTAATTATAGATTATGATGATGAACAATCCAATCTTACCTAACAACAATAACAAACCAAAGAACTAAATAAAGATCATTACTTTGAATACAATAAAATTATAATAAACCATAGTTCATAATCATTATCTTTAAAATTACATTATCTAGTACCTGTGGCTTAATTTAAATATAGTTAAATTAAAGTAAAAGTATTGAATTCAAATTAATGTTAAAGTCAATTTAAGTTTTACTGATTTGTAAATTAAAATATTTTGTTAATTGTAATTATAGATTATGATGATGAACAATCCAATCTTACCTAACAACAATAACAAACCAAAAAACTAAATAAAGATCATTACTTTGAATAAAATAAAATTATAATAAACCATAGTTCATAATCATTATCTTTAAAATTACATTTAATAACTTTTAAGACACTAAAATAGGATATATATATATATTAAAAAGTAATAAAATAAAATAAAATATTATTTATACAACAACCAAACATATATATATATATACACTGAATATTTTATATTTACTCTTTATATATTACTATAACTTTATTATTATAATAATAATTTGAAAATATCTTTCTTAAAATATAATTGGTTATAATTAATTAAATAATATTATATATAACTCTGGTCTTATTTGTATTCTTGATAATAAAACAACAAATTAAAAATCAAACATATTCAAATAATCACCCTATCATTGTTAATATATACATCTAAAGCAACTTCGAACATGTTTAATCTATTCAGATTATGACGACGTACCTTTTCCATTTTGAAAGATAAATGTTATTAAAAATATGATGACGTGCCTTTTCCATTTTGAAAGATAAATGTTATTAAAAATAAAATAAAAAAACCGAAAAATCCAAAGATAATATACAACTTATTTTGCAGTTTAGTTTATTTATATTTTTCCCATTGCAAAATATATTTTAATAAAAGAATAGTTAAATTTATAATTTTTTAAAACCTCCTAATCTATTATAAAAACATAGATTTTATATAATAAAATATTTAAAAGTTATAATAATAATCATAAATTAAGATTGAAGGTGCTGCGTCACTGTGACACTGGTGTCGCCGCCCGCGGTGCGTCGGTGGTCTGCGTCGACTGCTCAAGGCCTCAGTCCTCACGCGGCAAGCCTCGGCCCACTGCCCACTGCCTCAGGCACGTCTTCAAACTTCAAAGTTTCAAACTCACTGCAACTGCAAGTGCAAAGTTGCAAACGCAAACTGAACTCCACAAATGGCACAAATAAACGCTCAGCCGGCAGTGTGTGCCAAAACGCTAGCCAGCGATGGTTTATAAAAAATAATTTGGCGGGAACAATTGCTAAAAGGCGGTATGCGGCCCCTAGTTTTCTTCTAAAACCGTCAACAAAACCGTCTAAGGAAAACCGTCGAACCTGAACAAATTCGTTGAAGTTCGCGATTAGGTTCGATGAGGTTCGTTGAGGTTCGATAAAATTCGATCAGGTTCGAGTTCGCCTTGAGGTTCGAATTTCAGGTTCGGCGAACCTGAACGAACCTGAATTTTTTTTTACAGGTTCGGCGAATTTCGAACCTGAAGCTTCAGGTTCGCCGAACCCTGTGACTTTACATGATACATTGATATATTGAAGTGATATATTAATACATTGAAGTATTGAAGTGATCCCTTGCGCATTTTTCAAAACATAGTAGTATTGCAGTGATATGTACAATGAAATACTGATGTTTTTTTAGCAAATATTAGAGAGATTTGAAGGCTGTAACGTAAAGATTTTCTATCAGCAGAAATAATTTTTGTTACAGTATGCATTCAAGAGAAAGAAGAAGATACTTCAGAGGCAGGGGGGGCAGACATTCTCAAGGAGAAAAGGCAGATCTGCATTGCATTCGCTGCAAACGAAATGGATCACATGATGCTTCTACTTGCAAGCTACCATGGGACAAAATTGAGCAGAGAAGAAACCAGCAGAAAAGTAAAACTGATGACACAGACAAAGGTAAAGCACCTGAATCCGCTCACTATATTGAGGCACAATGTAACATTGGAGTAAATGAAGATTTATTTAATGCTTCACTTGCTTCTTCGAAAAATGATTGGTTGCTTGATTCAGGAGCAACCTGTCATATGACCCATAGGAAAGACTTTTTGAAGATTTCACTGACAATGTTGATGGAGCAGTATACTTTGCAGATCAGTAAAAAATCAAGCCATCAGGGCTTGGCACAATCAGGGTTAAACTGCCTGGTCTTCCAGACTTTCTTCTGGATCATGTTCTATATCTCCCACAGCTCAAGAGAAACTTGCTGTCCTTGGTCCACATCCGCCAGCAAGGTCACTCCATTCATATGTTTGATGGAAAGCTTGAGGTAAGAAAGGCATCTGACCACTCACTTGTCATGAGGGGAATAGAAGAAGAAAGACTTCTTAAACTGCAAGGAACCTCTGCTCATGCACAACATTTCTCATATATTTCTCATCATGAAGAAGGTACACTTCCATCAAGTTTATTATGGCATGCTAGATTTGGACATTTAAACTATGACAGTCTTCGCTTATTAAAGAAAAATGGTGTTGCTGGTTTGCCTACAATTCCTAGAAAACATAAGCAATGTGATGCTTGCATTCTAGGAAAGCATAGCAAACAGTCTTTTCATGATTCACATTCAAGAGCACATAGGAAGCTTGAACTCATTCATTCAGATTTATGTGGTCCAATGCGTGTTCCTTCTGCAAATGGAAATAAATATATCATGACATTTATTGATGATCACACCAGAATGTGTTGGGTTTATTTATTGAAGAACAAATCTGATGCTTTTCAAACATTCAAGAATTTTCATAAGTGGATTGAAAATGATGCACAATCTCATATTGGGTCTATTCGCACTGATAATGGAAAAGAATATACATCAAATGAATTTGAAAACTATCTTTGCCAACATGGGATGAAACATCAAACAACTGTACCTTATAATCCCCAACAGAATGGTGTAGCAGAAAGAATGAATAGAACAATCTTGAATATGGTACGATCCATGCTTTTCTTCAAAAATGTAAAGATAATGTTTTGGGCTGATGCTGTTCTATGTGCTGCATATATAAAGAATAGATGTCCATCTAGTGCTATAAGAAACAAGACTCCTTATGAATTGTGGTATGGACATGTTCCTTCGGTAAAACATCTCAGGATTTTTGGTTCCACCTGTTATGCTTTAATACCAAAGGTACATAGAAACAAACTTGGTGCTAGAAGTCGTAAGTGTATCTTCCTGGGGTATTCAAACACCTCTAAAGCATACCGTCTCTATGATGAAGTAAATAAAAAGTTTGTTGTATCTAGAGATGTCATTTTTCTTGAATCATCCAAATCTGACAGTGTTGTTGAGCGGCAACTTGATCGCTTGGATAGATTCACAAAACCGAAATCATTTCAAGAGTTTGATAATCAGATTCCACATCTTGAAGGGGGGATTCCTATACTAGATCAACATGTGGAATCTTCTTCTGAAGAACAATCTCCCCTGCATGACACTCCAACAACAGATGATGCTTTAAGTGATGTAATTGATAGAATTGGGAGACTTAATCTTGATTCAGTCCCAACTCAATCAATAGAGCAGCCTGGACCATCTCAGAAAGGTCCCCCAAAGTGGCTGACAAAGACACTTGAAAGTGTTCATCCTGATGAAATTGGAAAAACAGGAACCAGAAATACAAACCGACAAGATGGAGGTGATGTAGATAACTCTAATTCACCTGTTGATATGGATGTTACTTATGATTGTGAATTGAACTTGTCTACAGATTTTGAACCAACTTCCTTCAAAGAAGCTGCTTCTCATGATGAATGGAAAAAAGCGATGCAGAAGGAGTATGATGCCCTCATAAAGAATGGCACTTGGAAGCTGGTTGATCCTCCATTTGGAATCAAACCAATTGGCTGCAAGTGGGTCTACAAGAACAAGTACAAAGCTGATGGCTCACTTGACAAGCACAAAGCTAGGCTTGTGGAAAAAGGTTTTGCACAGAAGGAAGGGGTCGATTATGAGGAAACTTTTGCCCCCACAGCAAAATGGGCCACCATCCGGACACTCTTTGCACTAGCTGCTCAGAACGGTTGGAAAGTCCATCAAATGGATGTAAAAACTGCATTCTTGAATGGAGATCTAAAAGAAAATGTTTTTATGTCCCAGCCTGAAGGATTTGCTGTGAAAGGACATGAACATAAAGTATGCAAACTTGTGAAGTCCTTGTATGGCCTCAAACAAGCACCACGAGCCTGGTATGAAAAACTAACTGAGCATCTTCTGAAACTCAACTTCAAACATTTTGATTTTGATGATGCAACTTTATTTGTCATGAAAGTTGGCAAAACAATTGTATATCTTGTGGTATATGTAGATGATCTTTTAATGACAGGGAACAATGAAAGCTATATTGCATCCATAAAGAAAGAATTAGGAAAAAGTTTTGAAATGACTGATTTGGGCTATGTTCATTACTATCTTGGCATTGAAGTAACCCAACATCCAAAATCCATATTTCTTTCTCAAAAGAAATACATTGGAGTTTTGTTAAACAGATTTGGCATGACAGAGTGCAATCCTCTTTCTACTCCAATGGAACAAAACTTGAAGCTCACATCTATTGAAGGAAAGGAATTTGAGGATGCAACAAAGTATAGACAGCTTGTAGGAAGTCTCATCTACCTCACTACTACCAGACCAGACATTTCATTTGCTGTTGGAATCCTCTCCAGGTTTATGCAAAAGCCTTGTGAGGGACATTGGTCTGCTGCAAAAAGAGTTCTAAGGTACTTGAAGGGAACTCAAGACCTTGGAATCAAGTATACATAGGTGGACGACTTCAGCTTGATTGGATACTCTGATTCAGACTTCGATGGAGACAAAGAAACTGGGGTATCTACTTCAGGATATGCTATGAGTCTTGGATCAGGAGCTGTCTCCTGGAGATCACGCAAACAATCAGTTCCAGCAGATTCCACAACAGAAGCAGAATACGTGGCAGCAGCTGAAGCAATGAAAGAAATTGTGTGGCTCAGGAAAATTCTTGAAGATTTGCAGGTAAAACAAGTACAATCAACTCCACTCATGATTGATAACACCTCTGCAATAAAGTTGGTCAAGAACCCAAAGTTCCATGATCGTACTAAGCATATCAATACTAAATATCATCTGATCCGACATCATGTTGAGGCCAAAACAATCCATATCCGTCATTGTTCCACAAATGAGCAAATTGCAGACATCTTCACCAAAGCGCTTGGAAGAGAAAAGCTTGAAAGATTCAGAACGATGCTTGGACTCACCAACATCCCTTTAGATTAAGGGGGGGAATGTTCACACCTAATCTTCAACGGTTGGGTAAACTGGAACGTGAACAGTCATCAAGAAGATGAACTGATCCGTCCATTCTATGTATATAAACAATAGTTGTCTAATGAAATAGTCAATCAGGTTTCTTCTGCCCATTTTGGAGTTACTCTGGCCTGACACATTTATCCACAATTTTCAAGTAACATTTAATCTATCGAAAGTATGATCCACAATGAAGGTGAGTGTGAGATTTTGACTGATAAGGTTTTGTCTACGTAAGGAGATTTAGAGAGATGGGAGTCTCGTTCGAGATATTCCGCCTTGAATTGAGCGAACCACAGATACGAGAATGGCATGCACGCTTAGAACTGCTTGTG
Source organism: Pinus tabuliformis (assembly GCA_031772625.1). NCBI lineage: Eukaryota > Viridiplantae > Streptophyta > Pinopsida > Pinales > Pinaceae > Pinus > Pinus tabuliformis. The sequence goes on along the minus strand of CM062807.1, from coordinate 176,110,554 downwards.
CTTTCTTTTGTTGAAGGAAGCCGATCTATCGAGCAAGATGACCCAAAATGGGAAATGTATATCAGGGTCCAGAGGCAGTCATTGAGTGGAGGCAGTGGCTGTGTTTAGATTATTGGGATTTTGTATTGTTTACCATTTCTATAATTATCTAGACACCACTCGTCTAAGAATTAGCCAGAGGACAATCGAGAGGCGTTTTGGAGGTTGCAAGATAAGGCCTGACGCACTGACAAAGAAACGACCACCAGGAGACTATTCAAGTAGGCACCAGAACTGTGATAGGTAAATAAATGCAATGTAGGAAAGACTGACACTGAAGAAAGATCGTTAAGGTTTGAAGAGCGTTTCTTGGAAGCTGGCTTAAGCGTTAACCTCTAAGGCTCTACGCCTCTGTCGCTGCCCAAATGCAAAAACCAATGCATATTCTACAACATTCCAATTAAAAATACCCTTTCAAACTGTCCATCTCAAAATTAGAAACCAAGAATGCACCATCCAATCCTAAGTTGCCGAATGAAATCCCATAAATTTACCATCAAAATGCAAAAAATTCAACGATTTTACATTTAAAATTCTAGTCTCTGCATCAATTTCCATGACATTGCAGCATAACACCAATGTGGGCAAAACACATGTGAGAAAACCTTGAAACCTTACACAAATAGGTAGAGACACAGAGATGCGCAGGTTTACATAGGCCACAAAAACAAGTGGCTCACAAAAGATTGAGTAGATTATGAACGTACCAGCTCCGATACCATGTTAAACACAACAATGGCGAAGACAGGAGACATGAAGGATAAACATTGAATGCATATATTATTCACATGATATACATTTATAGTACATTGGAGTGACCCTTGGATTCATCTTCCAAGGTCCCTTGGACTCCCTTTGACTGTTCAACTTCCTCACCATAACCCTTAGTGGATTAGGTGTCCAACAATTTTGCCCCAGTTACCCCAAATTACCCAATGTTGCCCCAAAAACATTGGATAGTGGATTTCCCCCCTTTATCATTGACTATAGCCTTTGGGGTTGGATAGGCTACTTTGTACCCTACTGGCCATTAATTAGAAGGGAACATTATAGTTCCCCCTTCCCGACATTGCTTGTCCTCAAACAATTGCAAGTTTGGGTGCTGCACAATTTGTCCTCCCATCTTCAAAATTGAGAACTTCCCTTCAAAGTTCAATACTTTCTTTTGCAGTTGCCATAGCCAGAACACCAGCCCTATCTCCATTTCTTGCAATCCTAAAATCAAAATGCTGGTTTCTGATGCTGGAGATGCCACCATGCAATAGTTACTGCTTTCATTCACCAAATCATAGATCAATTCTGGGTCAAGAGTACAAATTGGTGCTACTACTGAAGCAGGTTTCATGTTCAACCATGCATTTTGAACCTCCATTTTACTTGTTCCAACAGTTGCATCACCATCACATTCTTCATCAATCATCGAAGGTTCATATTCTTTACCAACATTTGTGAAACCTTCTTCTTTTGGGACTGAATGATAGCTGCTTTTAGATGAGGCGTATAGGTTTGTCATTTGCCAATTATGATCACCCTTGGGCAGTGGCCCCTTTCTTCTTGTCCAGCTATGAAAGCCTTTGCTGTTGTCTGTCAATAGACCCCTCCAGCTCATTTTCATTGATCACCTTACACATCTCATTTTAAAGTCAGGCTAATTCCAGGCAAGTTGACTCATTATCCAAAGCATATGTTGACACCTCTTTTGGAGCTAGAGGGGATAGGGTAGGAAAAACAGAGTTACCGGTTTCTGTCTGTGGTTGATTTATAGGGCTTGGTGCATTTGCATTTTTAGCCTCTTGCTTAGGTTCTTTATCAATAGATTCAAATACCTTCTGCTCTGCAATTATTGACTCCTTCTGGTACTCAGCATTTAGTGTTTTTTCTGGAAGGGCTCTCTTCCTGATAAACTCAAGGAGCCTCTTTTGTACATCTCTTGATTGGACAAGAAGACTCTTTGATGATCCAGCTCGAGGTAGCTGGCTTCTCTTCTCAGTTGCCGATTTTGCTACTACTTCACCAACACCTGCAACCTCACAAACACGTTCTACAGAAGGTAGCCTCACTTGACCTTCTACCATGCTGCTACAACCATCCTCCTGTATATGGGGACCTTTGTTTTCTATAGCAAAGGAGACTCCAGCATTTTTATTTAATGGATCTCCCATGGTAGATATATTTAAGGGTGGTCACCGCTACTCCTTTCGGATGACATGTTGAAAGTTGAAATCCAAGATCATTGTCGTCTACAATAACATGCCATCTCCTACAATCATGCTCAAGGATCTCATGTAGCAGCTTGCGATCATGTTTCTCCTTCCAAATTCTGGAGTTCTTTAGTCTAGGAACTTTGTTGTAGTAATCAATGGCAAACAAGTGTATAGCAGGATTTTCTGCTAATAACTTCACCTTGTCTTTTAGCAGGTGCAAAATTGCAAGGCGGACAAGAACGTCTTGTATCCATAGACCTTCTTTGGGTACACCGTCATAAAATGTCATTGAATCAGTTATATCCTCGGCAATATGAGTTAGAAAGAGAGTGCCATACTCCTTAATCTCCTTGGGAGTGTTCTGCTTCATTTGGGGAATAATTTCACTCCAATCAAAATCTCCCAAACTGAACCTCATCAATATTTTTACCAAATTTGCATGTTGACTTTGGGTGAATTCTAGCAGTTTGAATGACTTTCCCTCACCTTCCATTAGAGGTGGCGGTTCTATCGTATCCACTCATGCTTGCTTTCTTGAAGCATGTGACTTTCGTCCAGATGAGCCCGTCAATCCTCTACCTGGACTTAAAGCTTCCAGCCAGTCACTTCCTCAATCCTCCTCTTCATCATCTGAACTGACGTCCGCCAATCCACCTAGATCTTCTTCTTCAATAGATACAACTTGTTTTCGGCTGTGCTCTCCTTTACCAAGACCTGTTCTTTTGTCTCTGCTTGATATTTCGCCTCTTCAACTCTAGTTGCTTCAGCCTCTTCTTCATCTACATTCTCAAAATTTGCAACTTTAAATGCCTTCAGAAATCCATTTTCTTCTTCATCAGCTAATGCATCTCCACTATTGATTTGTGCCTGATCCAGTAATCTCTCTATAACTGCATCATCATAGTGAATTTGATGTGGCCTGAAATCTTCATCATTTGAGTCAGCAAACAGCTCTTGCGCTCCATACCGTAACATATCATCTAACTCTTCCTGATTGAGGGTTGTTTGAGTTTTAATACGGCTAACAACAAGGTTCTCAAGAATCATTTTCTTCTTTGTCATCTGTATCATTCGCTCATTCATAGTTCCATCATCAAATTCATCATCTAAATCAACCTGCTCTTGAGTTAAGAAACCTTCTGTATGTAAGCTCTCTTTAATCCTTTTATCCATTGACCTGTGTTTTTAATCATCCTCATTATTGAAATATCCTGATTGAAGCTCATTATTATCACCAGAATGAGGCTCCAGCTCACAGTCCCCATTTGGCAACACTCCATTTCAATTTCATCATTCACTGTAACAGCATGTGATTTAAGCTCAGTGGATTTTTCTACTACACACTCCAATGCAGTGACCTTGTCTACCTTTAATACAAACAAAGTTTCAAATTACTTCTCCTCATGGCTGCAGGCAATGCCTTCAATTTCCAAGTCCCAAGATTGGGATTTGCAATTCTCTTCCAGCTTGTTCTCCTCACCACCACACTCTTTATTTCTTCGAGCTTGCAGGTCACAAAAACTGAGGGTGATAATTCAAGCTTCTGCTCCTCCATTGAAATACCCTGAGATTCATCAACTAAACACTGAAACTCAGCGTCACTGCCTGAATTCTGCCCATTTGATAAGCACTGTTTAGATTCATCATTCCCAAATTTATTTTGAGCCTTGCTGCTTGTAGAACCATGACTATTCTTACTACCCCAAACATTTGAAAAACTTGTCCTTTTCACTGGATCCTTCAACAGTTGTTCCACATATGGATACTAATAAAGATCACGGATAGGGTTAGTCCAAAATTCATTCCAATCCCTCACGATTGCTTTCTGTTGTGCACCTTTACCATAATATTTGGGCCTACCTTTGTACTTAATGTCACAAAATTCCTGAAAGGTCGGGGCTGCCTGAGTATCCTCTCCTGGCGTTTGATACTCCCTTCAATAATCTGAAATATCTTTGTTCTATTCAGATAGCCTAGGGGAGTGGGATCGGGGGGGGGGGGGGGGGGGGGGGGCGCTCCCCCGCAATGCTGGGCAGTCCTAAGGCTTGTTTGGAGACATACTCAATTGTATTCAAGGTTTATTCAAGGGCTAATTTGTGAGTTGTTTTAGGTTTTTTTTCATGGCTATACAAGGCCCTGTTTGGCGCAGTTTGAGGCTTGTCTGGTGAGATTCCTTTTGACTAATTGAAGCAGATTTGTGGAGCCCTCTGTGAGATGTCTTCTTGAAGCATGTTGTGACAAGACAATTGTGTTTTCTGAGGTCCATTTGAATGGTTTGGAGTGGAGTCTGAGACAAATTTAGCTCACTGTTGAAGACTTATTATGTGCACCTCTGAGAGCATATTTTCCTTGGTACAATTCACCTACACTTGTGACCTCTCTTTGTTAGCAAGAAGCCATTATCTAAAGTCCAAGTGTTGAAGGTTGATCTTTATAGTGCAGACAAGAGCAGATGAAATACGAGGTAAGGGCTTCATTGAATTACCTCTTTTGGACTAGTTGAGGTAAGGCCACTTGGACGTAACTCTTAGAACTATCTCTTTGTCCAAGTGTCCAAATCTCTATTTCTCTTCAGTCTATCTGTGATGCACTTAGCATTTGTGTAGCATACTTTCATTGTTAGATTGCAGACCATTTCAGAGGGATATCCAAGGTCCTCTTTAAGTTCAAATTATTATAATATTTGGGCCATAGTTACCCTATGAGCAATGATCAGTTTCAGACCCACTTGAGAGCATAAAAGCCTTATCTTGTCAGCCATTGAAAGCAATAAAAATGGGGGTCTCATCTACAACAGTGGATAAAGGCATCATTGTGTTGCAATCAAAGGAACAACAAATCAATGGCAGAGGAATACATCTTCACAACACGTGGCAGTTAGTGGCATACTTTACATTAGCAAACTTGAGGTATGTAAACATGCTATGAAATTTAATTAAGTTGACTGAAGGCATTATCAAGTTTTACAGTTAATAGTTGACAGTATACAAGGAGATTTTCTGAAGGTTGGCAATTAATATTGTTGGTACATCATTAAATATCTGTCGGTAGTAAAAAGTGGGTTTATTGAATGTCATTGTAGTGGGTCATTGTCCCTAGTACGAGGGCCCATAGTTCATTTCTCTATTTTATATTTTTAGGGTGGTTGGGTGGTGCAAGGTAGGAGAGTGAAGTCTCCTTTAGGTTGGAACCTGAAAATACTTCGGGGTGGCAGGGTGGTGCTAGGGCAAGTTGGAGCTTGTAGGGTGTTGGAGAATCCTTTCAGTGGCAGCTGATAAAACTAGGGCGTTGGAGTGTCCTTCTAGTTGGAGTTGGTAAAACTAGGGTGTAGAAGCAAGCATTGTTTTAGGAGTTGGAGCTTATGATAAATTGAATGCTTTTCTAGAGTACTGGGGAGTTGGAGCTGAGAGATCTTGCACTAAATAAATTATTAGAAAAGCGTTTGGTTGTTTTTCTCCCAAAAGGGTTTCCACCTAAATATTTCTTGTGTACTGCTCTCGTGATGTGTTGATGATTTATGTTTTTGATTTGATGTTAATGCTTTGAAATTAATAATTAACTAATTGTAAGTGAAATACCGATTCACCACCCTCTCAATATTTCCGACACATGCCTTCCTACACTTCTTCATCTCTACGTCTCCATCTTCACCTATCTAGCCCCCCCTATAATGCTCCTCATGCTACTATCTTTATTGATAGGGAATATGCCAACACTTACACTGCTCATTTTTGTTAGTTGATCTCTCCCCTCTCCCATTTCTTATCGCTTGAGACAACTACAACAAAATATAAGCCTTTTTGCACTACTCTTCTAGAAGTTTCTCTTGACTCTTTCCTCATTTCATCAGGTAGCCCACCCATGCCCCTAACCCTAACTTTTGCCTCATGAATTGTTAATTTGATGAAGAGCGCAAACTCCACCATAGGCTTCTCTGTTTTGCTTTTACAAACAACCCCCTCTTTTCCCCATCTTTGAAAATCATACCATTGCCATCTTTTGTCATAAAAAATGGGCTTTCCTTTCTTCGAGGAGATTGAGTTTTGCGAAGCCCCTCTTTACTCACCTAAAACATTGTAGTGCACCTTTTTTCCTTGACATAATCCTCTTTTGCTTGACTTAGATTCTCAATCGATGTTATACTATCTCCCTTTGTGATGAACATGTGTAATCCTCTATTCATGTTTCCTCTCCCACTCTTGTCATCTTTTCTTGAATGACATATGAAGTAAACTGCGAAGGTTATGAGCACGAGTAAGGCAATTGATGAGGAAGGCTTCTAAGTCGAGTTCCCCAAGTGTAGTATTCATATTCTTGACTCCCCCATTGCTGATTTGTTTAATATGTTGTTTGATTTGGATCCCTTAGGCATGGTTCTAACATAACACCCACTTCATTTTCAAATGAGGGGCTAGACTAGATTTGAGTAATTATAAGACCATGATGGTTGGACACATCTTCTCTGAGCTCTATGCTATAGTCCATATTTGGATCTCAAATGGACTCGAGAGAAGGCACCCGAAAAGACTAAAGGACATGTGGGGTTTGCCCAAATTTTTGGATTATTGATTATATATTCAATTTGAGTGTCATTATTGAATAGGCTCATCATTGCTTTTCACAAATCTTTTGTTGCCTTGTGGACTTTTGGAAGGTGTTTGACACAGTCCTGAGGGAGGCCTTGTTTTAAAGGCTTCGTGGCATTGGCATTTTGGAGACCCTTTACAATATCATCACAAGACTCTGTGAGCCAAGAACATGGTTGTTTTCATACAATTGACGACATTTCATATAATCAAATTCAAGCTTCTGTGATTCATATTCTGATTTGAAAACAACTTCGGAAAAAATCACATTGGTATATTTAGGCCGACGCGTTTCGAACCAACCAGTGTGGTTCATCTTGTCCTGATGATGGACCACACTGGTTGGTTCGAAACGCGTCGGCCTAGACATTTCATATTTCATGCCATGGGGGTTGGGGGGTTAAGTTTCTCGCTAACTCTGTAATATCCCTTAGGTTTGACTATTGGAGAGAGTAAATGACAAAATTTGCATTCTAACAATATTTTGTCAATTTTGCAATCATAAATAATATTGAATGCACAAACAATGTGAACAAGTATTTTATCCCACCAACAATTCATAAAATGAAGCCCATTCAACAATAGGTTGCGAATCCATAATCCTTCCAATAACTCACTATAATGTAGTTTCACAAACTAATGCTAATTGCATCAACAAACCCTACTGCCCTTACACCATCGACCTGTCCTTACAACCAACTACAGTCCTGGTTCTCCTGGACAGTTAGCTGCCTTGGATTAGATCTTGTTGATTGCTTGAGATGTATTTGTCCTGCTCCTCTTTTTCCTCACAACCTTTTTGTTGATTTCTATTACCAACAACCTCTGGAATAACACCTCAGCTACTACTGCCACAGGTTGAGACTCAACAACCTTTTGCTGCCTTAGATTCAACCTCAGGAGTCCTTCGCTACCTAAGTTCTGGCCTCAAGAGGTCTTGCTGTCTCAGATCTAACTTTGGGAAGCCCCGTTGCCAAAGATCTAACCTTAGAGACCCTTCAAGTCTAGTCTCAAAAGGATTTGCTGCCAAAGATTTAAACTCAGAAAGATACGATGCCATAGATCAATCCCTAAAAGGGGGTCCATTGACTCAGGTTTAGCCTCAAAATGATACACTACTACAAATTAATCCTCAGAAATGTCCTTAAATACAAGCCATTGCCATAAGACAAACTCTAGGAATGGTCTGTAGTCAGAGAAGGGTTTACTCAAACCCTCACTGCCTTAGAACAGGGGTGGCCTCAAAACTTGTCACTGTTGTCACACAACTTTGCCTCACGAGCTTATGCTTCCACAAAATTCCTCTAAGACAGGTCGCTACCTTAGATTTGTCACAGGGATGCTTCACTGCTAGGCAACAACATATATTCCTCGCTACTAGAAAAATGAATGAATGTTGTTTCAGAATTTGTGCTAAACAGAGTATAGAGAAAGGGATTGACTAGGGTGGAATTTTTCATCACTGAAACCAATCAGAAAGAAAGGGGTCTTAAAACCCTCCAAGAGCCCCGACTCAAAAATTAGAAAGATTTGCAATCCATCATGATGAGAATGAACCTCCTCCTCCTCCCATATAGTTTGTCTTAGGGTTTTTTCCCTCCTAAATTTTGTTGGAAATATAGTATCCATGGTCGGTATTTTCATCATGTGAAGAATTTGAAAATTTGAATTTATATTTTCCCTCCAAAATATATTTAAGTCAGCCTCCTATTATTTTAGGTCAGCTGGGCCCCCAAGAGGCACCCATTTGACTCACTTGGAAGTCTATATAAAGGAGAGGTTTCCTCCTCATTTGACACATCGATCTATCTCTTATTAAGCTCTGATCCAGCGAAGTTGGGAGCAGAAGGAGGAGGCTGAAATCTGAAGGAAGGAAGGCTTGACATTTAGCTTGGGATCTCTGTTGCTCTTGAATATTGGTTTGACTATTATCTTTATATGATGGTTTCTGTTGTACTGATGAATTGAACTCTCTCTCAAATAAGGAAAGATTTTACAGGTTTACCCTTGTGGGTTTTGCCTTGGCCTCAGCCCTAAATTTTCTGTCTCTCTTGGCTTATTGTCTCATGGTTGTCTTTACTGCTCTTTCATGTTTTTATGGTTGAAAATTTCTTCTCTGTAAATTCTTACTGATATTAAATGTTATAAATGCGAACTAGTCATTGGATGTAGTTACCTGTTGAAGGAAATGACTTTTCTAGCTTGTGTGCCCTAGAAAAATCAACTCTTATTAAGCAACTTTCTCACAGAAGCAAATATTAGCAACTTGCAAATCAACAACCAACGCCATAAATCAACTACATTCTAGCTTCAATCGTGCTACATGCAACAGGACCATCCATGTCATACAACACCCATAATACATCTAGTTTTGATAGAGTCAACAATTTCATGCATCAAGTGGTTCAACGAGCCAATTAGAGTGATTCATTAAATCAACAACAAAGTCTCACAACTTTTTCAAATTTTCCTCAAGCAAGTGTCCATGGACTCACAGTCCATTATGCCGCAACCTCGGCAAGGAGTTCACCACACTTGTGTCATAGTTTTAATCTTGCAATTTTTCGATTAACTCCCTCTTACACTGGACGAAGAGGACCTCAGTCCTTGTAAAAAAACTATCATCAACACAGCAAAAAAGTCGGGGGCTCTTCTTCAGCGGATTTGGATCAACATTAATCTTCAAGACTTCAAGTCATCTTATATGGATTTTTAATTTTAGGTATGTTCTATGCTTAGAGAAATTTATTTCAATTTTCATAGTTAGCTCAATATCTTTTCCAGATTAGCAATCATATCAGCATTAAAGTAAACTGCAGATAGAACATAAATCGCAGAACACAAGCCAAGACAAGAGGACACAAGATGTGGCGCTAGCCAGGGACAAACCCCAATGTGGGGAAACCTTTGATCAATTCTTCTTCTATGTTCTTCAATAGTTCAATAGAGAGAGAGAGATAATACAATTACAACAAAAGTCAACACTTCGACTTTCTAGATAAGAGAATCAACCATCTCTACATGAGATCAGTTGAAGACATGCTGCTTCAATTGATTCTCCAAGGTGACTCCTTCACCTGTCATGTGCTGCATCTCGTCCATATGCTGCACCTCATCGTGCTGCACCATGTTGCACTTATCATCACAGTGCTGGACCCAATGGCCATGCTATGCACTTCATGTTTCTGCTCCTGTCACTGTACTGCTCCAATCATTGAGCTGCTCTTATCACGGATCTGCACCCAATGTTGTACTCATCGCTGATCTGCACTCAACGCTGATCTCTACTCAATGCTGCACCATCACTGATTTGTACTCAATGATTGCTATGCTGCACTTCATCATCAGTTGCACCTGTCACTGTGTTTCACCCAATCATACACTCAAGGCATACTCAATACATCATCATCATCATGCTGCAATACCTTGTTGCTACATCATGCTGCTGCAATACTTTTGTTGCTCTTATCAAACAATGTCCACTTTGCTGCAAATGTATATCAGCCTTAGCTGCTTGCTATGGCTTGCAGCCTAGCAGAGCAGCTAGGCTATAGTTACTTAAGACTGCCTTATTTATCTTGCTGTTACCAAAGATATCAACGCTGTCCATCTAGACTTCTATACGCTATGATGAGGGCTCCTCTTGCTGCGGCTAGGGCTCCATTGTCCTTCATATACTGCGGATTATGGCTGCACTTTACAGCAGCTTGACAGCAGATTAGGGCTCCTCCTTGGACAGCAGATAGGGTTCTTTAGGACTTCTTTTGTAGCGTATAGATGTTCCCTAAGACAGCTGATAGATCTCTTATCAAACTGCGGCTAGGCATCTCCTTTACCTGTGGCTAGATAACTTCATTGACTGCGTATAAGGAGACTCCTTTGATCAGCGATTAGGGCTCTTCTGTACAGTGGTTAGAACCCCTTTTAGGACAGCGTATAGGTCTCAATTAGGCTCCTTCCTTCACTGCGTCTAGGGCTTCTCCGTGACTGTAATTTAGGGCATCGTTAGAGCTGTGTTCTTTCCAGCGTATGAGTGGAATAAGGCCAGCAGATAAGGCCTGCGTTTAACCTCCTTCCATGACTGTGTTAGGGACAGTGAAGTCCCTCTTCTTGCTGCGTATAGAACAACGTATGGAGTCTACATTATGCCTTGTGATTAGCTGTGTATAGAGGACTGCAGTAAGTGTCTCTTCTTGCTGCATAAAAATCCTCATTGACTGCGGCCTAGGGCACCCTTAAATGGTGTGGCTAGAGGCCTCCTCTAGTTGCTCCTTAGATCTGCGTAGAGCCTTCTCTTTTGACTGCGTCTAGATGTTCCTCCTTGTGGCTAGACTGCTGCTAGGGCATCCTCCTTACTGCGGCTAGGGCATCATAAGACTTAGGCCAACGTATACTCTTAGTATCTCTCCTTCCACCAAAACCCAAAGACATGTGGAGAGGAAGAGATCACAAGAAGAGTGTGTGTCTAAATGACTTGAAGACCTCCTCCTTTTATAGTAAAACGTTGAGCACAAGTGGGGTATATTTGGTTGCTGGCCGACCTTGACGAATTGTCCCATAACACAAATAAATTCATATCTCTATGGATACTTATCGGAATCGGATGATATTTAGATCAATCCTACACCTCTCGATGAGAGGGATCCAAGAAAAATATCAGCTTCCATTAATAAGATGACCCACATGGAGTTTGGCCCTAGTTGCCAATTTTAACATAAAAACATGCTTCAATTAGGCCGATTTTGTCTACTCCCTCTAAGTCTAATCCCATCCAATCACAAGTCTTCTTGTCACTTTGTTCTTTCATCTTTTCAATGATTGCCACAACCTTGACATACTTCATCACGTTCCTGCAATCCTTACTAGGAGGCCATGGAAGAACAATCTCAATCAAGCAAGACATACAAAGACAAGAGATTCATAATGAAACAATCAAGAAAGTACTTATCTCTTGAGAGCATGTCAACTCCCTCTTGATCGTAGTTTTCTTTGAGTCCAATCAACCTCGTTCAACTCATCAAGGAGTTAATCTTGTCCACATCATCATCATCAAGGAGTCCACATCATCAATGAATCCACATCATCAAGAAGTCCATATCAAGAAATCCACATCATCAAGGAGTCCATATCATCATCAAGAAATCCATAGTATCATCAAGAAATCCACATCATTATGGAGTTAGGGTTGCTTCTTTCAAACAAACATAATCAGTTATAGGATTTGGTTCATAAGCCTTAGATCTTCTTTTAAACCCTACCTAGGGTTTACAAACCATAAACAATCCAATGTCAATAATGATTAAAACACTTAAGGAAATACAAGAGACTTATCTTTGGAGATCATGACAACTCCCTCTTGACCTTTAGTCTTCTGCGTTTAACTTGCAAAACATCCTCATCCTCAAGATGTCAAATCTTCTAGAAGCTAGGGTTTCTTTATTTAAGTGGAAGCAATCAATCCACAGACTGAGGACTTTCATTTCCAACCCCTTTTGTCTCGATAGGTTTAACATTTGTTTGGCTAGGGTTTCGACTCCAAACCCTAATAACTTTTAAAATTTAGTCTAGGGTTTGCAAACCCTAGATGAGTAACATTCATCTGATCCAACTTCACTATTCTTGATTAGCATTATGAGAGATCTGACTGTAAACCCTTGGTCATTCTTGTTCAAATCCTTACTAGGGTTTTACAAACCCAAAACATTGATCTCAACAATAGTTTGATTTAGACTTTCAGGCTTTGACCTCCTATTATTTCTGCTTTGCTTGCATTTGATTTCACTGTCCAAAGCTACATGCATGCAATAATTTTTCAAATCAAGAAATTCTGTTATGACATCGTTATTGTAATAACAACATCGGTTCATCATTCAAGTCTAGGATTATCCTTAAACATGGGATTTCATCCAGAGAGACATTGATCTTCAAGAAACACGCAACATCTACTTGATGCTTAATAGAAGCCATTTTGCAGACTTGCAATTTTATTGTCCTTTACAAAGCCACCCATCACAACACTTTCCGGTTTGTGACAATATTTATTTCAATGCAACTTCTCAGGAGTTCCGACTTGCTTAGCAGGAGGTGTAATCTTCATCATCTTTGGATTTTGTCAACAAACCCTAGGTCCATACTTGTTCTAATTTTGATGTTAGCTAGGGTTAGCAAGTTCTAAAATTTTCAATTAGGAAATCCTTCATCTAAAGTAGTATTCAAATCTTGAACTCTTCGAAATCAGAGACCTTCCTTATTTTCTACTTATGTCTCAGACTTCATTCTTCAAATTTTCATATTTCAAGCTTCACTTCACAACAACAATTTTCAGATAATACTTCACAGGAGTTAATAATTCAAATAATACGTACCAGTTAGTGCGATTTTCTTTTTCAGAAATTCGTTCTTCTCTTATGTATAGGATAAAGATCAGGTCAGTCCTTCAGATTGTTCAGCAACGTCTCAGAGTTTTCTTGGATCGGATCCTGCTTTAGGGATGAATTCTAACTACTGGACATGCAGAGAAGTACCGGGACTTCTTAGCCTTCAGATATCACTATATATCTATGCACAGGAAACATAGATTTCAAACAGGCCTCGACTAGCATAGCTTAGCATAGTTCCATTGTCACACACACACAGTCCTCAAACTTCTTTGAATTATTCCAGTGTCCTTGGCTTTATTACAAAGAACCTTGTATCATGATTAGAAAGTTCATAGAATCTCATGTCACATAGAATTTTGTAGAGATAACAAGCCCAGACTTGCATGATATACCACGGGAAACATGGATCAATTTACATACCTTGAGAAAAGGCTCAGATATTGTGCCTTTTCCACCGAAAATCCGCATAGATTCCACAGAGAGTCAAAGCCTCAGGTCCACACTGTAATATACCTCAGAGTAGCTCGCATACCATGCTACAGAGAGGTTCGTATAACAGAAACTTGTACACTCACATGGACCATACAGAAATCGGACTGGAGATCCCAAAAGGGTGTTACAGAGTTTGCACAATAATCCACAGAACCTTGCCACAGAGATGCTTACATGAGAAGAGTTGCTGACCTGGTCGATTCTTTGTTTGGCTCATTGATCTAGTTAGAAGAACACAGATACGCCTGTGGCTTCCAGAACTGTAGCCCGTTGTTTATAGTGTAGACCTCAAATAATAAATCCGACTTAGAAACATGTTCAAGCTCACTCACGAATAGAGATTATTGTTGCCACTGGTAGTTCGCATGAACAACAGAGATGATACCATAGTGAGCTTGCATAAGGAGCCAAGGAGATGAATTCGGATATATATATATATATATATATATTAGGACTTCGCATATCTACAGTGCACGAATCACAGACCTCTATTAGGCTCACCTCACAGGTCTTTCCAGGTCTGCAAATTTCATGGAGAATTTGTGCCAAAAGATTGCATGTATAACAGAGATATGGTGCCATAAGTGAGCTTGCATGAAAGAGATGTTACAGAGCTTGTATAAGAAATCAGAGATCTTACATAACACATATTTTCAACCCTTCAAAACTCGCATATCCATAGAGCAATGTGCCTCAGAAGATTCGGCCAGAATGCATAAGCTGGAAGAATGCATAAGCACCAATCAGAAAGAAAGGGGTCTTAAAAGCCTCCAACCGCCCCAGCTCAAAAATTGGAAAGATCCACCCTACCAAACAACTAGAAATCCCCTACGCCATTTGCCTCACACCTCTCTCATTGAGCATTTGGAGTTTCGTTTCAGCTTTGAAGAGCAGTGATCTTTCCCATGTATGTTAACAGTTAAATGATAAGTCTGTCTGTGTTTTTTCTCATTAAATTGCAGATCTGAAATCTGTCTTCAAAATTTTGTACTTTCTGCCTTTTATGAGTTTGAAGTTTGAAACATGAAAGATAGTATTTGCAATGTTGCATATTTGAATGTGCAGATTGGAATTCTATCATGGCCCCATGAGTCAATGACCTTGTATGGATCCATGTTGATCTTGTTGATGAGGAGATGTATTGCAAAAGAAGGTTAGGTGAAAGGAGATGCTTGTAGCATATTTTTCAGACTCTATATTCTAGAGGCCATTTAAAGCTTCATTGATTATGTATTTGGCTGCTGATATTATTGCCCTTGGTGTCATTTTGATATATTCACCTTTACATGGTATATGCATGAGCAGACTTTGCATATTGTGTCTCCAATGGTTTAGACTCTTTAAGATATATTTTTTTCCATTAAAATTTAAATATTTTACGTATTTTGTCATTGAAATCAGACCAGTCCCGGTCATTCCAAGTCTGAGTTGACTCTTGACTGATTCTGAGTCCTTATCTGAGTTTTAAAACATTGATACTTAGACCTTTATCTTTATTTGCCTTTTTATTGCGTTGATATGGGAGTTGTTTTTGCATTCCCAATCTATATCTATTATCTACACTTGATGTACTCTTTTAGTCCCATTGACCTACTTTTGCGGGCCTTTGTCAGACATCAATAATTTTTTTTTATCTTATTTTATACAATGCAATGGATGTTACCTTAGAACTTTAATTCCTTTTAAGTTCCCAAAAGAGAATCTTTCAATGTAAAATAGGTATGCGGTTCTTCTCACTTGATAAGTTTTTATTTTATTTGCAGGAATTACAAATGATAATAAGGACCCTTGTGTTGATACTTTTCGAACAACTACCTTGCCTATGCTAAAGCATTTTGGCATTCCCTTAGAGGACTTAGAACTGAAAATTGTTAGTCGAGGGGCACCTCCTAATGGAGGTGGAGAAGTGCGTCTGAAGGTTCCTATTGTGCAAAATAGTTTGACAGTAAGGATCTCTTTTCTGTTGCTTCATTATTCATTGAAGATTAAATGTTTGATTACTCTCCCTATCTGCTTTCTGTCTTTGCAAGAATCAATTCAATTGGTGTTGCAGGCTGTCACATGGGTCGATGAGGGTATGGTGAAAAGAATCAGGGGAGTGGCTTATTCAACTAGAGTATCGCCTCAAATGTCTAATCGCATGGTAGATGCTTCTCGTGGCATTCTTAATCGACTCTTACCAGATGTCTATATTTTCACTGATCATTACTCAGGTCAACTTTCAGGGAGGTATGATATGAATCACAGTTTCCAAATCTTGTAATGTTCTTATAGTTGCTCTTTAGGAGGAGATTAGCAAGTCTGTGATGGGTGTATATTCAACAGTGGATGGAACCCCCACCTTGTTGGAGTGTGCATCCACTGTAGGATGTGCATCCAGTACAGTGCTGCAGGATGACTTACATTCTCCATTTTATTGGGCATATGATCATGTGAATTACAAGGGAAACTTACTTTTTAACTATTAACCTAAGTTGCAGGAAACGTGGGCAGGGGGTCCGTTTCCCCAGGGGAAACGAAACGAAACTCGTTTCCCCGTACCGTACGGCCTGGAAATGCGTTTCCGGCCGTACGGCCACGTTTCCCGAAACGGAAACTTGGCCATACGGCCGGAAACGCGTTTCCAGGCCGTACGTGCCACGTTTCCCCAAAAAAAACACTTGTTTTTTAATTTTTTTTAGGGTTTCCAGGTAGTAAATGTGATGTAAATTTAATCTTAATGTTTAAATGTTTATGTAAGTAAATGTATCATTCATGCTTTATAATTGCACATATATATAATAATAATTTTTAAATATTTTTAATATATATATATATTATTATATATATTCGCGTTTCCCCGTTTCCAAAATTTGGGGAGGTCGCGTTTCGTTTCGCTTCCCCGTTTCGTTTCGCTTCCGCGTTTCCCCGTTTCGTGCAACTTAGCTATTAACCTCATATACCAATATGGTGTTGACAGAGGACCACTCTGTCCATCATGGTAAATACTAAAAAGTAAAAACACACATACTGTAAAAATGGGTATTCTAAAATGATTATGAATTACGAAAATATGTATAGTATTAGAAAGAATGAGAATTAATAAGTACTAATTAGACATGATAAGTAATGCAAAACAGTGAAAGAAGAATGCTCCTCCTTTGACAGTTGTTCTTTGTGCTGAAGTATTCCTAAGCAGATGGGTGAATTAACATGGTGGCATGAAGCATTAACTGATAACATATAAGCTTCTTAGTGGTCATTTTGGATAAAAATAACCCTAGCAATGTTATGGGGATTTGAAGACATCTTTCTTCATGGTAGATTTTTTAAATTTATCTCATGGTTTTACATGTTATGAGCATTAGTGGATTTTATCTCGAGGCTGAAGCTATTTGAATAACCTGTTAATCTTTATTTTAAGTCCCCATCTAGCCTGAATCTGTCTGTGTAACTATGATTCTGTTAAATGATGAACATCCTTAATTATTGATGACATTTTCTTGGTTTTAACATCACTCTCAATATTTCGATGGAGTGCATTAGATAGCCAAAGCTGTTTGTTTGGTAACTCTTTTGTCATTATTAGGATACTTGGCACCATCCATGAGTGCAAGAGTGATAAATTACTTTGGTAATTGATTTATTACTTGCGATATTATAATGATGTGAATTGTGATATAGACTCTTTTGCTGATGTCCCATGGGATCCAATATACTGTTGGGTGATTTTTTCCTTAAAAATTTCATCTGTTGATCACTTTGTCCATTTAGGATGTTGATGTGAAGCCCTTGCCCCAAGAATTTCCACTTGGAACTGCGTTCATGCCAACCCACACATACATACTAAACATGTCCATAATTCATATCATAATCCTTGCTAACTTTTCTTGATTAGTTTCACTTAGACAGACAAAACTGAGGAATACCTCCTTGTTAGCTGAGTCAAGGAGTATATCACCTCTTCTCATAGCCAAGGAAGGAGAGCACCCACCCTAGATCCAACACCAAGGCCTTTTCACCTGTCAGTACTTGCACCGCTATTTTATCCTCTTGTTATTACCTCAGAAAATTGTGTATAGAATGTCTTCATTGTTTCCTGTTATATAGTGAAATGCATTTATTTTGTTTTAGAGTTGTTAATGCTTAAAACCATCTTCATAAGAGGTAATTAGGGATGTTACGCTGTGACCTCTATATGTTCCCTCTGCACATTGCTGTGACCTCTATGTGTTCCCTCTGCACTTTGGGTTAGTGCTTTCTAATTTTGGCTGGGGCAGAGGGGGGGGGGTTGTGAATCCCTAGTTGATCTGAAGACAATATTTTACCTTTTATAAAGAAAAAAACATCATATCTGCATAAAAAAGCTTACTGTCCTGTCAAAGTAAGAAATTAAATATGCTAACAATTGGTTCTGAGCAGCAAATACATATCATGTTTACAGTTTGATATATTAATCTTGCCTTAGTTTCCATGCAAATCTTCCTTGAAACACCTCAAATCAGCAAACTAATTTTGCTGATCTGCTGATAAAAATTCAAAAACAGTGAAGTAAAAACTCAGAATTATCAATTATATGACTGGTATCCTTGATTCCATTGGGTATGGAGTTGAAGGAGGAAGAAAATTAGTTGAGTGATTCCTGAGGTCAACCAACTCAAAATTTTTTTAATGGCAACACTTAAACACACCAAAAAGAGAGATTTCACTGCCAAAACTTAATACCTTTACACCTAAGATGTGTATACAATGTTTGACCCTATAGGTTTTAGGCTCAAAGTACCACAGGGGACCCAAATCACTACCAAAGCATCGTTCATGACCAAGTCCAGGTAGATCTCATGGACAGGATGAAAGTACCTTCAACTCTAAGTGGTATACTTTCTCGCAGTCACTTGAAAGGAATAGAAAACAAATGACAAGGGACTTGAGCATATGATTATGAAAAATCTCAATCACCTCCCCATCTTTATAGAATGAGTATGGGACTGTACATATAATACCTTCTTAGGATTTCCAACAAAAGCGCACTAGTTACTTACCAGCTTGGGGTCAAGACGACTCCCTCACAGTCACTTGAAAGGAATAGAAAACAAATGTTGAGGGACTTGAGCATATAATTAAGAAGAATTCTCAGTCACCTCTCCATCTTTTATAGAATGAGCATGGGACTGTACATATAAAACCTTTTTAGGATCTCCAACAAAAGCACACTAGTTACTTGCCAGCTGGGAGTGAAGAAGACTCCCTTCACATGCATTAAAAAGTCAGTGAAAAGCCATGGTGGGGTGCCTTGCTGCTGCTAATAATACCCCCTTCAAAAGCATTATATACTGCCCGGAGTACCTGCATGTAGGGAAGAAGAAGGGATGAATATTAGTCTCAGGGAGGGTGTATGACTTCTGTAGCACATCGATGAGAAAACCAAAACAGGAGGCTAGGAGGCTTCTTAAGAAATTAGCCCCATTTGTAGAAGAAAGGATAAATGAGAAATCACACTAAAAATTGAAAAGAGGAATCTTCAAGTAAAGCTCCCTTTCTAAATTAGGAGGCTTTTGCTTTGGGAAAAATAGACAAGGAAAAGATTCCATTCAATTAAAGCATGTGCATGATGTCATGTAGAGTACACATCCCTAAGTCAAATGAGTTGATGCGATGGATTTTTTTAAATTATTATTGATTATTTTTCCAGCTTCTAGTTTTTGGGGCCTACTTATACCTAACTTAGCTAAATTAAACCTGTTTTTCTACAGTTTAAAATGACATACTGGAATCTGTTAGGAAACACTTCAATTTCCCAGGCTTTTTTCTTACACAAACTTCCAGGATTTGCTTCCTAGATTTTTCCCATGCGTTTTCACCTATAAAATTTTCTGGGAAAAGTTTCCTATTAGGAAATGAGGCACATAACAGAGGTTCCAGTTACATATCTTTGAGTCTATTTTTTTCCATCCAGTGATGAGAGATGAGTAATCTAACTCGTTCCACTAGAGGAGGAATTGACAACTTGTGAATCTAATGATATGACCATTAGTTGAAACCTGAGTCACTGGACATGCCCCTAGGGGGTCACATGTTGCATATCCCATGTGTTGGACATGAGTTTGGCACATGTCTTGTTCACGGGAGATGTGCCAAATTCGTGTCTGAGACTTGCCCTACTCATGTCTAAGGTTTAGGAATCATGTCCTGTCAAAAAGCAGATGTGGGAGGCATGTACAGGCAAAGGGAGGAGTGGTCGAAGGGAAAGACAAAGATGTGGGATGGTTTTCCTGATGATATGGGTTTGGACAGCTGTGATGATTTGGAATTACCCAACTTGGATCCTAATGATGTTGAAATTATGATGTTCTATGCCAAAACAATTACTTATTCCAAAAAATAACTTCTTTCTGCTGCAATATTAGTTAAGAAATTGTAGATAGAACATAAACCAAATGCACAATAGAAGGTAGAGAAAATCAAAATGAGACACAAAGAATTTAGGTCCAATGACCAGGGCAAAACCCACAAGGGGAAAACCCAACCAGATTCTTCTTCTATTTGATATCAATTGTGCAATAGACTACAATGAGAGATCAAGAGAATGAGTAAGTTCACCCAAATCTAAACAAGCTATAACATGAAAATCACTGGTAGCAGCAGCAGATGCAAACACTAAATCAACTTTCCCTTCAACTGAATCAACACGGAAGCATTGAAGTATTGAATCAACCTTGGATGACCAAGTTTTGCTCTTACTCTCCAAGTCTCTCTCTCTCATAATTTCTTTCAAGTCTCTCCAACTCTCTCTCACAAGTTCAAATTCTTCTCTCACAATGCAGAAGTAGTAGTGGTCCGGTGAGAAGACATGAGACACACATATAGGAGGAGCAGCGAATTCTTGTCATAAAGGAGGAGCAATATACATGCCTTGATGTTAACATTGGCAACTAGGGCAAAACTCCATCTGGATCACCTTATTTATGGCTTCTGATATTTTTTGTAGATTCCTCTCATCGAGATGTGTAGGATTGATCTAAAGATCATCCGATTCCGATAAGTATTTATGGAGATATGAATTTATTTTGATTATGGACAAATTGTCAAGGTCGGCCAACAAACTTATGTAGGCTCAGAAGCCCAACAATCATGTCTATTCAACCTCAATGTTTGCATATAAATACAAGGAGCATTCTCCTCATTTGAAAAATTCAATTCACTCCTCTCTCTCTCGTACGCATAAAAGGAGCCTCTCTCTCTCTCACACGTGTGGCTGAAAGGAAGATGTCCTAAGGCAAAGAAGACGCAAAAAGGAGGATGCTAGGGCAGCAGGTCATCTCTTTGACCAGCATTGACCTTCCAGAAGTGCGGATTGGGTGTGGTTGCCTCTCCTAGGCAGACCACAATTTTTGGCACGAAAATCGAGGTGATCTGACCTCTGGTTTGACTGGTATTATTGCATTAGTTTAGGGCTGCAACTTGCTAGTTGACTTCAGAAATCTGCAAATTAACTGAACTTTTGGGGCTGTTCAAGGGCTGTTTCTTCAGGTTGTTCGAGGACAAGTTGACCAGAAATTGACCAAATATTTTAGAGGTCAATTTCAACTAGTTTGACCAAGTTTGACTTTGCTGATCTAGGGTTTGTTGTTGCTGATATAAAATTACAGAATTCAGATTTTGTACTATTTCTCTTTGCTGAACTATTGAAGATAAAAGAAGATTTGACCAAAGGGTTTCCTCGTGTTGGGGTTTGTCCCTGGCTAGCCGCCACATCTTGTGTCTCTTGTCTTGGCTTGTTTTCTGTTGATTTTTTAATGTTCAATCTGCACTTTACTTTATGTATATGTGATTGCTAATCTGTGGCTAATAAGAAGAAAAATAAGTAAACTGCTCTAAGCATAGAACATACCATAATTTAACATGGTATCAGAGCTGAGATGAAGACAAAGCCCAAGCAAGAGCAAGAGCAAGAGCAATCACCGAAGAGAAGGTTGGCAAGGCTATCTTAAAAAGAAAACATGTGGTCCTTAACACACTTCCTTGCTGAAGACAAACTCCGTGAGAAATCTGACTATCACGGATGGAAGATGTCTCTCGATCTAACATTAGAAGAACATGAAGTGTTGGACCATGTGAGAGGCGGAATTGTTGAGCCTCCATCAAATGCATCCGCTGCTGCTAGGAACAAATGGACCAAGGGAGAAGTCAAAGCAAGGAAGATCATCCGGGACTCTATCGACAAGCGCTTGGTGGCCTATGTTTCCAAGCTGAACACCTCCAAGGAAATCTACAATAGACTGGTGAGTTTATTTAAAGTTAATGATGCAAATCAAGTCTTGCTTCTTAGAAATAAGCTGAAGGAAATTAAGAAGGGCAAAGATGAGAGTATGCAAGCATATTTCTTAAGGATCACCGAGATCAAGAATGATCTCCTATCTATTGGGGAAGTAATTCCTGAGAGGGAAATGACATTCACAATTCTTGGAGGACTGCCATCTGAATGGTATATATTTAGGATTACTCTTTTCAACAATAACGTAATTCCTGGATTTGAGGAATTAATGGCCAGATGCATTCAAGAAGAAATGAGGATGGAAGAGCAAGAAATGCCCATACTTAAAAGTCATCCCTCTGCCTTTTCTTCTCATACTAAAAGAAGAAACAATTCCGGGGCTAAATTCAAAGGAAAAGGCTGGACCAAAGGGTGGAAGGAAAGGATGATGTTACAATTGCAATAAAACGGGTCACTATGCAAGGGAGTGCCCTGATAAAAGGGACTCACACCGGGACGATGATCAAAATCCCTCTTAAGGCAATCAATGGAATGGCAGAGGTAAAAAAAGTGCCGGAAATCAAGAAAGAGGACAACCATTCAAGAAGGCAAGAAATTCCAGATATGAATCTAACACTGTTAACAATAAGCAAGATGAATATTATCTACCAGCAGCTCTATCTACTACTGCTCCCCTGGACTCGCTAGGAAATTGGCTTATTGATAGTGGTACCTCAAGGCACTTCACTGGTTACAAAGAAGCTCTCTATAATCTGATAGAGAAGGAAACCAACCTGGAAATTGTTCTTGGAGATAATTCAAAATATCCCATGAAAGGCGTAGGAAATGTCACTCTTCAATTGAATCAGGGTAATACCATTCACTTACAAGATGTATTATATGTACCTGATCTCAAAAAGAACCTGGTGTCCATTTCGGCAATGGAAGACAAAGGCTACAAGGTGGATTTCAGTGATGGCAAGGTACGTGTATGGAAAAAGAACTTTAAAGATGCTTTTACTCTTGGGTTTTGAGTTGATTCATTATATCAGGTCAGAGGAAGTCTGCTGGGTGTCATGTCTTGTGACACATCTCTTCAGTCCGAACTATGGCATCGAGTTTTGCTCACCTCCATTATAAAGCTCTACTCGATGTAAGAAAAATGGTGACCGGGATGCTCGAGTTCAGATTAGAGCAAGAAGGTGTATGTCCAGGATGTGCCGAAGGAAAGCTCAAAAGGGGACCATTCCCCTCAAGCCAAAGCAAGACCTCCGATATATTGCAGTTGGTTCACTCAGACATATCCGGTATGATGCCTGTGAACTCCTTGGGAGGATATTTATATTACCTCACTTTTACAGATGATTATTCTCACAAGACTTGGATATACTTCTTGAAAAAGAAGGATGAAGTGTTCTCCTGGTTTCGACACTTCAAAGCCTTGATCAAGAATCAAACCGAAAAGAAGATCAAGACCTTAAGGACTGATAATGGGACTGAATATGAATCCAATGAGTTCCATGACTTTTGTAAAGAGGTTGGGATTAAGAGGGAGACTACTACACCGTATACTCTTGAGCAGAATGGTATGGCGAAAAGGAAGAATCGTACAATTGTGGAAGCTGTCCATGCTATGCTCCATGATCAAAGACTTTTGAAGTTTCTATGGGCCGAAGCTGCAAATACTGTCGTATATGTACAAAACCAATGCCTTCATCAAGCATTGGGTTCCAAGACTCCCAAAGAAATGTTCATCGGTAAGAAACCTGACGTATCTCATTTTATCATTTTTGGAAGTCCTGTATATTTTCATGTGCCAAAAGAGAAAAGGAATAAATTGGGTGCATCTGGAAAGAAAGGAATCTTCGTGGGCTATAGCGAAAATACTAAGGGCTATAGAATCTATGTAGTTGGTCAAAGGGAAGTCGAGATTAGTCATGATGTCACCTTTGACAAAGATATGGCTTTTAGTAAAGTAGACAATCTTCCTACTTTAAGGGGATCTAAAGAAGTTGACATCGGGGAACCGAAGGAAAAGGAAGATGAGACGATGCCCGATGTGGAAGAACCTATGGATCCTATTGATCCTCCTCCACAAGAGCCTTCCTCTTCTAGGAAGAGGCCTTCATGGCTTAGGGGGACACTTGATGATGCTGAAGGACACATTGCACCCCGAGGAACCTTCCGTGAAAGTAAGAAGCCGAACAGGTATCAGGGATACTTGACCATCATGAGCACGATCATCCAAAATGAGCCTTCGTCATTCACAGATGTTGTCAAGCATCAAGTATGGAAGGATGCTATGACCGAGGAATATGAGTCCATTATGAAAAACGATGTTTGGGATGTGGTCCCCAGACCCCAGGACAAAGCAGTTGTCACTTCAAAATGGCTTTACAAGATAAAGCATGCAGTTGATGGAAGTGCGAAAAAGTATAAGGCTCGTTTTGTCGCTCGTGGCTTCTCCCAGAAGGAAGGTATAGACTATGACGAGATATTTGCACCTGTTGCCCGATATACCACCATCCGCTCGATCATAGCCCTTGTTGCTTTGCAAGGATGGAACCTACATCAAATGGATGTCAACACTGCGTTCTTACATGGTTCGATCAAAGAGGAGGTCTATGTGGAGCAACCCGAAGGATTTGAGATTTATGATTGAGAATCTCATGTGTGCAGGTTGAAGAAGGCCCTTTATGGGCTAAAGCAAGCACCCCGAGCATGGTATGAGAATATCAATAGCTACTTGATGAAGCTGGGATTCACTAGGAGTGAAGCCGACCCTAACCTTGACTTCAAGGTCATAGATGACAAGCCTCCCATATTGGTGCTATATGTTGACGACCTCTTTCTAACAGGTGCAGACCCTCTCATTCACGAATGTAAGAGGGAGATGGCTCCTGAGTTCGAGATGAAAGAGCTAAGACTTATGCACTATTTCCTAGGATTGGAAGTCTAGCAGAAACCAGGGGAGGTTTTCATATCTCAAGGAAAATATGTGGTGAAGATATTGGAGAGATTCGGCATGGTGGACTGCAAGCTCGTAACTACCCGATGGAACTTGACTTCAAGAAGTTAAGCGGTAGTGTTGCCGGCCCTGTTTTACGAAATGCTACTGAATATCATCAACTCGTCGGAGCATTAATGTTCTTGGTGAACTCCCGTCCGGATATATGCTTTGCAGTCAACATATGGTTGAGCCTCAACACTCACATTGGATTGGTGCCAAGAATCTATTGAGATATCTTTGTGGCACAATCACTCATGGGTTGAGATACACTGCCGGAGATGTGAGACTACTTGAGTATACTGATGCTGATTGGGCAGGCAGTGTAGTGGATCGAAAAAGCACTTTTGGGTGCTGTTTCTCTTTGGGATCTGCCTTGATATCTTGGATGAGCAGGAAGCAGAAGTCGATGGCTTTGAGCACCGCCGAGGCAGAGTACATTGCTGCTAGCATGGCCTCCTGTGAGGTAGTCTGGTTGCGAAAGTTCTTCAGTGAGCTGTTTGGATTTACATTGGATACCACCGTGATTCTGTGTGACAACTAGAGCGAGATCTGTTTATCAGATAATCCCGTATTTCATGATTGCTCCAAGCATATCGATATCAGGTACTGCTATATTCGAGATATGGTGCAGTGAGGAGCAATAAGGCTCCAACATATCGGTACAGATGAACAGGTCATTGACATTTTGACAAAGCCCCTAGGAAAGGTCAAATCTAGAGACCCTCTTATGAGGGTCAAGTATGATGTATTGAGCTCTAGGAGCTCCATGGGGGCGCGGGGTACTTCTTGGAGCGACATGTGACCACAGGGCGACTCACCATCCCCTGGTGGTGCACCATGTACAGGGTAAAGGTTCAACCTTCCCCTGTGACACCTCGTGGCGACTGTGGAACAAAATGATTAGTTCTCATGTGGGCCACGATGATTCGTTCTCCATGGCGACTATGGAGCAGGATGATTAGTTCTCCTGTAGGCCAGGATGATTAGTTCTCTGTGGCATCCACTAGACATAATGATTCGTTCTCCTGTGGACAGGATGATTAGTTCTCCTGTCGAGGCATCCTACCCATGCAGTCTGGGACTCATGGGAAGTACCTCTCATCTGATCAATGAGCAGGGAAATGAGAATAGGGACCATAGAAGTACTATCGATGGACGCATCACTGTATCTATCGTACTCCCTATGCTAGGATGACCTCCATTGATCTGGGATCAATGAGAGTGGTTCACACTCTGAGACTGACTTCGGGTCAGTGGAGGATGGTATGATACATCCTCGATCATTTCTTCTTCTTCATAGTTTGAGCAGAGCAGAGCAAAATAGAGCAGAGCAGAGTGGAGTCAAGTTGTACAGGATAATGCATTTGATGGATGGATAGCAGCGACGGTCTGACGGATTGCAGATGAAGTTCTCCCTAGTTGAGAGGGAGTGTTAAAATTGGCAACTAGGGCCAAACTCCATGTGGATCATCTTATTTATGGCTTCTAATATTTTTCCTAGATTCCTCTCATCAAGAGGTGTAGGATTGATCTAAAGATCATCCGATTCCGATAAGTATTTATGGAGATATGAATTTATTTTGATTATGGACAAATTGTCAAGGTCAGCCAACGAACTTATGTAGGCTCAAAAGTCCAATAGTCATGTCTATTCAACCTCAACATTTGCATATAAATACAAGGAGCATTCTCCTCATTTGATAAATTCAATTCACTCATCTTTTCTCTCTCTCTCCTATGCATAAAAGGAGCCTCTCTCTCTCACACGTGTGGCTGAAAGGAAGACGTCCTAGGGCAAAGAAAACGCAGAAAGAAGGACGCTAGGGCAGCAGGTCATCTCTTTGACCAGCGTTGACCTTCCAGAAGTGTAGATTGGGTGTGGTTGCCTCTTTTAGGCAGGTTGCAATTTTTGGCACGAAAATCGAGGTGATTTGACCTTTGACCTTTGTTTTGACCGGTATTGACTGCCCTAGTTTAGGGTTGCAAGTTGACTTCATAAATCTGCAAATTGACTGAACTTTTGGGGCTGTTCAAGGGATGTTTCTTCAAGCTGTTCGAGGACAAGTTGACTGGAAATTGACCAAATATTTTAGAGGTCAATTTCAGCTAGTTTGGCCAAGTTTGACTTTGCTGATCTAGGGTTTGCTGCTGCTGATATAAAATTACAGAATTCAGATTTTGTACTATTTCTCTTTGCTGAACTATTGAAGATAAAAGAAGATTTGATCAAAGGGTTTCCCCGCATTGGGGTTTGTCTCTGGCTAGCCGCCACATCTTGTGTCTTTTGTCTTGGCTTGTTTTCTATTGATCTTTTAATGTTCTATCTGCGCTTTACTTTATGTATATGTGATTGCTAATTTGTGGCTAATAAGAAGAAAAATAAGTAAACTGCTCTAAGCATAGAACATACCATAATTTAACACTTGAGGAAGAGTAACATGTGCTATTTAGGGGAGTGTAACTCATGCCATTAAGGAGAAGTACACATGCCTTAATCAAGGAGAGTGTAACATATGCATTAAAGAGAGCGTAAGAGGAATCTTTCATGACATGCCTTAATGAGTGTAAGAGGAATATGCCATGTCTTTTAATGAGTGCGTAAGAGAGTGTAACGTATCATTAAGAGAGAGAGAGAGAGTTACATATTGTCATGTGAGTCATCAAGGATAGAGGTGTGAAGTAATTGAGCTGATGAAGGTGAGATGACTTGTTATTCCTTTTAATAAGAATATCATAGTATCATAAAAGGATAATAATAATAATAATAATAATAAGAATATTAATGATTAAGTCGAGATTGAACTATTAGTATTGATTAATGACAAGTTTAAGTGATTTTTGTTCAACTATACTTGATTACCAATCGATGCAAGGTGATTTAATATTTTTGGAAAGTCATACTTGAGATGTTAGAGACGACTTTCTAATTTTAGAAAGTCACTCCAAAATTGTCAGAAATTATATTTTATTTAAGGAAATTCATTCCTGAGCTCTCCAATCTTCAACACTCCCTCTCAGCTAGGGAGGAATTTCTTTTTGCAACAAAGATTTGTGCTTTCGTTGCTTATCTCTGTTCATCTCTGCGTTGGAAAAATGATGTCTCAATCTAATGAAGAAGAATCATCATAGGAGAGATTCATCTCTCACCCTATATCCATTGATCTTCCTATCTTGACATAGACTTGGGGGGATTACCACTTGTCAACACATGACAAGGATTGCACACAACCAAGTCTCATCTCTGCTTGGGGGGATTATCACTTGTCAACACATGGCAAGGATCACGCACAACCAAGCTTTACCACACCCATTGGCCAGACGGGTGGCAATCTCAACAAGCCTAGCTTGGGGGAAGGATGCATACCGGGTTATACTATTGGCAAGTCCCAGAGATGATGGTAGGGGGGATTACCTCTTGTCAACACATGACAAGGATCACGCACAACCTATAGTCAAGAGTTCCCTCAACGCTAGGTTCTCTCCTGGATCCATTCCCAACTTGTGAGCTTAAACAAGATGGAAGAGCATAGCTTAGTGTTCTTAATCATCCATGACCACCTCCACGAAGATGGGTCACATCTGTTAGTCCAAGATGCTTTCTAAATACTAAGAACTTCCCTTTCAGCAAAGGCTTGGTAAGTATGTCATCTATTTGATCGTTGGTCGCAATATGATGGAGTCTCACTGCACTTGTCTTCACCATATCTCGGATGTAGTGATATTGTTAATTTTGGAAACTAGGGCAAACTTTACCTTGGACAACTCATATGAGGCAATTAATATTTTTGTTGGATTCCTCTCTTCGAGAGGTGTAGGATTGATCTAAAGATCATCCCATTCTGACATGTAAAAATGGAATTATGAATTTATTTTGATTATGGACAAATTGTCAAGGTCGGCCAACAAACTCATGTAAGCTCAAAAGCCCAACAATCATGTCTATTCATCTTGAACGTTTGCATATAAATACATGGTGCCTCCTCCTCATTTGGACACTTCACTCACTCACACCTCTCTCTTCTTGATTGGGTACGAATTTCTGAGGCTTCTCTCTCTCCACACGTGCGAAGAAGGGAGTGTTCTTTTACTATCCCTGTGTTGTCCAGAGTTGACCAAAAATTGCAGAAGACTGTTTTGACCAGCGTTGACCAGTGTTGACCATCTTTGATTGTGGTTTTGTATGGGGTATTTTTGTTTGGGTAGGGCGCTGTTTTGGGCACGAAATCCGAGGTTGTTTGACTTTTGTTTGACCAGTGTTGACTATGCTAGGGCTTGCTGTTGTGTTGACTAGGTTTGACTAGATATTTTCATACTGTTTTTGGGCTAATTTGACTTACTATTGGAGGCTAATTTGACCAAGTTTGACTGAGCTGTTTTGGAAGTCAAAATCTGTCTTGTTGACCAGCGTTGACTTTCTGGTTAGGACTTTCTGTTTCTGCTGTTTGACTAATCAAATTTCACTGTGACTGGGCAAGTGAATATTGTATATTGTACTCTCTCTGTGCTGAACTTTTGAAGAATTATAAGAAGAATTGATCAAGGGTTCCCCACATTGGGGTTTGTCCTTGACTGGTGCCATATCTTGTGTCCTCTTGTCTTGACTTGTCTTCTACTGTTATTGTTTATGTTCTATCTGCATTTTACTATGATAATGATGTGATTGTTAAACGGGATATTGATATTGGGCTAATAAAGAAATTGAAGTAAAATTGCTCTAAACATAAAAGATACCACTGTCATAAAAAATTAACATGGTATCAGAGCTGAGGTGAAAACAAAGCCCAAGCAAGAGTGAGAAGAGCAATCCCTAAGAGGAGCAATCACTGATTAAGGACAAGATTCAATGGCATTCACATCCTACCTCATGATAAGTCTGATTATCATGCATGGAAGATGTCTTTTGATTTGACATTAGAAGAGCAAGATGTTATGGATTATGTGCAGGGAAAGATTTCGGAACCTCCTTCAAATGCACTGGCTACTGCTAAGACAAAGTACAAGAAGGGTGAAGTCAAATCCAAGAAGATCATCAAGGATTCTATTCATAAGCATTTAGTTGCTTACATCTCCGATTTGAACACATCAAAGGAGATATATGACAGGTTGGTTGGCATGTTCAAATTTAGCAATGCAAACCAAATTCTTTTCCTCAAGAACACGCTGAAGGATATAAAGAAGGGAAGAAATGAAGATATTCAATCCTACTTCATGAGGATTACTGAGATAAAAAATGATCTTCTTTTGATTGGAGAAGCTATTGCTGATAGGGAGATTACTCTCATTGCCCTTGGAGGACTCCCTCGTGAATGGCACGTGTTCAACACTACTATTCTTAACAACGATATGATTCCAGGTTTTGAAGAATTGCTGACCAGATGTTCTCAAGAAGAAATAAGGATGATGGAACTAGATATGCCTTCAAATAGGAATGATCCTACTGCATTCTCCACTCATGCTAAAAAGAAGAACAATGCAAGTTCAAAGAAGCAATGTCAAGGAAGGCCGGGTTTCAAAAATGGAAGGAAGGGAAGATGCTTCATTTGCAACAAGTTTGGTCACTATGCTAGGGAGTGTCCTAATAGAAGGGATACACCTCATGATGATGACAACCACAACAACAACAATTTTGGGGGCAACAACAATCAAAGGAACGACAGATTCAACAACCAAGGGAGAAGGAATGCTCCCACTCCTCATCAAGGAAATGGTCGCCCTCCCAAGAGATCAAAAAGCACTAGGTAAGATGAATCTAATGTTGTTGATAACAAGCAAAAAGAATTTATTTTATCTTATATCTGCCCTCTCCACTGCATCTCCTCCGGACACTTTGGGAAATTGGTTGATTGATAGTGGTTCCTGAAGGCACTTCACTGGGTATAAGGAAGCTCTTTCAAATCTGATTGAAAAGGATAAAAATTTGGAAATTATCCTTGGAGACAGTGCCACCTATCCCATAAAGGGAGTTGGGAATGTTACTCTTCAATTGAATCAAGGTAACACCATTCATCTACAAGAAGTACTATATGTACCCGATCTAAAGAAGAACCTGGTATTCTTATGAAGCCCCTGGGGAAGGTCAAATTCTTAACCATCCGTGAATGACTTGGAGTTGTGGAGAGACCCTCTTATGAGGGTTTTGTATGAGATAGATGTTGAGCTCTAGGAGCTCCGGGGGGCTTGTTAGGATATTCCGACACATAGGATATAGTTAAGTTCAACTTGGTCTAGCATAGAGTTAGGTTAGAGTTAGGTAAAGTGTGTTTCTTTACCGTTGTACATTTTGTAACTTACAATCCGACGGTCACGATATGTAGTGATCCGACGGTTCACTCTCACCTCGGTATTACCGACACTTGATCCGTGGCTTGACACCCGATTGGTCCATGAGTTCTATTTAAAGCGCATGGAGGGTCATTGTTCGGGCAATCCGTGCATGAGAGAAGCTTATGTAAATTTTCATTCTTTGATTAATAAATTGTCTGTACCCACGTTGGGACAGGCCGTGGACTGTTTCCCTCCTTGCACTCTGAGGGTTTTAACCACGTCAAAAATACTGGTGTATTGATTTGAGATCTGGTTGTGAGCGGTGTCCTTTTGGTATTCTTTCTGAGGAACTTACCCTGTAAATTCCTACATGGAATCAGAGCTATTTGAGGGCCGCGTCCGTTGGTGATCCAAATCTGAAGCCGGTAGAACTGCATGCGGCTGTCGTTTCCTAGATCTGCTGTTTCTGACTGCTTTCGGGCCGAGAGGACTGCTCTGTTGCGTTCGGAGCATCTGTTTCAGTGAGGAACCCCTTTCGTTTCACGCGAAAAGGTTTCCGGTAGCCCTAGCTGCGTCATTTTTCAGATCGGGAGGTATACAGTGTTTTTTTTTGCAGTTTACTGTCATTTTCTCTCTGCTTATTTCGGTTTCGGTTTATTTAGCCTTTTTTTTCCCGGATCTATACCTTTCATTTCTGCGTATGCTCTTTGCCCTGCGACTCTGTGCGATCTGGGCAAA
Source organism: Pinus tabuliformis (assembly GCA_031772625.1). Lineage (NCBI taxonomy): Eukaryota > Viridiplantae > Streptophyta > Pinopsida > Pinales > Pinaceae > Pinus > Pinus tabuliformis. The sequence continues at coordinate 176,078,608 of CM062807.1, read as the reverse complement.
TCAGAAACAGAAAGAAAGGATTTTTCTCATGCGTATGCTCTTTTCCCTGCACCTTAGTGTGATCTTGGAAAATCAGAAACATTGAGAAAAATATTTAGTTTTTCGGTTAAAAGCTAACTTTGAGATTTTTTTTTTTTTTTTTTTTAAAAATTCTAGTTTTTTGGCTAAAGCTAACTTTGAGCCGTAAGGTTCGTTTTTCTTTGCATATTCGTGTTGGGTTTTGTGTTTTGTGTTTTGTAGGGGAAAAGAGCCTTCCCAAGGCAAGCACGCAAATCGAGGCCCCCCCCGCCCCCCCCCCCCCTCTCTCTCTCTCTCTCTCTCTCAAATATTTTGTATAGATCAATTGGTTCAAAGACTTTTTAAGAGAGTAGAGGTCTTGGGTTCAAGTCTCCATTTTGTGGGGGCGGATTTTTTCATTCCCGCACATTCGCGCACTTTGCCGGCAACGTCAACAATTTTTTTTCAAAAAGCCATATCTTCTTCATCCGGAAGCCTTTTTCAGAGCCGTTTTTTTTAAAACCGCCTATTTTTTCGAGATCTATCCATTGGACCACTTACTTTCAGCATCTTCAGCTTCAAGATTTTTTTTCAAAAAATGGAAAGTCCATGCCAAGTCATTCTTGACAGCACTAACTACTTCCAATGGGTAGCCTACATGGGAGATTTACTTAGAAGTAAAGGTCTCTTCAGAATAGCCACAGACCAAGAGAAGAAACCCAAAGATGAAGACAAGGCCGAAAAATGGGAAAATAGACAAGATCAAGCACGTGGTTTGATAGGAATGTCTGTTTCTCCTGATCTTAGATTCCACATTGCAGAAATTGAAACTCCTCATGAAGCATTAGAAAAACTTGCTAAAGTTTTTGGGATTAAAAATGAAATTAGAGCCCATCAACTTGAGAATGAGTTGCTTACTTTGGATCCTAATAATTTTTCTTGCATTGAAGATTTCTTGTCCAAATTCAAGACCCTTAGATATCTCTTGGAAGGTGTTAAAGTTAAGAAAGAAGATGGTAACCTTATTTATTCCATCCTTACTAAGTTGGGACCAGCCTACTCTGTATTTGTTTCCACTTTCCATTCTACAAGGGAAGCTTTCATTTGTCAAGGCAAAGACTACAAACCCCCTTCCTTTGACTCCTTTTGTGATTCCTTAATAAGAGAACAAGAAAAACTCTTACACCTTGGTCTTCTTAATCTTGGAAACTCTTCCTCGAAAGCGTTAGCCGCTCAGCAGCAACCAAATTCAAAGAATCCTAAGAAGTCTTATCCTCAAAGGAATGGTCCTAAACCAACTCAGCCTCAAGATGAAAGATCATTTCAGCAAAATGACAAGACCAATAAAAACAAATGGAAGAGGACTGACAGACATTGTAACTTTTGTAATCGAGATGGCCACTTAGAATCTAAATGCTTTAAGAAGATGGAAGCCTTGGAAGCCGCAATGAAGAAACATAACATCCATCTGGAGCCTACTTCAACTTCAACTTCCGGAACGACACTTTCTGCATGTCATCGTCAATCATTTCAGTCTGGAGTCAAACTTTCAGTCTCTTGTACTTCTCCTGAAGTTGATGCTACCTTATACCGTCAACTTGTCGGAAAACTCTTGTATTTAACCCATACTCGTCCTGATCTTTCCTTTGCTGTTGGCCTTGTTGCTCGTTTTATGCAAAACCCCCGTGAAAGTCATTGGAAAGCAGCTAAAAGAATACTTCGTTATGTTCGAGGTACAGTACAGTTTGGGATTCATTACAGTGCCAAAGCAGCTCCTCTGTTAGTTGGTTTCACTGATTCTGATTGGGCTGGTGACCTTGATGATCGGAAGTCTACTGCCGGTTATGTCTTCACTCTTGGTTCAGGACCTATTACATGGGCTTGTAAGAAACAGGCTGCCATTTCTCTTTCGTCAGCAGAAGCAGAGTATCGTGGTGCCGTGGAAGCTAGTAAGGAAGCCTTGTGGCTTCGTCAGATCCTATCCGAATTTGGCTTTGAGCAGCAGCATCCAACCACACTTTGGTGTGATAATCAAAGTGCCATTCAGCTATGCAAAGATCCAGTCCAGCATCAGCGCAGCAAACACATTGAACTACACATGCACTTCATCAGAAAGCTCATTCATGACCATGTTCTTGAAGTGCAATATTGTCCAACGGATGATCAGGTTGCAGACATCTTCACAAAGGCTCTCACAGAGGCGAAGTTCACTAAACTTCGATATATGCTTGGAGTTCAGGAAGTTGTCACTAAGGGGGGATAGGCTCTAGTGCCTCCTTCCTTCTCCTATTGTGTCATATTTGTAAATCCTTCAATCCTATCCCAAGTTGTTCTTAAGGGGGGATGTTAGGATATTCCGACACATAGGATATAGTTAAGTTCAACTTGGTCTAGCATAGAGTTAGGTTAGAGTTAGGTAAAGTGTGTTTCTTTACCGTTGTACATTTTGTAACTTACAATCCGACGGTCACGATATGTAGTGATCCGACGGTTCACTCTCACCTCGGTATTACCGACACTTGATCCGTGGCTTGACACCCGATTGGTCCATGAGTTCTATTTAAAGCGCATGGAGGGTCATTGTTCGGGCAATCCGTGCATGAGAGAAGCTTATGTAAATTTTCATTCTTTGATTAATAAATTGTCTGTACCCACGTTGGGACAGGCCGTGGACTGTTTCCCTCCTTGCACTCTGAGGGTTTTAACCACGTCAAAAATACTGGTGTATTGATTTGAGATCTGGTTGTGAGCGGTGTCCTTTTGGTATTCTTTCTGAGGAACTTACCCTGTAAATTCCTACAGGGCTTGGGGTACTTCTTGTAGCGATGAGCGACCATAGGGTGAGTGATTCACCTTCCCCTAATGGTGCGCGATGTACAGGGTGAGTGGTTCACCTTCCCTTGTGATACCCCATGGTGACATATGCATAGGTTGAGTGGTTCACCTTCTCCTATGACATATGAGCAGGATGAGTGGTTCACCTTCTCCTGCTGGCACATTGTACCCATGCAGTCTGGGACTCATGGGAAGTACCTCTCATCTTGCCAATGAATAGGGAAATGAGGATAGGGACCATAGTACTATCGATGGATGCATCGTGTACTACCGTACTCCCTATGCTAGGATGTTGATATTGATCTGGGATCAATGGAAACTGACTTCGGGTCGGTTAAGAGAGGCATGGCACACTCTCTATTATTGGAGAGGACTTCGGGTCAGTGGAGAATGGTATGATACATTTTCGATCATTTCTTCTTTTTTCATGGTTCAGCAGAGCAGAGACAGGGATGGTAAAGATTGTTAGATAGTAGTTCTCCCTTGTTGAGAGGGAGTGTTAATTTTGGCAACTAGGTCCAAACTTCACCTTGGACAACTCATATGAGACAGCTAATATTTTTATTGGATTCCTCTCTCCGAGAGGTGTAGGATTGATCTAAAGATCATCCCATTATGACATGTAAAAAAGGAATTATGAATTTATTTTGATTATGGACAAATTGTCAAGGTCGGCCAACAAACTCGTGTAGGCTCAAAAGCCCAATAGTCATGTCTATTCATCCTCAATGTTTGCATATAAATACAAGGTGCCTTCTCCTCATTTGGACACTTCACTCATTCACACCTCTCTCTTCTTGATTGGGTACAAATTTCTGAGGTTTCTCTCTCTCCACACGTGCGAAGAAGGGACTGTTCCTTTGCTGTCCCTGTGTTGACCAGAGTTGATCGAAAATTGCAGAAGGCTGTTTTGACCAGCGTTGACCAGTGTTGACCATCTTTGACTGCGGTTTTGTATGGGGTATTTTTGTTTGGGCAGGCCGTAGTTCAGGGCACGAAATCTGAGGTTGTTTGACCTCTGTTTGACTAGCATTGACTGTGCTAGGGATTGCTGATGCGTTGACTTTTGTTGACCAGGTTTGACTAGATATTTTCAGATTGTTTTTGGGCTGATTTGACTTACTGTTGGAGGCTGAGTTGATTGCGTTTGACCGCGCTGTTTTGGAGGTCAAAATCTGCCCTGTTGATTAGCATTGACTTTCTGGTTAGGGATTTCTGTTTCTGCTATTTGACCAATCAGATTTCACTGTGACTGGGCAAGTGAATATTGCATATTGTACTCTCTCTCTCTGGTGAAGTTTTGAAGAATTATAAGAAGAATTGATCAAGGGTTTCCCCACATTGGGGTTTGTCCTTGGCTAGTGCCATATCTTGTGTCCTCTTGTCTTGGCTTGTCTTCTACTGTTATTGTCTATGTTCATCTGCGTTTTTACTATCATGATGATGTGATTGCTAAACTGGATATTGATATTGGGCTAATAAAGAAATTGAAGTAAAATTGCTCTAAGCATAGAACATACCATTGTCATAAAAAATTAAAAGATATTTAATCTCAATGTGCTTGGACTTATCATGGAACACAAGATTTTTCTGCAAGTCAAATCCCATTGTTATTGTCATAGTAAATTACTGTTGTATCTAATACATGCTCAAACAACTCTCTAAAGAGCGTTCTCAGCCATATTGCCTCACAACTAGCCATGCTAGCAGCAATGTACTCGACTTCAGTTGTGCTAAGCACTACAAAATTCTGTTTTCTGCTCATCCAAGATATCATGGCAGATATCAAGCTAATGCAGCGTCTAGATGTGCTCTTTCTGTCAGCAAAGTTACCAGCCCAATCAACATTAGAGTACCCATGTAGTCTCATATCTCTGACAGTATATCTCAATCCAAGATTGATGGTCCCATGTTGGTATCTCAGCACATGTTTTGCAGCAATCCAGTGTGCATGTAATGGATTAATCATATATTGGCTTAGAGTATTGACCGCAAAACATATGTCCGGTCTAATGTTCACTAAGAGCATCTGTGCCCCCATCAATTTTCGATACTTAAAAGGATTTGTCAAATCAAGATATGTAACTTCACCACATAACGTCTTGAAATTCATTTCCATTGGTGTATTCATGGACTAACATTTTGTCCTACCAAATCTTTTCAGTAGCTTGACAACATATTTTCCTTGAGAAAGGAAAATCTCACCAAGTCTTTGCCATACCTTTAGGCTCAAAAAGTAGTGCATCAAATGAAGATCTTTCATTTCCACTTGTCAAGAATAAGTCATCAACATATAATATACCAAAATCAATGGCATACCTTGGACCGTTTTGAAGTAGAGATTTGGATCAACGTTACTTTTGGTAAAACCAAGCTTCATCAAGAAGTTATCAATGTGGGCATACCAAGCTCTTGAGGATTACTTCAATTCATAGAGAGCTTTCTTCAGTCTAGACACATGAGTTTTTTGGTCATGTACTTCAAAGCCTTGTGGTTGGTCCACAAATACTTCTTTCTTGAGGAAGCCATGCAGAAAAACAGTTTCACATCCATTTGGTGAAGAGTCTATCCTTGGCTAGTAGCCAGAGCCACAATAGATCAGATGGTTGTATATCGGGCAATTGGTGCAAAAATATGATCATAGTGTATTCCCTCTTTCTGAGAGAAACCTCTAGCCACAAATCTAGCTTTATATTTTTCAACATTGCCATCCACACCATGTTTAATTTTATACAACCATTTAGAAGTCACAATAGACCACATGGAGGAGGATCCAAGGGGTCCATGGGATCCATGGTTTCATCAACAAGATTAGGGTTAGGCTTAGGCTCAGGATCTTCTTGAATTTCAAAGGCATGATCTTGTCTATCAACATTAGCAGGAGGAAGAGGAGTGTCTCTTGCCTTTCCAAGAGTTGCATCTTCATCAAATGTTACATCCCTGCTAAATGTTGGAAAATGCAAAGTGGCAGCAATTGATTCTTATTTTTCCTTTAACTTTAATATTTGCTTGTAAACTTATTAGTCTTCTTTTGTTCTTTACTTATATCTTTTTATCAAACAAATATCAAGAATAGAAACAACAACGAAAGAGGACATAGATATTTAAGTTCTTAGCCATGGAAAAACCCCTCCAAGGGGGAAACTCGAAAAACTCCTCTTCTTATAATCCGCTTCAAATGAGATACAAAAATCCAAACCCTAGACTAAGTCTTTCTTTGATTTTGCACCAACAAATTTCAACCTTGCAACTTCCAAGGAATCCCTAATTCAGCCTCCTCTTGAGACCTCCCTAGAGAAAGATAGCTGCTCTTAAGGTCAACGAGGTCTAGACAAAGTTTTCTTCCTTCCAGCTATAAGATGCTGCACTTTGTCCTACTGCAACTTGGATTTGCAACTTTGACCTCTTTCTGTAGCCCATAAACCCTAGAGTTTCACATGCGTGAGAGATATAGAGCCCAAAAACAAGATATTTTGTCCTCCCAACTTCTTCTAGACCTTCACTCTCCTTTTCTGCTTCTTCCACCTACAGACCAAACTTCTTCTTGAGACATCAAACCTGTGGAGTGAGTGAGTGTTAAATGAGGTCGAACTGATCCTTTATATAACCTTCTCAAGGGGTCAAATTCCCTCCATTAGGTCGACTTGATGCTACTAGGGCCGACTTGTACTTTAAGAGTTTCCAGGATTTTCTAGACTCAAAAATAATTCTTTTTACAATTATATTTTGCCCGGAAGGGTTTTATAAACATGATGCTGACTCCTTTGACTCATGACAATAAATCCCAAGACTTAACAAACCCTAGCATGAAGAACATGCTTCTACCTAGAAGATCATCAATAAAGAGCATGAAACCCATGCTTTAATAATAATAACTTTTTCTTGTTCTTATCTTGTTTTTTATATATGATACATATTGAAATGTGTACAACAATTATGAAGACCGAAACTAGTTACATTTTCAACACTAAATTCTATAGTTCTTTCACCAAGTACGTATATTTTGTAAGCTTTAGAATTTTCACAATAACCAACAAACGTACCTTTCTTACTTGAAGTGTCTAGCTTGGTCGTCTTTTCCTTTGACACATGAAAGTGGACAGGACTCAGGACAACCAAAGATCTTTAAGTGCCTAACCTCGGGCTTTTCACCAGTGAAGACTTCTTCAGGAGTCTTGTTGTTTAAGGCTTGGTGTGGAGATCTATTTTGGACATAGACAACAATGTTAGCAACTTCTCCCCATAGAAACTTTGGTAGCTTTTGATCATGCAACATAGCTTTGACTGCTTCCATGATAGTTCTATTCTTTCTTTTAGCCACACCATTTTGTTCTGGGTTATATGGTACGGTGGTCTCTTTCTTGATTCCAACTTCTTTGCAGAAGTCAATGAAATCATTTGAAGTGAACTCTCCTCCATTGTCAGATCTGAAGATTTTGATTTGCTTTCTAGTTTGTTTTTCTACCAGAGCTTTGAAGTCTTTGAACATGTTAAATGCTTGACTTTTGTTTTTCAAAAAGAAAATCCATGTCTTGCGAGAAAAATCATCCACAAAGATTATATAATACAAGTAGCCACCAAGAGAAGTTACAGGCATAGGTCCACATAAATCAGAATGTATAAGATGAAGTACCTGGATGGTTTTTCTTGTGCTTGAAGGGAATGGTCCCTTTACATGCTTTCTACTTGCATGCCCTTGGCAGACACCATCATGATCCACTCTAATCTCAAGCATTTCAGAAACCATCTTTCTCACATGAGGCAATGCTTTATAGTGCAAATGAGTAAACCTTTGGTGCCAAAGTTCACATTGATGATTGCTGTCATGAATCAACACATGGATTGGTCTTCCATTGACTTTATAAAGACCTTAAAATCTCTATCCCAGAGTGAAGGCATCTCTCATGCTATATCTCATTAACCAAGTGAGAACTTTTCCATTTATGAAAGCAACTTTCATTCGTTTGTGTTCCAAGGCAAATATAGATACAAGATTTTTTTTCAAACCAGGTACATACAAAACTTCTTGAAGAGATATAGTTTTACCTTGATCCAAATGAAAAGAAACAAAACCAGATCCCTTTATAGGATATGTAGAGTTATCTCCAAGAATGATTTTCAGATCTGTCTCCCTCTCAACCAGATTTGAGAGAACTTCTTTATAACTAGTAAAGTGTCTTGAAGACCACTATCAACAACCGATTTTCACAAGAATTTGTTGGAGAGGAACTAGAAAGAGAAAAAATGAGAAAGTATTGTGATTTTGTTTCAGTTGCATTATTATCATACATTGGGTTCCTTGAACTCTTGGAAGAATGGTAGCTTTCTTTACACATAGTAAGAGATTCTCTTCTTGTTCTATAATCATATCTAAAATTGTTGCTACGATTGTTGTGGTTGGATCTTGGTTCACTTCCATTTTTTAGATAGTCACGAGCATAATGGCCATGCTTATGGCAATTGTAGCATTGAACTTTTGATAAGTCCCTGTTCCATTTATAGGAACTGTTGGATCTGGGAGCAAACCTTCTTGAAAAGTGATGACCTCTTTTTCCTTTCTGCTTCTTGCCTTGGACAACAAAGACAATAGATTCTCCCTTTTCATGCTTGGGAATTCTTCCTCTGGAAATCATTTTGGCCTCTTTTTGACTGCACTTTCCCAAGACTTCATCAATTGTGGGAAACTTATCATTGTTGCTTAAAGGTATTAATAAAAGTTTCTCAAGTTGGGGAAAGGCCTCCAAGCGTAATCAACACCATCTCTTTATCAATTTCACCAACAATTGACCACTGATCCTTGATTTTTGATATTCTCATCAAGTATGCTTGAATGGTCTCTCCTCTGATCTCCTCTTCTCTGATTTGACTCAAGTTGTTTACTTGATACATTTCAATCAGCTTGCCATACATTTCCTTAGATTTCTTCAACTTAGAGACATAGGTGATGAGATGGTCTCGAAGAGAATCGAGGATAATCTTCTTAGCCTTGACTTCTCCCTTCTTGAATCTGACCTTGACAACAACATTCAAATTTTATGGTGGTTTTGCTACCCTGCTTTCCACATATTCAAGTACATCATGTTTTTCATGAGTAATATCCAATCTTGCCTTCCATGGACCAAAATTCAAAGAATCATTAAACTTCTCTTCATTCTTGAAGTAAAAAGAAAACATCTTGATCAAGTCAAACAAATTTCAGCAGTGAGTAAGATTTTCAAAGGAGCAACAAGTAATATTTCAACAAGTAAGATCTTCAAAGGAGCATCAAGTAAGATTTCAACAGCAAGTAAGATCTCTTTGAAGTAGAATTTCTCTTAGGCAACAAATTTCAGCAACAAGATCTCTTTGAAGTAAAATTTCTGCAAAATGAGTGACAACTCTTATCTTCTTGGACTTTTCTTCACCAAAGCTCTGAGACCATGTTGAAATTCTAATGTTCTATGCTGAAACAATTACTTATTCCAAGAAAACTTCTTTCTACTTTTATTCCAAAAAAAACTTCTTTCTGTTGCAATATTAGTTAAGTAATTGTAGATAGAACATAAACCAAATGCACAATAGAAGACAACCAAGAACAAAATGAGACACAGAGAATTTAGGTCCAATGACCAAGGCAAAACCCACAAGGGGAAAACCCAACCAGATTCTTCTTCTATTAGATATCAATTGTTCAATAGAGATACAAAGTACAGTGAGAGATCAAGAGAATGAGTAAGTCCACCAAAATCTAAACAAGTTGTAGTATGAAGATCATTGGTAGCAACAACAAATGCAAACACTGAATCAACCTTCCCTTCAAATGAATCAACACTGAAACAGTGGAGTACTGAATCAACCTTGGCTCACCAAGTTCTGCTCTTTCTTTCCAAGTCTTTCTATCTCGCACGATCTTCTTCGTCTCTCCAACTCTCTCTCACAAGTTCGAATTCTTCTTTCACAATGTAGAAGTAGTAGTGGTCAGGTGAGAAGACATGAGACACACATATAGGAGGAGCAATGAATTCTTGTCATAAAGGAGGAGCAATACACATGCCTTGAGGAAGAGTAACATATGCCATTTAGGGGAGTGTAACTCATGCCATTAAGGAGAGAAACACATGCCTTAGTAACTTATGCCATTAAGGAGAGGTACACATGCCTTAATTAAGGAGAGTGTAACATATGCATTAAAGAGAGCGTAAGAGGAATCTTTTATGACATGCCTTTAATGAGTGTAAGAGGAATATGCCATGTTTTTTAATGAGTGCGTAAGAGAGAGTGTAATGTATCATTGAGAGAGAGAGAGAGAGAGAGAGAGATTAATAATAATATTAATAATATTGATGATTAAGTCAAGATTGAACTATTAGGATTGACTAATGACAAGTTAAGTGATTTTCCTTCAACTATACTTGATTACCAATTGATGCAAGGTGATTTGGTATTTTTGGAAAGTCATACTTGAAATGCTAGACATGGCTTTCTAATTTTAGAAAGTCACTCCAGAATTGTTAGAAATGAGATTCTATTCAAGGAAGTTCATCCATGAGCTGCCAATTTTCAACAAATGAACTAGTCTACAACAAATCACTTTTAATTATGGTGATCTTCTTGAATGTCAGACCAACAGATGCATAAGTTGGATTGGATATAGAGGAGTTGGAGGGTGAGGATGGAGGAGAGAGTAGTGGCAGTGATGCTGATTTGTTGATTCTGATGTGGAGGAGGACTATTGACAGTCATGAGCTATGAGATTCTTCCATCTATAGTTCTATTATGTACCCCATTTTGTATTTTCCATTGGCATCCCACCTATAGCAGTAGTGACCTAGAGTCTATGTAATACATTTTGCTTCTGATGACTTAATGAGAAAAATGTAATTTATGGTTCTAATTTCTTATGTGTTTGTCATTTGATCATCATTGATGTAGTACTTGTAAGTACTAAGTAGTAGCTATTTGTATGATTGAATTTGTATATTGTAAATGTCCTAGTTTCTAAATTCTAACAAAATTTGCATCATTATGTCTATATTTTATTTTTGTATGGGTAATTTGTTATATATATATATAAACCGTGTACTCCATGTCCTCTTTCTAAGGTGCCATGTCACGTGTCAAACACTCATATTTTTGTGTCCTCCATGTCCCATGTCAGCATGTCAGGTGACTTATATTGAAACTCATAATGTACACCAATTTCTAAGATCCTTTGCTACCAACCTATTACACAAGGCCTTCACTATTCCATATTTCATGGATGAATGATATTTGAAATTTGATGTGGAATAAGTGTGGGATCTTCTTTATTACCATAGTTCTTCAAAATTGTGACGCATCAGGGCACACAATCCTTGTCTCTTGATGTTTATTTAATTTTTGGCAAAAAATCTCATGGGAGGAAATATATTTAGGTTCTTAGACTTGTCATGTCTCATCTTTGATAACGATGGATAGAAACCTCCACCTGTCATATTTTTTAGGGACTTAATCCTCCCTATGCACTTTAGGAGGAGGGAACATTGAACTCTGACTGACTGTATCTCTTATATTATGTGAATTTTATGTTAGTAGACATTATTGGCAGTGGTTATGTGACCATTATAACTTTGGGGTGTTAAGGTTAGTGGTTAGATGGTTAAACCGTAAGCCAAATTAGAGTGCTATATATTAATGTAATGAGGATAAACTTCTTTATTGGGAACTTAATTCTCCCTATGCATATGGTTCATTTTAAAGATGATTTACTTGATTTATAAATAGATCTTTTCACATTCTAGTTCAATCACATAAAACCAATCACTATTTTTAAGAGCGATATATGCTATAATCCTAGCTCGAAAACCTCTTTAATAGATGATTCCATTCGAGATGTGTCCTTTTCAGTGCCATTAATTGTACATAGAGTGGTGTTTACATCTAGTAAGTTGTCAAGAAAGAATGGGGTATGGAGTAAAGGTTGTGTCTACAAGCTTCAACTACTTCATATTTACATGTTTGATATGAATGGCTATTGAGTAGTAGTGGGTGCATATCAACATTTGCAATTTTCATCCATTCTCATTTAGCTTTACATAGGTTTGATGCTCACATCGTTGTTCAGTGCATTTGTACATATCGGGTGCAAACATCATTTGTGTATATCTTGCACTAGCAAATCTGCAACTAAGTTATGTGACATGTCCAATAGAGTCACATGTCATGAATTCATGAAGACACATGTCGGACATGCATTTGGCTTGTGTCCTGTTCAGAAGAAATATGCCAAACGTGTGTTTGACACATGCCCTCAACCTGTCTCATGATTTGGACATGTGGCCCTCCAAAAAATGGCTTGCAACTTATAAAAGAGTGATTTGTCCATCATTTCACTTCATTTTATTCAACGGGTTGGACGTCTAGAGCATTTTGGAATGTGGCCAAGCATTATTGTGTAGCGTTGAAGGGATTCCTAGTGTTGGGCAAGTGTTGAGTTGTCATTAGTTAACTTGTATCTTAATGAACTAGTGCTAGAACCAATCACTTTTGACGATGATGATCCTCTTGAGGGGTCATCCTCGAGACCAATAGATGTAGAGATTGGAATGGATATAAAGGAGGATGTAGGAGAGAGCAATGGCATTGTTACTGATTTTGATGATGATGATAGGGAGATAGTCTACTGACAATCACGAGCTATGAGATTCTTCCATCTACGGTTCTAGTATCTACCCTATTTTGTATTTTCCATTGACATTCCCACCTATAGTGGTAGTGACTCAATATCCATGTAATGCATTTTGATTTTGATGACTTAAAGAGAAGATGCATTTTATGGGTCTAATTTTTTGTGTGTTCATCATTTGGTCATCATTGATGTAGGACTAGTTGTATGGTTGAATTTGTATCATCATCATGTAAATGCTTTAGTTTCAAAATTCTAAAAAAAATTGATTCTTTGTGTCTATGTATCATTTTTGTATGTGTAATTCACCAATTTGTTATTTTTTAATATATATATATATATATATTTGTTTTTTTTAATATATAATTCAATCTGCATACATGGGATTCCCTCCCATGCACTTCAAACCCCTTTGGCTGCTCAATATAAATTTCTTCCTCAACCACACCATTGAGGAAGGTTGTCTTTACGTCCGTCTGGTGAATCCTCCAACCCATCTATGTTGCAATAGAAATCACTGCCCTGATGGATGAGTATTTGGCAATTGGGGTGAAGGTATCATCGTAGTCAATCCCTTCATTCTATGAAAACCCCTTAGCCACAAATTGGGCCTTAAACTTTTCAACCCTACCATCTACAACAACTTGATCTTGTATACCCATCTAGAGCGAATCCCAAATTTTCCCTTTGGTCGTGGCACAACCTCCTAGGCATTGTTCTTCACGATGGAAGAGTACTCTTATGTTGATTTTTAGGGCATCCTCTAAACTAATAATTACTTATGATATTCATTAGTTTAATTCTTTTTTTGTGATCTTTTCAATCATAATGCAATTACACAAAGGAGCTCAACAGTTAAACAAAAATACCACAAGGATCATAAAGAGACAACCATACAATAACACACATATTTACCCTGGGAAAACCCACATGGGGGGGGGACCAACAAATATTTCCTTAGATAATCAATTCAACAAGAGACATGAAAGTCAAGACAAACTGACCAACAAAGACGTCCATCAAGAGTCTAAGTCAAGCCCTCTTCAATTTGCCTTAGTCAACTTAGTCAAGGGATTGTACAAAGGTCTGGAAAATTCAGCCTTCCTTCCGCAGGGGTCTGGTCTTGACAACAAAGAGATATCACTGAATTTTGGCCTCCTTGCACAGAGTATAACCACATAATTTCACCCTCATTAGCATAGATAATGTTCATAGAAATTCGACCCATTTTAACAGAGTATTCACCACATGAACTTTGATCCTTTATTTACATAGAACAACCATAGACTTTTGACCCCTTCACTAAGATTCATCCTGTACTTTAATGAATTTTATTTGCTCTTTGTTCTACTCCTTTTTCTCCTTTGCATGGCTAGAAGACTTGATGATCAAATTAATGCTTCTTGAGAAGAGTTTGAATACCTCATACATATGGTGATCAATATGTCGATGGGTGCCATGAAGGGTTAGGCTGACTTGATGTCTTGAGGGCGGACTTGGACATCTTGTGGAGCCAAAAACTAAAATTCAAAAATATCAAATTTTTCTTTTTGATAAGGTCACGAAGAACATGCCTTGTATTTTTCTTTTGACAAATATATAAAATTTTCTTTTTAGCATGAAGAACATGCATTTCATAATAGTCTAATATGAAGACCGACCATAGCTACAAAATTCGACACTCCCTCTTAGCTAGGGAGGTATTCATAATGCCTGTCAAGATGTTCTCAAGTTGATATATTCTCTAAGGAAAGATCAAGATTAAGATAAGCATCATTATCATTATCATAATCACCAACATCAACCATACATAATCAAGATTCACCATCAAATATTTATAGAAATAATCTAGGTGAAACACCAGAGGCCTCATCAATGATAAACAAGCTCACTATAGAAAGAGATCCGAGCATGATGCTAGGAGGCTCCTGCTCATTTGAGCGACCTTTAGGACTATTCTCCAACCAAGGTCAAACTGACACAGTGAGAATATCCTCTGCCGGGCAATTCTTCAAACCAAGGTCAAAGTGACACAGGGAGAATGTTCATTCTCCAACCAAGGTCAAAGTGACACAAGAAGAATGTCAGTTTGCCGGACCATTCTTCAACCAAGGTCATAAAGACATAGGAAGAATGTCAGTCCATGATGCTATCTAATCTGTCAAACCATTCTCCAACCAAGGTCATAATGACACAGGGAGAACTTCTCCAACCAAGGTCATAATGACACAAGGAGAATATCAGACCATTCTCCAACCAAGGTCGTGAAGACATAGGGAGAATGTCCATTCATAATGGTGTCTCATCAACTCTCCCTCTCAATAAGAGAGAGGTATTTTCCACGAGACCAAGCTTGCCCTAGAAGTACATAGACATCCCTCCAGAAAGAGGCTTTGCATGAATATCAACAATTTGCTCAACAATGGAGATGTACTGGAGCGTCACCACTATTTTCAACACCATGTCTCGAATGAAGTTTTTTTTGATCCCAATGTGCTTCGACCTGTCATCATTGTCATTACCAGCACTTGATCAAGATAATCCTGCAAGTAACCTTTGAAGTCACACTGCTTCTCAACTTGCTAATCCAACTGCAATATACTCTTTCCTTTGCCATACTGAGTGTGACAGATGGCTACTTCATGCTCATCCAAGAAATTATAACGAAGCTCAAATTGAAGTGACATCTTGATGATTTCTTTCTGTCTTTAGCACTCTTTGCCCAAACCAAATCTGCAATTGTACTTCTCAAATAATCCATTACGAATTGTACCATGTTGGTACTCCATCACATGTTGAGCAACTGTTAATTTTAGGTATGTTCTATGCTTAGAGAAATTTATTTCAATTTTCACAGCTAGCTTAATATCTTTTCCAGATTAGCAATCACATCAGCATTAAAGTAAACTGTAGATAGAACATAAACATAAATCAAAGAAGACAAGCCAAGACAAGAGGACACAAGATGTGGCGCTAGCCAGGGACAAAGCCCATTGTGGGGAAACCCTTGATCAATTCTTCTTATATGTTCTTCAATAGTTCAACAAAGAGAGAGAGAGAGATAGAGATAGTACATTTACAATAGATGTCAACACTTTGACTTATCTAGATAAGAGCATAGATCATCTCTAAGAAGATGATGCGTGAGATCAGTTGAAGACATGTTGCTTCAACTGATTCTCCAAGGTGACTCCTTCACCTATCATTGTGCTGAATCTCGTCATCATGCTGCAACTCACCGTGTTGCACCATGCTGCACCCATCATCACTATGTTGCATCCCATCATGCTTCACCAATCATGACTGTACCATATACTTGCTGCACCAAGCATCATTGCTGTCCCAAGTACTATTGCTGTTGCTGCTATCCCATTGTGCCATTGCTGCACCTTGTTATTGATGCTATCCCATTGTGCCACTGCTGCACAGTGTCATTGCTGTCCCGTCATAGTTTTGTCCCAACATGCTGCTGTCCCATCATAGTTCTGTCCCAACATGCTGCTGTCCCATCATAGTTCTGTCTCAACATGCTGCTGCCCATCAATGTCATTGCTGTCCCGACCCCCATCATAGTTCTGAAGCTGATCATGTTGCCACACAACTGTGTCATGTGCTTACAACACCATGCTTGCCATGCTGTCCATGCTTTCCATGCTTGCCTTAGCATTCCTTTGCTGTCCCATTTACTATACAACTGTCCCTTGCCACTGTTGCCTAGATATATAGGTGTAGCTGCTGTCCCTAACAGTCATGCTATACCTTGCTGTTGTCCCCTTGCTGCTGTCCCCTTAGCCTTGCCATACCTGCTGCTGTCCCATGTGTCTTAGCAGCACCATGTAGCCTAATTGTCCCATTTATTAGCATTGCTGTCCTGGGCATGTTTGAGTCCTCAAACTCTCATGTTGT
The DNA here is from genome assembly GCA_031772625.1 of Pinus tabuliformis. Lineage (NCBI taxonomy): Eukaryota > Viridiplantae > Streptophyta > Pinopsida > Pinales > Pinaceae > Pinus > Pinus tabuliformis. The sequence continues at coordinate 176,062,227 of CM062807.1, read as the reverse complement.
CCCTGTTTTGAGGGTCACCTACAACCCACCTTTTCAGCCGTATTAGGCCTGCATCTAGGGCACCGTAGGTTAGCATTAGGGCTCCCTTTACACTGCGTTAGGGTTGCTCTTAGACTGCGTCTAGGGCTACCTTTTGACAGCGTTTAGGGCTGCTCTTAGACTGCGTTTAGGGCTGCCTTTTGGACAGCGTTAGGGCCTCTCTTAGACTGCGTCTAGGGCTGCCTTTTGACAACGTTTAGGGCTGCTCTTAGACTGCATTTAGGGCTGCCTTTTGGACAGCGTTAGGGCCTCTCTTTGTTGTGATAAGATTCCTCCAAGACTGTGGCTAGGGCATGCTTCCTTGACAACGTTTTTGACTTCTTCTTTGACAGCGTCTAGGGCTAGGGCATCTCCTCTAGGGCAGCTCCCTTAGTCTTCTTTCCTCCAACATCTAGGGCTTCCACTCCTAGATTTCTCTTCCACTAAAACCCAAGACAAGTGGAGAGAAATCAAGATAGAAGTGTGTGTGAGAAATGACTCTCAAGTCATCTCCTTTTATACTAAAACGTTGAGCACATGTGGGGTTTATTTGGTTGCTGGCCGACCTTGACGAATTGTCTTATAACACAAATAAATTCATAACTCCATGAATACTTATCGGAATCGGATGATCTTTAGATCAATCCTACACCTCTCGATGAGAGGGATCCAAGAAAAATATCAACTGCCATAAATAAGATGACCCACATGGAGTTTGGCCCTAGTTGCCGATTTTAACACTCCTTCTCAACTAGGGAGAACTCCATCCGCTGATCCATATGTCCGACTGTACTATCTCTGGCATCAGTGCCCTGCACTGCTCTACTCTGCTCTGCTGAACCATGAAGAAGAAGAATTGATCAAGAATGTCTCATACCATTCTCTACTGACCCGAAGTCAGTTTTATTGATCCCAGATCAATATCACAAGAGAGTGTCTCAAACCACTCATACTGATCCCAGATCAGTTTCATTGATCCCAAATCAATGGAGGTCATCCTAGCATAGGGAGTACGGTAGATACAACGATGCGTCCATCGATAGTACTACTATGGTCCCTAACCCCATTTCCCTGCTCATTGGCCAGATGAGAGGTACTTCCCATGAGTCCTAGACTGCATGGGTAGGATGCCTCGACAGGAGAACCATTCATCCTGTCCCTAAGTCGCCTCGGGTATCACAGGGGAAGGCTAAGCCATTCACTCTGTACACATCGCACCATTAGGGGAGGGTGAGTCGCCCTATGGTCGTGTGTTGCTCTAGTAAGTACCCCAAGCCCCCACGGAGCTCCCAGAGCTCAATGCATGCAACATGCAGGACCCTTATAAGAAGGTCTCTCAACGACTCCAAGTCGTTCGGGAGAGTCACAGATTTGACCTTTCCCCGGGGTTTTGAAAAAATGTCTGCGACTTGTACATCAGTCTCAATGTAATGGAGCCTCCTCACTCATCGACGTACCATATCCCAGATAAGGTAGTATCTGATGTCTATCTGCTAGAGCAATCATCGAATATGGGATTCCTCAACAATTGAATCCCCCCCTGGTTGACACAGAAGATCACGGTGGTATCCATCATGTGTACAACAACTCACTGAAGAGCTTTCGCAATCAGGCAGCTTCACACGAGGTCATACTCGTAGCTATGTATTCGGTCTTAGCAGTGCTCAAAGCAATCGTCTTCTGCTTCCTGCTCATCCAGTATATCGAGCAAAACCCAAAGAGAATCAACACCCAGAAGTGCTCTTGCGATCCTCCACACTGTCTGCCCAGTCAGCGTTCGAATAGTCATGCAGCTTCACATTTCCGGCAGTGTATCTCAATCCATGAGAGATTGTGCCCTGAAGATATCTTGGAAGATTCTTGGCATCAATTCAGTGAGGCTCAACCAAATATGAGCCCAACATGCTAACTGCAAAACATATATCCGGAAGAGTTCACCAAGAACATCAATGCTAGTATGAGTTTGTGAAACTCAGAGGCATTTCCCAAAACAGGTCCGGTATCCTTACCACATAACTTCTGAAAGTTAAGATCCATCGAGGTAGTCGCGGGTTTGCAGTTCACCATTCCAAATCTGGAATCCAACTCCCTCTTACTTTTGCAAATGAGAGGGTCTGCACCTATCAGAAAGAGGTCGTCCTCAGAAGGTGCCTGTATGAGAGGTCTATCATCCACAACCTTCAAGCAATGGTTTGGATTGACTTCACTCCTAGTGAATCTCAGCTTCATCAGAGGGCCATCAATCCTCTCATACTAAGCTTGAGAGTTTTGCTTCAAGCCATAAAGGGCTTTCTTCCACCTGCATACATGAGATTCCCGATCATGAATCTCAAACCCCTCGGGTTGTTCCAAACCTGTGGACCTGCTACATGAGGGGAATGGTCCCCTTGCAAGATTTTCCTTCGGTACATCTTAGACATGTACCTTCATGCTCTTCTTGAATTCAAGCATCCTTGTCACCATCTGACTCCCATCGGGCAGGGCCCCATAATAAGTAGACCTCCGGTGCCATAAATGAGATGTGCTAACTGACATGGTCCCCAATGGACCATCTTGCAATTTGATACAAATTGTTAACCCTGAACCCATGAGTAAAAGCATCTTTGAAAATTTCATTTTCAAACATGTACCTTTCCATCGATGAATGCCACCCTGTAACCTTTGACTTCCATTGCCGAAATGGACACTAGGTTCTTCTTGCGACCAGGTACATAAAATAGATTCTTGTAAATGAATTGAGTTACCCTCATTCAATTGAGGGGTAACATTCCCTACACCCTTTTCGGGATAGGTGGCATCAACTCCAAGTATAATCCCACGATTGTTTCCATCTCTACCAAATTAGAGAGAGCACCCTTCTATCCGACGAAGTGCCTTGAAGCACTACAATCAAGCCAGATTCCCAAAGAGTCTGAAGGAGAGGGCCAATATAAGATAATGCTTCTTTTTCTCATTAGAAACAACATTTGATTTTTCATACCTGGGGTTCCTTGCTTTCTTTGAAGATTCGGCTATTTCCTTGATGACTTGCATTACCTGTTATTCCTCCGATCATTGAAGATGTCCCTGGAATGATTGTTATCATCATCAAGTGATGTGTCCCTGTATAATGGCCGAACTTATTACAACCAAGGGATCTACCTTTCCTTCCACTCTTAGATCTGGACTTCCCATTGAAGTGATCTTTAGGTAGGCCATCAGAAGCTTCCATTGCGCCATTTTGATAATATTCTCTGCTTCGACTTCACCCTTGGTGAATTTGAAGAGGGATGAGGAATACATTGATCCTTTTTTCCTTTCCCAACTGTCTTCGGTGATTGCTCTTTCACTCTTGCTTGGGCTTTGTCTTCACCTCAACTCTGATACCATGTTAATTTTAGGTACGTTCTATGCTTAGAGCAATTTATTTCAATTTTCACAGTTAGCTCAACATCTTTTCCAGATTAGTAATCACATTAGCATTAAAGTAAACTGCAGATAGAACATAAACATAAATCGCAGAAGACAAGCCAAGACAAGAGGACACAAGATGTGGCGCTAGCCAGGGACAAACCCCAATGTGGGGAAACCCTTGATCAATTCTTCTTATATGTTCTTCAATAGTTCAGCGAAGAGAGAGAGAGAGATAGTACATTTACAATACAAGTCAACACTTTGACTTATCTAGATAAGAGCATAGATTATCTCTAAGAAGATGATACGTGAGATCAGTTGAAGACATGTTGCTTTAACTGATTCTCCAAGGTGACTCCTTCACCTATCATTGTGTTGAATCTCGTCATCATGTTGCACCTCACCGTGCTGCACCATGCTGCACCCATCATCACTATGTTGCATCTCATCATGCTTCACCAATCATGACTGTACCATGTACTTGCTGCACCAAGCATCATTGCTGTCCCAAGTACTATTGCTGTTGCTGCTATCCCATTGTGCCATTGCTACACCTTGCTGTTGCTGCTATCCCATTGTGCCATCGCTGCACAGTGTCATTGTTGTCCCGTCATAGTTCTGTCCCAACATGCTGCTATCCCATCAATGTCATTCCTGTCCCATCATAGTTCTGAAGCTGATCATGCTGCCACACAGCTGTCTCATGTGCTTACAGCACCATGCTTGCCTTAGCATTCCTTTGCTGTCCCATTTACTATACAGCTGTCCCTTGCCACTGCTGCCTAGATATATAGGTGTAGCTGTTGTCCCTAACAGTCATGCTATACCTTGCTGCTGTCCCCTTAGCCTTGCCATACCTGCTGTTGTCCCATGTGTCTTAGCAGCACCATGTAGCCCAACTTTCCCATTTATTAGCATTGCTGTCCTAGGCATGTTTGAGTCCTCAAACTCTCATGTTGTCCCTGTTTTGAGGGTCACCTACAACCCACCTTTTCAGCCGTATTAGGCCTGCATCTAGGGCACTATAGGTTAGCGTTAGGGCTCCCTTTAGATTGCGTTAGGGATGCTCTTAGACTGCGTCTAGGGCTGCCTTTTGACAGCGTTTAGGGCTGCTCTTAGACTGCGTTTAGGGTTGCCTTTTGGACAACATTAGGGCCTCTCTTAGACCATGTCTAGGGCTGCCTTTTGACAACGTTTAGGGCTGCTCTTAGACTGCATTCAGGGCTGCCTTTTGGACAACGTTAGGGCCTCTCTTTGTTGTGATAAGATTCCTCCAAGCCTGCGGGTAGGGCATGCTTCCTTGATAGCATTTTTGAATTCTTCTTTGACAACATCTAGGGCTAGGGCATCTCCTCTAGGGCAGCTCCCCTAGTCTTCTTTCCTCCAATGTCTAGGGCTTCTGCTCCTAGATTTCTCTTCCACTAAAACCCAAGACAAGTGGAGAGAAATCAAGATATAAGTGTGTGAGAAATGACTCTCAAGTAATCTCCTTTTATACTAAAGCGTTGAGCACATGTGGGGTTTATTTGGATGTTGGCCGACCTTGACAAATTGTCTTATAACACAAATAAATTCATAATTCCATGAATACTTATTGGAATCAGATTTATCTTTAGATCAATCCTACACCTCTCGATGAGAGAGATCCAAGAAAAATATTAGCTGCCATAAATAAGATGACCCACATGGAGTTTGGCCCTAGTTGCCAATTTTAACACTCCCTCTCAACTAGGGAGAACTCCATCCCCTGATCCATATGTCCGACTGTACTATCTCTGGCATCAGTGCGCTGCACTGCTCTGCTGAACCATGAAGAAGAAGAATTGATCGAGAATGTCGCATACCATTCTCTACTGACCCGAAGTCAGTTTTTTTGATCCCAGATCAATATCACAAGAGAGTGTCTCAAACCACTCATACTGATTCCAGATCAATGGAGGTCATACTAGCATAGGGAGTATGGTAGATACAATGATGCGTCCATCGATAGTAATACTATGATCCCTAACCCTATTTCCCTGCTCATTGGCTAGATGAGAGGTACTTCCCATGAGTACCAGACTGCATGGGTAGGATGCCTCGACAGGAGAACCATTCATCTTGTCCCTAAGTCGCCTCGGGGTATCACAGGGGAAGGTTGAGCCATTCACTCTGTACACAACGCACCCCAGTAAGTGAGTACCCCTATGGTTGTGCGTTGCTCCAGTAAGTACCCCAAGCTCCCCGGAGCTCCCAGATCTCAATGCATGCAACATGTAGGACCCTTATAAGAAGGTCTCTCAACGACTCTAAGTCGTTCGGGAAAGTCACAGATTTGACCTTTCCTCGGGGCTTTGAAAAAATGTCTGCGACCTGTAAATCAGTCTCAATGCGATGGATCCTCCTCACTCATCGACGTACCATATCCCAGATAAGGTAGTATCTGATCTCTTTCTGCTGGAGCAATCATCGAATACTGGATTCCTCAACAATCGAATCCCCCCCTGGTTGACATAGAAGATCACAGTGATATCCATCATGTGTACAAACAACTCACTGAAGAGCTTCCACAACCAGGCAGGTTCACACGAGGTCATACTCGTAGCTATATATTCGGTCTCAGCGTTTAGCGCTGCTCTTAGACTGCGTTTAGGGCTGCCTTTTGGACAACGTTAGGGCCTCTCTTTGTTGTGATAAGATTCCTCCAAGACTGCGGCTAGGGCATGCTTCCTTGACAATGTTTTTGACTTCTTCTTTGACAACTTCTAGGGCTAGGGCATCTCCTCTAGGGAAGCTCCCCTAGTCTTCTTTCCTCCAACGTCTAGGGCTTCCACTCCTAGATTTCTCTTCCACTAAAACCCAAGACAAGTGGAGTGAAATCAAGATAGAAGTGTGTGTGAGAAATGACTCTCAAGTTATCCCCTTTTATACTAAAACGTTGAGCACGTGGGGTTTATTTGGTTGCTGGCCGACCTTGACGAATTGTCTTATAACACAAATAAATTCATAACTCCATGAATACTTATCGAAATTGGAGGTCATTAGGATGTCATGGAAGAACAATTGGAGAAAGTCAACTCCCTCTTGATTTTTAGTTTTCTCGCATCCATCTGCAACTTTGTCAACTTCATCCACATCATTATCATGATGGCATTCCTTCCTTGCTAGGGTTATGGTTTCTTCTTTTAGCTGAAACATTTATTTAGGTTTAATCCTAGGATTTTGGCCATAAACCCTAGAGCTTTTCTTATTCAAGCCTTGTTTTCCAGCTTGGGTTTGTAAACCCCATATTTCCAATAAGTTTATATCCAAAAACGAAACATTGTAGCATCAACAATATCTTGCTCTAGGAGGCTTGACCTTTAGTTGAATTTTTGATCATGCTTACTGAGACTTTCGCTCCTCTGCAACTTGCTAAGAATTTTGGTCCCGGGATCTTTGGAGAATTTCAGGCTAGGGTTTCATAGATGCTTTGACCTTAGAATATGATCATGATTTTTTTTTTTTTTTTCTTTCGCGAATCTTTGACTTCCTTTGATTTTCAAATCATGGACAATAGGGCAGATTTAGGCTAAATTTTTCATATGATATCCATTTGTTTAGTTCTTTTCTTGTGATCTTTTCAATCATAAAGCAACTACACAAAGGAGCTTAATTGTAAAACAGAAATGTCATAAGGATCGTAAAGAGTTATCCATACAATAACACACATATTTACCTTGGGAAAACCCACACGGGGAAAAACCCAACAAATCTTTGCTTAGAGCATCAATTCAACAAGAGACATCAAAGTCAAGATAAACTGGTCCGCAAAGACGTCCATCAAGAGTCCAAGTCAAGCTCTCCTCAATCCGCCTTAGTCAACTCGGTCAAGGGACTGTAAAGAGGTCTGAAAAATTCGGCCTTCCTTCCACAGGAGTCTGGTCTTGATAGTAGAGAGATATCACAGATTTCTGGCCTCCTTGCACAGAATATAACCACAGAATTTCGGCCTCATTAGCTAGATAAATATCAGAGAACTTTGGCCCCTGTAAGTTGTAACAGAGTATTCACCATAGGAACTTTGGTCCTTTAGCACAGAGAACAACCACAGTCCTTTGACCCCTTCACTGAGATTCGTCCTGTAATTTAATGACTTTTATTTGCTCTTTGTTCCACTCTTTTTTCTCCTTCATATAGCTAGAAGACTCGATGATCAGATCAATGGTTCTTGAGAAGAGTTTGAATACCTTATATATAAAGTGATCAATAGGCCGAATGGGTGCCATGAAGGGCTGGGTCGACTTGATGTTTGGAGGGCTGACTTGGACATCTTGTGTAGCCAAAAACTAAAATTCAAAAATTCAAAATTTTCTTTTCTAAAAGGTCACAAAGAACATACCCTTTGTATTTTCTTTTGACAAATATATAAATTTTCTTTTGAGCATGAAGAACATGCTTTACATAAATATCAATGATAAATAGATTAATATGAAGACCGACCATAGCTACAAAATTCAACATCTCCCACCATAGAATCCATTGACACCTTATGCTCAGATGCTTCTGGGAAGCTGGAAGGCTCGGCTTCAATCAGCTCGCTCATCAACGCCATACAGCTTGAATATTGCTGTGGTGCCTTACTCTCTCTGATTGAATATCTAGGATTACCCATGTACTCCTAAGCATCTCTCAGTGTCTGCTCTGCCCACTTGGCCTTCTTCCTCACTGTGCTAGAAGTCTGAGCCTGCAAGAGAAGAAACCTCTGCTCCTCGTCTTGCTCCTCCTGTTTGGCCTGCTCATTCTGCTAACGCCTCTGTCATGGTATCTTGAGCTGTCTGTACTGTTTTTGTCTTCAGTGTCTCCCGCTCTTGAACCTCCACTGTAGAGGAATCTGTGTTGCAAGACCTCCTGATAGGCCGCTGCTGCTCAAACTACACATCCCTGCGTAGCATTGTTTTCCTAAATGCTGGAATGTAAATCCTATAGGATTTTGAGCTGTCACTGTACCCCACAGGAATTCCCTTCTCCGAAGTAGGTTCTAACCTGGTCCTCTTTCTGAAGGAATGTGGCTATATACTAAACAACCAAAGATGTGAATGTGTGACAAATCTGGTTTCTTTCCTGTGAAAGCCTCCTCAGGTGTCAACCTGCCAAACACTGGATTCCGGTTCTGCAAATAAACAACAATGTTGCAAGTCTCTGCCCATAAAAACATAGGCAACTCCTGGTTGTGTAGCATAGCCTTGGCTGCTTCAATAATAGCCCTGTTCTTTCGCTCCACAACCCCATTTTACTAAGGGTTGTCTGTTAGCTCTTTTTTGATATCTTTGTGCGCACAAAAGTCCTCGAGGCATTTGAGGTGTACTTGCTTCCATTGTCGGACCTGAGTGCTTTGATCATTCTCCCAGTTTGGTTTTCTGCAAGGGCTCTTACTCTTTAAACCAACGTCAAAGCTCGTCCTTCTTCTTCATGAATTATATCCAGATCTTCCTAGAGAAGTCATCTACGAATGTCAGATAATAGTGGTATCCACTTGAGGATACTGCTAACATGGGGGGCCCATGCACACATGAGTGAATTAGGTCCAAAATGGCCTTGGCCCTAGTATTGCTGCTCAGAAAGGTGGTCTTGGCATACTTGCCCTGTGCGTAGCCGTTGTACCCATTATGTTGCTTGACCCTGAACTCTGACAGTCCTGTCACAGTCTCCTTGAGCACTTTGAGTGCTCCATGGTGTAGATGAGCCATCCTCCTGTGCCACATCTCGCCCAACTCTCGGCTGCAACTTACCAATGCTCGTGCAGGGTCGACCTTAGGTCTGAATAGGTTATCTTTTCTAACTCCTATCACCTTGGCTGTCCTGGAATCCTTAGGTCAAATGTACATCTTACCATCCTCAAAGATCATAATATAACCCTTGTCTTCCAAGTTAGCAAGAGAAATCAGATTTTTGGTCATTCTTGGAACATACAACACATCTTCTACCAGCAAGAGTTTACCAGATTCCCTCTGAAGCTCTACAGTGCCAACTCCAGCTGCCTTGTACTTGGCATTGTCCCCAAGTTCTATGTAGAAGTCCATTTTTTTCTCCTTCAAGATGGGGAAGTATTCCTTCACTCTCTTCATGTGGGAAGAAGCCCCACTGTCAATATACCAAACAAACCAACAATTGCTAGGCCGTGGCATCCAAAAAAGGAGGGTTGACTCAGCTCCTCAAGCTTGTCGAGCAAGGTCATCTACAGGATGTTTTAGTGCTGCCATCTACTCAGAAAAAAATGTGCTATTAGCCAGGCTCCTAGTAAATTGATTTTACTGCCCAGCATGTAATTTCATGATCAGATTTAATAAACAGTTGGCTGAGTTTGTTAGTATGAATTTTATGTATATTGGCTGAGTTGTTATTGTGCTAGAAGATTTTTTCTTACAAGTTACATGTGGTAATATTGCTGGTTTATTTTTGGTATTGCCTTCATTCATAATTACCTGCGAAGTGTTTGAAGAAATCATAGCAAGCTTTGATGTTGTACTTCTGCTACAATGCTAGTAACCTTGGTGAATAGTAGGCGATTTCACAAGTTCGATATCATTACATTGATAGTATGTTTTGTTAATGAGGAAGTGAGTTTGCATATTCATTCTTGTGAAAACTATAATAATGTTATATATACTGTTCTAAGGCACCCGTTCATCAATGAAATGATATGCATTGCATATGGATGTTATGGATAATGTAAGATTCGAAGCTCATCTGAGTATGATCTTGGTTTTTATATGATCACTTATCTGTTGAAGAGGCTCTTCCGTTGAAGGTGATTAAGGATACACTAAGAAAGGTTTGACTGTTAATCTTGTCACCATACACATAGACTACATAAAGAACTCCATAAGATGAATGACACTGTTGTTTTGTTGGAGATTATAAGTAATTTCCCAACAAGTAGAAGATTAACGCCATAAATTCTTCTGTTTATTGCTTCAATGTTAGATGACATCGTTACCTAACCTCATTTCTCAAGACCATCCTTGAGCTTTTTGCAAGCCTGCTCTTTTTACTGGTTTATTTAGTTAGTTCTTTAGTGCATCTTCATCTTTGATAGGTTTACTTCAACTTGAATTCCAACATTAATCATGGTCACCTGATTGTTTGCATAATCTGTTTGGAAGATCTCCAGGTTATGGCATCTCTTTAGTGGCTGAGACCACAAGTGGTTGCCTGATATCTGCTGAGTGTGCTGCTAATTATACTGCAAATGAAGAGGAGGGGGATGTTTCTGATGCCAAGAATCAGAAAGCACCAATTCTTCCAGAAGATATTGGCTCACAAGGTGCAATGATGCTCCTTGAAGAAATCAAACAGGGTGGAGTGGTTGATTCAACACACCAGGTAATTATATTCTGTTTCATTTCCATTAAGCATATTTACAAGCTACAATTCATTTGGTTTAGAAGGATCTGCCCCATCTATGCTAGTCCTGGAGATAATGTTTCTGGTTATTAATTGCAGGGTCTACTATTTCTTCTTTGCGCTTTATGTCCAGAGGATGTTTCAAAGGTTCGTGTTGGGAAACTTTCCACTTATGGCATAAAGACCTTACGGCATATCAAGGATTTCCTTGGTGTTCAGTTTAATATCAAACCAGATCCGACAACAGGCACTGTAATTTTGACGTGTGTTGGTTGTGGTTACAAGAATTTTGCACGGAAAGTTTCTTAAGTTCAGACTACAGTATTGCTGGATGGTGAAGTCAGCATATTAGGTTGTGTACTGAACATTTTTTTGTCTCAGAAAAGGTTGATATTTACATCTGATGGTTATTGGTGAACCTTTACATCTGATGGGTATTGGAAAGCATTTACTAAAGTTTGGAATCACAACCCTGGCATTTGCGATATTTCTCTTTCCCATCTGTCAGACTTTCCCTTCTTGCCAGCGATTTAATGGCAAGGATGTTTCTTTTCTTCTGTTTAGAATTAATATGATGACCACAACAATATTTCATAAAAATGTTCTTATCACATTTATACATGCAGACCAAGTTTTCTTGGTTTGTATTTTGCACATTTTGAGGAAGAGCACCAAATTACTGTGCATTTATTTCTTTTCTATTTGACATTGTAATCCTGACCACTAACATTGTACTCCTCTTCTTTACTGCATCCGTTATGGAGCAAGGAGCAAATTTTCCAATAGACTTGTGGCCATCTTATTTTAATTTTTTTGTAATAACTCCACAAAGCACTCTCAGTTCATATTCAAAAGAAGTGACCAGAAATGTATAGTGGTGAGTTGATATTTTCATGTTTGAAAACCATTGTTGTCTCTAGGTAGAAAATCTTGAAAAACTCATATAGCAGCTTGATGGAAGGATCTGGCAGATGCTGGCTATGCAAACTGAATGATCAGGTCCTCTTAGTTTCTAAAACGAATACCATTCAAGGACAAGGACTTGAGAGTCTATCTATCAGTGAAATTAAACAATGATCTTGGGTTGTATAAGGAACAAAATGAAAGGTAATAGATGAAATGAAACAGACATTGAAGAATATAGGAGAGCACAATAATATAGTGCAAACTGTTGAGAAACCAATAGGCTAGCAGTTAGGGTTGATTTCTCTTACTTGATAATTGTCTGTGAGAATTTTGTTGGATTCTTATTCTCTTATGATGTTTCTCATCAAACAATTATAAAAAACCTAAAACATGAACATAACAAGAGACAAAGAACACAAAATATAGGTTCCAAGCTAGGGCAAAACCCCACAAAGGGGAAAACCCAACCAATCTCCTCTTCTTATAGAATCAGATCAAAGTGAGAAATCCAAGACCCAAAAACCAAGACCAAGACCAAGACCAAGACCACCCACAAGATCCAAGTCAGCCCTCCATTCTCTGTCATGTTTTAACCTCAATATGATGAACTAGTTTGTCACAAGCCTGTCCTTTAGATGCCTTATTCCACAGGGATACTCGTCTTCTCCGTAGGTCACATTTTGCAGACCTTATAGTTCTCTTGTAGCTTGCATATCACAGTCATTTCAATCCTTTTATGGCTCACAATTCACATATATCATAGTCCTTTAGCTCACGTGTCAACAAAGAGATAGTCTCAATAACTTGCACGACTTCACTGAATTCTGGCCTCAGAAACTTGCATCTTTTCAGATCCTCTGCGACAGAAAGGCTCAACTTTTTCAGACCCTATTCCATAGAGAAACTCGCACCTTTTCAGATCCTATGCCACAGAGAACTCGCATTAAGCCTTAAAACTTGCCACAAAAACTCAATGAACTAATTTCCAAAATGAAGGAGAACAAGTGCAAATATATAGTTGTTTGCCTATGCGAAGGGGCACGTCCTTTGGGCAGGCCGACTTGTCCGCCTAGAGGGTCGACGTGGTCTTGTGGAGGACAAATTGACTTTTTAATTCAAGATAAAATAATTTTCCTCTTTTCTTCCAAGAACTCCAACCGTGACTTTGACTCTTTGACTAATAATAAATATTCTTTTTGACTCAATAAACCCAATGAACATTAAGCAAATGCTTTGACTAGAGGAAATAATATTTGTTTTTAATTTTTTTTTTTTATACTTTCACAAGTACAATGATAATTATGAAGATCGAATCTAGTTACTTTACCAACAATCCAACCTTTATCAATAAATAAAAATAAATAAAAATGTAGAAGACTGTAGAACACAAATTGGCTAGAGTGGTGGTAGACATTTTCAAAGAGAGAGAGATATGGTGGCTACACGTATTTCCCAAAAGTTTTTAGAAGAGGTTGAAAAAATGGATTTTTAACATAAAAGGACCTCTATAGTTTGAAAACTCTAACATTAAATGAAGTGCTAGAAAGTTTGTGGGCCCCTAGGTGGTTGGTACATCAACTAAGGAACAAAACTTTTGAATACAATCTCTATTTGGGGCACACAATAGCTCGTTGGAAAGAACCATCTAACGTTACAACTTTCATACAGGGCTAGGGAATTCCATGGCAACCCTTAGCACCCTGAATGACCTTGGAAGTTTGGTACCCAAAATACCATGAGAACACTGCCAAGAAGATAACGAACAATTGAGCCAATGGAAGTGGTGGGTGGCCATCGATATCCACCTAGATCAATTCGTCCCCCTTGGGAAGCTATGGTCTCCATTACGTCAAGTTTCCTCATTAGATGAGGAAGCTTTTGTTGTGTTTGGCTCTTGGTGAGCCACTTCCCTTGGTGAAGAAGTTGCTTTTCTCTGACAACACAATAAAGTTGTATGTTCTGCTAGCAGGTATGCTTCATCTTGGTCTTTACGATCCCATCCATTGTAGCTTGTGCAATGTAGATAGGATTGAGTTATCCGGGGCTGAATTGTGCCATTGCTTCCAAGGTGTCTAATAAAGGTAGAAAATATGGTCGAATCAACTTCACATTAAACACTAGGTGCAAGCCAAAGAAGGGCTGAATACTCTATTAAAAAGCATTTTCACCCATAGCCTTTGTGATTATATAAGACCATATTGAAGTGTTTTGATCTTTCTATGGGGACTTGTGAGACGCTCTTTCTGTAGATGCAACCACACTTTATCACCTACTTGAAACTTGTGTGGAACTTGATGTTGGTCATATCATTGCTTGTACTTGGCATTGACTTTTTGTAGGATATCATGAAGTTGTTGTTGGAGGTGTTGGATATGTTAAACAAATTTGCCCCCTCTATCTACCTTGGCATGAGCATGGGAGGAATCTGTAGGTGGAGATGAAATGGGTAGAGCTACATCAGTTGGCGCTGATGGTTGGAACCCTAAGCACACCTAAAAAATACTGGCCAATTGAGTTCTGGAGGGATCTAGTATAGCTACGTTGAACATATGGAAAATATTTGTATAATGTATGTAGATGCTTGGAGTTGTACATGCACAATAATCCTATTGACAACTTTTGTTTGTCCCTCAGTTTGGAGACGAAAGGTGGTTGATTTGGTCAACTTGGTATCCATAAGAAACTACAGGTTGGACCAAAAAGTATTGAGGAACTTGTTATCCCTATTTGAAATAATGGTTCGAAGTAGCCCAAAATGAACCCAAACACACTCAAAAAGGAGAGTTTAGTAGTGGCTTCGGTTATGATACTTATTTTTTATGGTGCCAAAATGACCATCTTAGAGAACCAATTGACAATCACAAACACACAATCATTACCATGCGTGGTTGAGAAAAAAATTGACTTATAATCTATGGATACCGACTCTCAAGGCTTGCCTGAGGTAGGAAGAGGAGTGTACACCCCCTACTTCTTGATGGCTAGTTTAGCCATGGCATAAGTAGTGCACAACCTGATAATCCGATAGATGTTTTGTTGAAGCTTTGGCCAATAGAAATATGTTATAAAAATAATAAATAATAATTAACTAGTTAGTGAAAACACGTCTTATAAAAAAGATGTGTTCATTAGTGAAAATGCACCCCACCTAGGTATTTATATTAGGGGTCCTCACTATAATATCCATCATCTTATCAATCAATTATTATTCATTCTTATTCTATATATAATATATATTGCATAACCTATGTTCCTCGTGTCATTTGGTGTCATAGCCAATTCATGGGCTTTCATTGCTATTCCCTATACAATTTGTACCAATTCATTGTACAACCCAAACCAATCCACTGTACAATTACTATTTTATTATTCCGTCGTCATTTGAACTCATTTGTTGTAATTTCATATGCATCCACTATCATTCACTATCACATTGTATTGCTACACTTAGTTTGGCCATCACAATTCATGTACAATTTGTCAACACTATTAGTCCTCCGTTGTTTGTCGTTGTTTTACGAAGTGCAACCGACAGTCTCCATCTCCGCTATGTCGTCTATCCAATCCTCACAACCATTGTACGATCTATCCAATCTCGATTGTACACTACTAAGGTGATTTTTTTTGTTTTTGTTTTTTAAGGAGCTCTACCTGTTTGTGCATCAAAAGAAGTTCCACCATATATTTTGACCTTTTTTTAAAAATTAAGTTTTAATAAAATAAGATAATAAAAATTACACACACACACAAAATTTTGAGGTATTAGTACTTTAAAATAGATTAAAAAACTCCACTGATCACTAAGAGAATGTTTACGAGCAAATTCAGTATGAGGTTGACTAGAATGGATGAACAACATCATGTACTTTAGAGGGAACTAGAAAGGAATATGCACAATTAAAAGAGTAGATCAATTAAAGTTGCAATGTCATACGACAAGATCAAATAGTGCCAAGGAATTTGGCTGACAAAAATCATGCAAAATTAAAAGACCAATTCATTATATTACAAGATCTCACAACAAGACTTACTATGCCGTTAAACATTGCTAGTCCGCAACAAAATGCTTCAGATACATTCAACCCACAAACACCACAAACATACCAAATCCATAAATAAATAATCTTTAGAGCTCGCCTAATACTTCAAATCCACAATTAAATAAACCTACTGATGGCACGATGATCTAAAACCAATACCCACCATATAGTCAACCAATTTATGCATATCAACCCAACGCAAAATTGGAATTGTCAAAATTTGATGGGAACAAAAAAAAGGTGTGCCCTGGTTCAACAAACGGAAGAATATTTTGAGATCTATGATAACGGTGATGAAAACATCAAATATGCATCCATGCAACTAAAAGGAGATGCGTATAATTAGTATATATGGTGGAAAAAATCAGAGTATTAAATAAATTGGAATAAATTTAAAGATGAATTCTTTAAATGACTCCAAGGTATCAAGGGATATGCTTTTTTCACAAAACTTACCAAGCTGCAACGAAAAGGAAATGCGGATGAATTTACTCGTGAATATGAATTACTAGCTAAAGATACTTGGCTCTGATACCATTCTTGAATGGGTATTTCTCTTACTTATCTTAAAATGGATGCATCAAGTAGAAATTCATCTGCTGAATCTTCTGAGTCTATGGGAATGTTTGGTTCTAAGCATTTCAAATCTATAAAAACTGAAGACGAATTAAGATCTGGCTTGGACAGCTTATGTCGTTCTAAATCTACTTCTAGTAATTCTGCCTGTATTGAACAAGAAGAGACCGACCCTTCTATCGATTGGAAACTTCCAGCGGTCTCACCTTATGATGTATATCGAGGTCTTTCATCCTTCAATTTCCGTTCCCTTAGTCAGATAAAAATCGAAGAAAAATCCATCAATGCTGATCTAACATTGAATTCCATGATGACCATTCCTCTTCTTGAGCACAAACATGTCAAAGCAGCGCTCAAAGCCGGTTATCAGTACGCCCATCTGGGGATGGTGAGGATAGCACTGAATGCCTTACATAGAAAATGACAGAAAGCTTATGTTTTTTCAGCTCTATTTGATAATCGATGGACTACATTCACACAAGCCATGATAGGTGGTATTGAGACTAGCCTCTCTGAAGGCCCTATACAGTATGATGTTTTTCCCGACTTTTCTGTTGCATTAGATGATCCCAATATCTTGCAATGCCTAACTTTAGGTATCCAGACTGCCGGATATGAAAACTTTAAATCAAAATCAAAAGATTTGGCTATTTTCTACATCACCTGTGTTCGTTTCTATAACACAACTGTTCCTGCTGTACTACATACTCCTGATAAAGATGAAGGTCGAGTCACCCTCATACAATATGACTCTGCTTGCAATCCAGTAGCACCAGTATATGTTTCCCGTAATGATCTATGTCCTCCCGACGATTGGGTAACAAATTTGCGAAAACCGACTAAGAAAAATGTTGCTGCAGCCCAGTGAATCATCACGGAAGTAGATGGCAAAGTAACCACTAGATTTCCCAGAGTAAACACAGTACAACATGGTGGACCCTCTGTCTCTACTATCCCTACTACAATCCATCAATTACATCCTGCGCAAGCTCCTGCTCCGCAGTTTGTAATTGACCAAGCAGTGTATGATTCCATCAGAAGATTATTTTCACAGCCAGGCCC
Organism: Pinus tabuliformis; assembly: GCA_031772625.1. NCBI lineage: Eukaryota > Viridiplantae > Streptophyta > Pinopsida > Pinales > Pinaceae > Pinus > Pinus tabuliformis. Next base: position 176,044,867 of record CM062807.1, on the reverse strand, counting down.
TTCTCAGCCATTCAGCTCAGTCTGTGACCATCCACACTGCTCTAAAACATTTTGTCAGTTTTCTTCAGAACCACCAACACCACATGGTGAGTCATCAGACCGTCATAAAATCAACATGATCAGATTTACTCCTCCATCTGACTCTTCTGAAGAAAGTTACAAAAGAGTTGTATTTTTTAATCCGCAAGAAGAACTTCTTGTACATACAGTCTCTGGTTCTTCTACTTGTGGTTTAGGTTATGTTGATTCTTCACCTATTCCTGAATATAGAAGGAATCCTATTGATAAGATTCCAAAGCATGTAGAAATTCCTTCTGATTCAGAGATAATTTCTTTTTTGAAAATCTCTAAAGGTATCAGTCCATATGATCCAGAAGATCAATGGAAAAAGAAAATGTTCAATTGGGACATGTTTACACATGAAAAGGAACATCTATACCTCGAAGAAGTAAGGCTTCTTCCAAGAGATGATCGTCCTACCTTCAACAGACAGAATGTTGAAAATTGGAAAGAATGGATGAAGGTAGAAAACCAATGGATATCATTCTATGAATGGTATTACCCTTCTGCAAATATAGTAGAACAATCCTTGATGAAACAATTCAGAAATCAAGCCAAGCAAAAGAGAATCAAGGATCCAGAGAAATTTGTGGAAGAAAAATTGAAAGAAAACCCTGTAGTAATTCCTCCACCTTTGAAAGCCCATGTTTTCCAACCAAAAATTCAGAGTATGATGGATAAGCCAAATATTCCTAGATCTCTGATGGTTGTTCAAACTGAAGGTGAGAAATTACTAAGAAGGATTTGTTCCCAGCTCCATGTAAATATGATGCGAATTGGAACTCCAAATAAACACAAGTGGGAACTCCTTGATGGAAATCTCTTGGAGACAGATACAAAATTTCCCCCTTGGAAGAATTTTGTGATAAGAGGACAAGATGGAAAATTGTACAAATTACTTCCATCACATTATGATGATCCTACCTTAGTAGCAAGAGATTCAATTGCAGCTACCAATTGGACCAATCTAGCTCTGTCCAGTCTTGAAAAATTTGTCAGGTCTAAATTTGAGAATATTGAAACTGCTAATTCTGAAATGAAGACTATGCTTGAAAGTATTTTGCGAAAGCAAGATTATAACACAGTTTGTCTGAATAGCAGTGTAACTACCCTAGCAGAGAATGATAAGGCTCTTGCTTAGAGTCTTGACAGATTATCTTTACAGACAGAAAGGAAGATCCATGATGCTGCCTTTGCTCATGGAAAAGAAATAGACAAAATCAGCATTTCTTTGGATATTGTTAAGAAACAGGGATGGGAAGTATCTAAAGGAGTAGAATCTTTGAAAAAGAAACCCCGGGTAGAGGCATACAAGTCTGCAACCTTGTTCTCCGAACCCAAGACTACCATTCCTTATTCTATTACTCCTTCTGTGGAAAGTCTCATAAGAACACCCAGTTCCATAACCTTTCCACCCCCTACTTCTACTCATCCCTATTCTTTATTTGCCAATCCTAGCTTCTTCAGTCCTAGTCAAGTTATCCCTAAAACTAAAGGAACTAAAGAGACCAGCAAAGAAACTTCTGATTTTGTATTTGGTTCATCTTCTAAAGATGAAGAAGAAAAAGAAGATTTTGATACAAGTATTCATAAGATAGATGTTGAGCCAGAAATTGAAGACCTTGAAGCTTGTATCAACAATTTCTCTATCTCAGACAGAGAGCAGTTTGATGATACTGAAGACTAGGTAAATGCTACCTCTTCCAGATCTCGATGGGATACCACCTGGAATCCTGCTCCTGATTGCAGAGACCTTATGAAATCTGAATATCATAAGGACTGGTCTGCTAATGCTACATATTCATGGAATATAGATAATTGCACTGAAGCTGAAATTATGTCTGTTTTGCATTCCATGCTTGTTTGTTATAGGACCTATCTTGCAGATGATATAGGTCCCATTAATGCCACCAGGAGGATTATAGGAGGATTTGAGGGTATTTTGGATTCTTGGCTAAAAGCAGAAACCCTCAAACATCTAAATCTTTTGACATCTTGGGAACAAACTGTTGTCCTTAATGAAGATGGATCTACCCACATGGATCCCGTCACTCATATGCCTGTCAGCAATATGATAGGAAGTCTCCTTTATGGCATTACAGTCAATTTCATTGGTTTTCCCCAAATTACCAATGACATTACAACAATTACTTTGCTTGCCATGAAACTGCATAATATGCAGTATTTTGAAGAATACTTCAATGAGTTCCTCCACAGGCTACACACTCTTACTCCAGATCTCATCCTTGAGCCAAAATGGAAGGAAATTTTTGTAGCATCTCTTCCCCAGTGGGTCTCTTCTGCTGTTGTTAGTAAATTACTAGGGAAGGTTGGTGATTACAAATTTGGCATAATCAGGCAAGCTGTAAAAGCTATCATTGTTGAATTATGCTCACAAATGAAGATTGCTAGAGCAGCTACTAATCCTAAAAAGCCCCATGGCTATCAGCAGCTCTGTAAGCAATGGCACCTGGGTAAAGCTGGAAATTCTGAGGGGCATAAACGCAGAAAGAAAAGGCATTTCAAAAAGAATTCCCAGTTTTCCCAAGAAGAACCAAAAAGAAAACATCACAAAGCTAAAACTTACAAGCATACAAAGATGTTTTCTAAAGACAAAGAAATCATTTGTTACAATTGTAACAAGAAAGGCCATACAGCTCCAAATTGTCCAAACAAGAAGAAAGACAAATCAAAGGAAGATCCAGTATAGAAATAAAAAAGGAAAAGTAAATTTCTTTGATTTACCAAGTAGCTGTGATGAATTAATATCTTCTGATTCAGAATCAGAACATGATTTGAATTTTGTTGATTCTAAAGATACTTCTGAAGATGAATATTGCAGGGACCCTCATTGCACAGAATGTAGGGATTGTGATTGCAGTGACCTTGATGTCTGTAAATGTAATGCAGTCAGAATGATGAAATCTGACTATGATGAGACCAGCAGGAATATATTTGCACAAATGATGAATGCTACTGAGCCTCAAATAAAGAATATGTACAAATCTTTGCTAACAGAACATCTGAAGCAAGCACCTGCTGAATCAAAGAAGTCTCCTAATAAAGGGTATGTGCCTCCTGCCACCTTATTCTCAGTTGAAGCTCTGACTCGGCAGTTCAGGAATGAAGATTTTGGTGAAGACCTGCCGCAAACATTGCCCGCAGTTCATCAGGCAATTAAAGAACTAAGAAGGACAATTAAAGACAATAGGAGATTATGCATAGAAAAGCATGAAGAATTAAATGTCAGATTGTTGAATGCTCAATGGGCCTCTGCCTCAACTTCACAAGGACCAGAGTTATCAGGGAAAACAGAAAACTGGACTTTTCATTCAGAACCAGTTATCACAAAAATTCACCAGCAAAATAGTCCAGAAGAAGAAGAGGGAGAGAAAGATAGAACAGATTTTGGATGCAATACCATGAGCCGAGATGTAATGTATTGTGTCAAAATGAAAGTAAAAATTGGTGGAAAGTTTGAGTATTGGAAAGTATTGTTGGATACTGGCTCCAGATTAAACATTGTCAGCAATACTGTGGTTAGTATGCATCTATGGAGCCCTACTGCCTGCCCCAGAGTCATTATGGCAAGTGGTGAAATTGCCACTAAACATGAAACAGAAATAGATGTTTTCCTAACTGAAAATGTTGGAGTACATCTAGTTTGTCCAGTAGTTCCAGGTATAGACTGTGCTATATATCTAGGAACTCCTTTTTTTTCAGAATTTCAAGAAGCATGGAGCAAAGCTTGATGAAAATAGCCAAAGGTATGGTTATTTTTTTAATTTAGGAAATAAAGAAATCTTCTTTCCATTTATAAACTCCAATTCACCTAATAGAATAAAGAGAATTGAGAGATTGGAGAACCTCTTAGCGAAAATGGAAGTGAAGAAGGAGATTTTGAAAACAGAAGAACATTTGGACAAGGGAAAATATGCCTCTGAAATAGCAGACCTCACTGCTAAATTCAAAGAGTGTTGTTCAGATGACCCAAATGCTTTCTAGCATATCAAGAAGCAGGAAGTGGAGCTTCCCCTCAAAAATGAATTCAGCGGAAAACTGAGGAGATCTAAGAAGTGGCTGCGAAGTAAGACTCATTCGGGTTTTGGGGAGTTTGAGGGTTGAGAAGTCTGGGTCGAACTTTTTCTCCTGCTCTGCGTCTGCGGATTTTTAGTCTGAACTACTTGCACCACGAGAAGAGCTCAAGTCTTTAGGAGAACTGAGAACCCTGTGCATTGGTGCTTGACGCCAATGTGAACCTAAAGTGGCCGGTTCATAGTTTGTCTTATGAGTCTGTAAGTTTGTTTTAATCTCGAGACTCAGTCTGCTTGTATGCCGGGTAGCTTGTAGATTTGTTACGCTTGGCTAACTCATATCTACTGAATGCTGCAGCAGTCCATCTGAGGAAGAGATTTTCTCTCTGTATCATCTGCATCCATAAATAATAAAAGATGTTGTTTAATTTTCCGCCACCTTGCTATTTTATCATATTTGTGTTAAAGGTCCTGTAAGAATGGTATCAGAGCCAAGTATTGTTTGAGTGGATCGCGAATTCGCTTGAGTCCTGAATAGCGTTTGTAGCCTGTTGTTGCCGTGTGTTGGGGTTGAAGGTGTTGAAGACGTTGGACGAGAATTCGTACTTCGGTACGCGAGGAAGTCGCAATTTCTCCTACAAAAGAAAGCCGCAATTCTGCTTTCATCATTACTGCAAGTCTTGAATGGGAATCCGACGCTGTGGTCATATCAGATGGTTTGTCACAAACCACTACAAAGCAAGGACGATATCTTCCAGTACAAATTATGAAGACTTCCACAACCAAGTTGATATCTCATCAAATCCCTTCCATAATATCAACTTTTTGGAACCTCCTGACAGAAACAGTTCGCAGACCTGGGAAACAAAAAAGGAAATAAGAGTGCAATACTTCAACAATTATCTGGTTGAACGATTCTGGTACCAGCATTATACACATCCACAGATAGAATATTATACAATGGATTAAGTGTTGTCTTTCCAACTGACGATGGTGTTGGACAAGCTTTCGTGGGTTCCCTTGTCCTGGAATTTCCACTCTGTAATCTTGTACCTTTGAGATCTGCAGAATCTCAACTTTTAGTCTTTTCAGTCTTTCAAGGGTTCTCTTTTGATGAATTTCCTCTGTGTAATTACTGTTTGTACCAAGATTCGGTCCCCACATGCCTATGGCTATCCGTAAAAGGAGAAGGGACGAGATAACATGGGACAGTTCTCGGCGATTTGTCTAGATCTGCTCAGTGGTTTACTTTTGAGTCATCAGTCTGTACATAGTCCATTCACGGATTTTTGTTCCCTTCCAACGTTATAAATAAGAAGTGGCTGCGAAGTAGGAATCATTCGGGTTTTGGGGAGTTTGAGGGTTGAGAAGTCTGAGTCAAACTTTTTCTCCTGCTCTACATCTACGGACTTTTAGTCTGAACTGCTTGCAACACGAGAAGAGCTCAAGTCTTTAGGAGAATTGAGAAGCCTGCGCATTGGTGCTTGACGCCAGTGTGAACCTAAAGTGGCCGGTTCATAGTTTGTCTTATGAGTCTGTAAATCTGTTTTAATCTCGAGACTCAGTCTGCTTGTATGCCAGGTAGCCTGTATATTTGTTACGCTTCGGCTAACTCATATCTACTAAACGCTGCAGCAGTCCATCTGAGGAAGAGATTTTGTCTCTGTATCATCTGCATCCATAAATAATAAAAGATGTTGTTCAATTTTCCGCCACCTTGCTATTTTATCATATCTGTGTTAAAGGTCCTGTAAGAATGGTATATCTAGATCATGGACAGGTTGTCTAGTTCGATCTAACATCACAGATATTTCAACTATGGAAGACGAAATATGGAAATCAAAACCTACAAAGAAGAAATTTGAGAGTGTTGTTGCCAAAATCTAAGAAATTATATTCAAGATGAAGGATTCCCCAAACTATAGAAATAGAAAATTCAAAATGCCTTCCACCATAGTTAAAGAGAATAAATCAAACCTAATTTGGAAGCCCAACAAACAAATGAAGGTAAATGCAAAAATTATGGGAAAAAATGGGACCACAAACATAAATGGATTTGGGGAAATAATGCTAAGAATTTATATAAATGTGAGGTGAAAGAGGATTTAGATAGTAAGGATTTAGTTGAGGAAGAAGTTGAAGACCATCAACATTTCTCCCTAGATTTAGATAATGAGAATGTGCCACAAATACCATTATCAACCATGACAATAATAGCTCAACCCTAGACCTTAAAATTATAAGGGCACATCAAGAAGAGCAATGTAATGGTCCTAATAGATACAAGAAGTACTCATAATTTCATGGACACAAAATTGCAAAAAGGTTGAATATTTTGATATACTCAATGACCAATATGAAAGTTATTGTAGGAGATGGGAAAAAATTGAAGGTATAGGGAAATGTCATAAGATTAAACTACAAATTCAAATTTACAATTTAGTGTTGAAAATAGCAACAAGAAATGATAAAAATAGAATCTAGAATATTCCAATTTTAATTTGTCCTTGAATTTAAATTTGAATTTACTCTCACTCGCTGCTTGAAAAATAATTAATTAATTCATCTTGAGTTAATTAGTTGGAGAAATTCAAGTTAGAATTCTTTCTGAATTCATGCAACAGTTATCTCTTAAATTGAGGAGATTATCCCTTAATAAAGGAGATAAGATTGAGTTATATTTGAGTTGTAATTAGTTAGCTCAATTTACTGAGTTAAATCCATTTAAATTAGTTCCAAACCGTTTGAGGAACTAATTGTGAGTTCAGTAAGTTAATGCATGCATACATCCAACTAGTGTACTCCAGATAACTGAAGATTCTCCCCTCAGTAACTCATGCATGTCTATTCTGAGAAAGACCCAGTGGAAATTAAAAACAGGGACAATGTACTATCAGTTGTATGTTTTCTCCTATAAAGGAAAATCATGCATGCAGAAGGAACAAGGTTCCTTGAGGATTGCACAGTTTTACAGGGTGTGAAATCAGTGTGAGTGATCAGTGTTACACTTGGTAACAGTAGGATCACCCAGGGGAAACAATGCAAGGAAATAGGAGGCTTGAAGGGCAGAGGAGAAGGTTTGTGAGAAGCCTTGTTTGCTTGTGAGCATCCAGGAGGATTGTACTGAGAGCTGGTTAGCTGTGAGAGCTAAGGCATTTTATTATTCTGATATATTTCTACCTTGTATGATAATAGAGATAGTGGGGTTTTTTCGCTGAGGCTTTCCCCTGAGTATTTTCCGTGTTTCATGTGCATTGATTCTTCTTTTGGTTATATGTGTTCCGTGTAGAAATTTCCAATGTAGATCAACAAATTATGCAATATACTCAAGCAAAATACAATATCTACTTCTACAACAAACTTGCAGAAGCTTAATCGAATATGAGCAAGATCAATTAGAACACATATAATTGAGAATGAGAAATCAATCACACATGAACACAGAAGAATAACCTGAGGAAAGCCTCAGCCCAAAACCCCAATCTCTGTATTATCATACAAGTGGAAATATGCTCAGATTATAAAAAGAATCAGCTCACAACCTATTCCACTCTCTCTGCAATCCAACTACTGCTCATAGATAGTCAAAGGCTTCTCACAAAACTTCTCCTCTGCCCTCCAAGCCTCCTGTTTCCTTGTGCAGTTTTCCTTGGGGTTCAGTGCTACCACCTGTGTGAATTGGACTCTTCACACACTCACTAACCTCTGATCTAACTGCACAATCTTGAAGGAGATAATTCCTTTTGCATGGATGAGTTTCCTTTATAGGAAAAATCCTCCAACTGATAGTACAATGTCCCTTCCTTTAATATCAACTGGGTCTTTCTCTGAACTGACATGCATGAGTTATTTATGAGAGACTATTCAGTTATCTGAAGTGCAGCAGTTACATGCATCCATGCATTAACTAATTGAACTCACAATTAATTCCACAAACTGTTGGAACTAATCTAATTGGACTTAAACCAGATAACTGAGATAATTAATTACAACGCAAATTACAACTCATCCTTATCTCTTTAACTGATGGATAAATTCATCAATCAATGGAGAAACTGTTGCATGTCTTCACATAGACTTCATCTTTGATTTTCTACAACTAATTAACTCAAGATAAATTAATTAATTATTTTACAAACAACTGCTAAGATCAAATTCGAATTTTACTTCTCTATTTTAGTTCGGGGACTAACTAAAATAGGAAGGTATCTCGAAATACTATTTATAGCAATGCTATTTTTAGCACTTCCATTTTTCATTCCTTGTTCCTATGTCCAACACTGGTACCCGAACTGCTATTTATAACAATGCTATTTTTAACACTTATATTTTTAGCATTTCTTGTTGCTATTTTCAACATTCAGCTTGATATTGCTCAAATCTTTTAAGCTTCCGCTAATTGATTGTGGAAGTAGATTAAAGTATTTTGCTTTAGTTATATTGCATTATCAGATTAATCTACAGTCAGAATTTCTACATGGTATCGAAGCCTAGTTTATCGGAGCAGTGAACAACATACAAAGAACAGAATTCGAAGTTTGAAGTTTGGGGTTGCAGGTGCAAATCGAATTCATCTCATACTTCAAGGTTGGTCAATGGCGTTCTATGGCTTGAGACTCAAGTATGCCTTGGAAGGCAGCTCAAATTACATAGCATGGAAAGATCACATGGAGACTATATTAGAAGACAACGACTTGAAGGATTTCATTGATAAAGAAATCCAAAAGCCAACTTCAACTAATGCACAAGAGTTGGCTGAGTGGAAGAAGTGTGTGGCGAGGGTGAGACAGATCATCCTTGAGGGAGTTCGAGACCATATTGTCTCGAGTCTCTATGGGAAGGATACTCCATATTCAATGTGGAAAACATTGAAGGACCTCTACCAGAACAGTAGCGACCAGAGGAAATTGGTGCTCAAGGATAAGCTTCAAGGAATCAAGATGGAGAACTGCGATACTATTTCCACATATTTGAACAAGCTCACGACTTGCAGAGATGAGCTTAGCAGTGTGGGAATAACTATTGCTGATGATGATATGGTGAGCCTTTCTTTTCTTGGCCTTCCAAAGAGCTGGAATAGCTACCAAGACTCTGTGAATGGAAGGGAGAAACCGCCGGATTGGGAACGACTGTAGTTGGATCTCATGCAAGAGGAGATCAGGAGGAGCACATGAGATGGTTCTTCATCCAAGGATGATGAAGAAAATCTAGCCTTAGAAAGTAAGGCAAGGAAAGGGAAGGAGAAGGATTTTCATTCCAAATTGAATTCTTCTCATGGAGGGAAGAAGGTTGACAAGTCTAAAGTGAGATGCTTTAATTGCCACGAGATGGGTTATTATGCGACTAATTGCCCATCGAAGAAGTCCAAGAAGGGATCCTCAGAAAGATATGAAGGTGCGGCATTAGCCTCTTAGTTCGAAATGGACTTCACCCTCATCGTATGCATGGTGTCATCGATGATGGGTTGTGGTTGGTATCTTGACAGTGGAGCCTCATTTCACATGACTGATGATAAAATTTTATTCAGTACCTTGGAGGAGAAAGACCTCAAGATGCGCATAGAGATGGGTGACAATGAAAGGTATAGTGTTTTAGGAGTGGGCACGGTTACTTTTAAGAGGGAGAATGGAGCTCTTATCACCTTAACAGATGTGAAGTATGTGCCTGGACTGAAGAAGAATTTGGTAGCGATCGCGATGTTGGAGGAAAAAGGCTATTATGTTGTTTTTAGTAAGGGAAAGGTTTTCCTTAGACACATCACAATGAGACAGGTGAAATAGATCGGTTCAGGAGTCAAGAACTTGTATTCTCTTGAGGTTCAAGATGCATGCAAAGCCTTGAGGAGCAAGGCAAATGTTAGTGACTTGGTGGTTGAGAGGGAGAGTAAATTACCTCTCAACATATAGCTCCAGAAGAAGTCTCAGAAAATTGTGGAGGAGCCACAGTTGGAGATGCTGAGATGAGATCGAGTGGAGGCATCCACTCATGCAGAGACCTCCAGTAGGGGGAAATTTCGAGTCAAGTAGCAGAGGGATCACATGCAACCATACCTCCAGGTGTGAGGTGGGGCGATGTGAAGTGATAGTCCCAAGAAGGCTGAAATTGAGCAGGGTCCATTGAGAGGTTTTATCTCATGGATCGTACCTTGCTATGGGAGTCAAAAGTACATAGTAGCGGGAGGAATCAGTGGGATTGATGCAGTCAGAGATAAAAGTGACAGAGGCTAGAGCAGTCAGATACTAAAGAGTGCAGAGAAGGATTGACAATAGTACAGAAAGACTGAGTCAACAGAAGCACAAAGTTTTCAGTTGACAGAGGCAATAGCAGTCAGAGACTTTGATGACAAATGCATCATACTGATTCATGTTGGATGTTTTTTTTGTTTTTTGTTTTCATTATTTCATTATTTTATTATTTTGTTTTTTTATTACTTTTTTGTTTTATTTATTCATTTTTTTTTTTGGAGCAACAACACTTGAGAGAAGTGTTGCATGCAAAACATTCCAAAGGTTTAGGATTGGGATCGAGTTGAATTCTTTTCTTGTTGAGAGGGAGTGTTGAAAATAGCAACAAGAAATGATAAAAATAGAATCCAAAATATTCCAATTTTAATTTGTCATTGAATTAAAATTCGAATTTTGTCTCACCAGCTGCTTGAAAAATAATTAATTATTTCATCTTGAGTTAATTAGTTGGAGAAATTCAAGTTAGAAGTCTTTCTAAAGTCATGCAACAGTTATCCCTTAAATTAAGGAGATTATCCCTTAATAAAGGAGATAAGATTGAGTTATATTTGAGTTGTAATTAGTTAGCTTAGTTTACTGAGTTAAGTCCAGTTAAATTAGTTCCAAACTATTTGAGGAACTAATTGTGAGTTCAGTCAGTTAATGCATGCATGCATCCAACTAGTGTACTCCAGATAACTGAAGATTCTCTCATCAGTAACTCATGCATGTATATTCTGAGAAAGACCCAGTTGAGATTAAAGACAGGGACATTGTACTATCAGTTGCATGTTTTCTCCTATAAAGGAAACTCATGCACGCAAAAGGAACAAGGTTCCTTGAGGATTGCGCAGTTTTATAGGGTGTGAGATCAGTGTGAGTGATCAGTGTTACACTTGGTAACAGTAGGATCACCCAGGAGAAACAATGCAAGGAAATAGGAGGTTTGGAGGGCAGAAGAGAAGGTTTGTGAGAAGCCTTGTTTGCCTGTGAGCATCTAGGAGGATTGTATTGAGAGTTGGTTAGCTGTGAGAGCTAAGGATTTGTATTATTCTGATATATTTCCACCTTGTATGATAATACATATAGTGGGGTTTTTTAGCTGAGGCTTTCCCCTGAGTATTTTCTGTGTTTCTTGTGCATTGATTCTTCTTCTGGTTATATGTGTTCCGCTTGATATTGCTCAAATATTTTAAGCTTCTGCTAATTGATTGTAGAAGTATATTAAAGTATTTTGCTTTAGTTATATTGCATTATCAAATTAATCTACAGTTAGAATTGCAACATTTAGAATTCCAGCTTTACACTATACTGCTGGGAGAAGTGTATGTAGTCCTATGTGTCAAATGGCTACAAATGTTAGGCACTTGCACCGTCAACCATAAAAAACACTTTATGAATTTTTTTATGGCAAGAGAAAAGTACAAGAGACATGGGTTTCAACCACCTTAAAATCATATTGTATCCTCCCATCATATGGTGAAGTTAATCCAAAAAGGAGCACTAACAAATATAGTACAATGCCATCAAATGGAAATAATGGCCTCAAAACTAGTTAATGTTGAGCCTCCAAAGATTCAATAATTAATTCAAAAACACGAAAACATATTCCAATATTTTCCCTTGAAGACGTCTCCTGAAAGATAGATTGAACATATCATCAAAGTTAAAATAGAATCAAACCCTGTCAACATTAAGCCATAATAGTATCTACATCATAAAAAAGAAATCAAGAGAATAGTCCAAGAACTATTGAGATGCAATATTATCACAAAAAATAGAAGGCTTACACAACTCCTGTTGTCTTTGTTTGAAAAAGGATGGGTCCTTCAAACTCTCATAGATTATAGATGATTGAATAAGAAAAAAATAAAGAAGTTTTTATATTCCCTTTCATAAAGGAAGTGTTGGATGAGCTTCATGGAGCTTAGTATTTTTCTAAGTTGCATTTGAAATCAAGATATTACCAAATTAGAGTAAGATTAGAAGATGTGGTGAAAATTGCTTTTTGAAGTCATGAAGGGCACAAGTTATGCCCTCCGAATTATCTAACTCTCCAACCAACTTTCAAACAACCGTGAATGAAATATTTTGACCCTACCAAAGGAAATTTGTGTTAGTCTTCTTCGCAACATTCTTACACATAGTAAAACATGGAATGAACATCCTAAACACTTTATGCATCGAAAGAAGTTCCACCATATATAATTTGACTCAACATAGCAATTTTTTTTTTTTTTTTTGAAATTAAGTTTTAGTAAAGTATGATATATATATTTTAGGTATTAGTACTTTAACAAGATAGTTAAAATAGATTAAAATGTCTATGAGCAAATTTAGTATGGGGTTGACTAGAATGGAGGAACAACCTGATGCACTTTAGAAGGACTTGGAAAATAAATATCCGCACTTAGAAGAGCAAATCAATCAAAGTCGCGATGTAATACAACAAGATCAGGAAGTGCTAAGGAATTTGGTTGACAAAAATGCGAAACTAAAAGACCAATTCACTATATTGCAAGATATCATAACAAAACTTACTACAACGTAAAACATCGCTAGTCCTCAAAAAAATGCTTCAGTGATGTTCAACCCACAAAACTTGTCAAACATACCATATCCATAAATAAATATCCTTTAGATCCTGCTTAATACTTAAAATCCATAATTAAATATACCTACTCATTGCATGGTAATCCAAAACCAGTATCCACCATATAGTCAACCAATCTTTGCATATTAACCCAGAGCAAAATTGGAAATGTCAAAATTTGATGGGAGCTAAAACAAGGTGTTTTACGATTCAACAAAACAAAAGAATATTTTGAGATCTATGGTATTCGTAATGACAATGAAAACATCAAATATGTATCCATGCAATTGGAAGGCGATGCGTATAATTGATATATATGGTGGAAAAAAATCAGAGTATTAATTAATTTAAGGATGAATTCTTTGAACGATTCCAAGGTATAAAGGAATATGTTTTTTTCAAAAAACTTACCAAGCTACAACAAAAAGGAAATGTGGATGAATTTACTCGTGAATGGGAATCACTAGCTATAAGAGTACCTAGATTATGGAGAGGTTATCTAGTTCTATCTCACATCGCCGAACTGAAACCACACATAAAAAATGAGCTAAACCTACATGATATTACAACTATGGAAGATGAAATATGGAAATAAAAAGTTGTAGAGAAGAAATTTGAAAGAGTGTCATTGCCAAAATTTGAGAAAGTCTATTCAAGATGAAGGATTCCTAAAACTACAAAAGTAGAAAATTCTAAATACCTTCCATTGCAGTTAAGAGAATGAAACAAACTTAATTTGGAAGCCCAAACAATAAAAGAAGGTAAATGCAAACATTGTGGTGAAAAATTGGGACCATAAACATAAATGGCTTCAAGGAAGCAATGCCAATAATTTATATAAATGTGAGGCAAAAGAGGATTCAGATAACGAGGATTTAGTCAAAGAAGAATTTGAAGTCTCAACATTTCTCCCCAGATTTAGATAATGAAATTGTACCACAATTATCATTATCAACCATGACAAATATAGTTCAATCACATGCCTTAAAATTAAAGGGCACATCAAGAAGAGCAATGTAATGGTCCTGATAAATACATGAAGCACTCATAATTTTGTTGACACAAATCTCTCTAAAAGGCTGAATATTTTGATATACTCAATGAAAAATGTGAAAGTTATGGTAGGAGATATGAAACCAATTGAAGGCGTAGGGAAATGTCATAAGATTAAATTACAAATTCAAGTTTACAATTTAGAATTCCAGTTTTACACCATACTTCTAGGAGGAATGGATGTAGTCCTAGGTGTCAAATGCTACAAATGTTAGGTACTTACTCTACCAACCATAAAAACCACTTTACAAAGTTCTGATGGCAAGGGGAATAGTATAAGTTAGATGGGTTTTAACTGCCTCAAAATCAAATTGTATCCTCCCATCATATGGTGAAGTTAATCTGAAAAGGAGCACCAACATATATAGTACAATGTCATAAAATGGAAATATTGTCCTTAGAACGAGTTAATGTTGTTCCTTAAGAGATTTAAGAATAAATTTAAAAATTCAAAAACATATTCCAAAATTGCCCTTGGAGATGCCTCCTAAAAGAGAGATTGAGCATATCATTGAAGTTAAAAAATGATCGAACCCTATCAACATTAAACCATATAATTAACCACATCATCAAAAAAATATATCAAGAGAATAATCTAAAATATACTGAGATGTGATATTATCACAAAAAGTAGGTGGCCTTACATAACTCCTATTGTCCTTGTTTGAAAAATGAATGGATCTTTCAAGCTCTGCATAGATTATAGATTATTGAATAAGATAACAATAAAGAAGAAGTTTCCTATTACCTTCATAGATGAAATGTTGGATGAGCTTCTTAGAGCTAAGTATTTTTCTAAGTTGGGTTTGAAATCAAGATATTACCAAATCAGAGTAATATTAAAAGATGCGGGTAAAATCACTTTTTGAAGTCATGAAGGGCACAAGTTATGCCCTCCCATTTATCTGACACTCTAGCCACCTTCCAAACAACCATGCATGAAATATTTTGACCCTAACTAAGGAAATTTGTGTTAGTCTTCTTTGCGACATTCTTATATATAGTAAAACATGGGATGAACACCTAAAGCACTTGGAGGAAGTTCTCTCTCTTCGAGAAAAGAACCAATTTTATGCAAATGTGTCAAAAAGTATCCTTGAAAAATAAGAGAGATTATTTGGGATGTGATATCAAAGGAAGGTATGAAGGTACAATCCAAAAAAATTAAAGCAATCACATAGTGGCCCAGGCCAGCTAACATTTTGATGTTATGAGGATTTTTAGTGTTAAGAAGATACTATCAAAGGTTTATTCAAAATTACGCTCATGTAACCCTCCCCACTTCCCCCTCCCAACCCCAAACAAACCTTTTAAAAATTAACTCATTCCATTGGGCTACTAAAGAACATCGATGTAATTGAAATATTTGAGATGATGTCCACCACCAATGTCTTAACAATTCTAGATTTTTCAAGACCTTTTGTAATCAAGTGTGACATTTCATGTTTTGTAATAGGGCTAATGTTGATCTAGGATGACCACCCTATAACATTTGAGATCAAGAAGCTCAATAAAAGAGAATGTATAAAATCTAGATATGGTAAAGACATGTTCGACATTATGAATGCTTTAACCAAATGGCGACAATATCTTCTACGAAGCAAGTTTTTGAAATGAATGGATCATATTAGTCTTCAACACCCTCTAACAAAAAGCACTTTCTACTAAACAATAAAAATGTGTTGAAAAAATTGCCATTTTTGATATGAAGATACTACACAAAATGGAAATGACAACACAGTAGTAGTCAGTATCTCACGAAAAGATGAAGAGTCCCCATCATTTGCAGTTTCAATTGTAATTTCAAAATGTCTCAATGAAATTCAAAGTGAATATGCAAAGAATCCAGAAATGTGTGACATAATCAATAGTCCTATTCAAAACTCCAAATTCAAATGGAAAAATGACATCCTTTGGTATAAAGGAATAATTGACCTAAGTCCAACTTCAAGCTTTGAAGCTGAATTTATCAAGGAGTCTCATGACTGGCCATCAATACGACATGTAGGTTTCATTAAATCCTACCATAATGTGCTATTCATTTTTTTTTGGAAATGGATAAGTAATGATTTAAAATTACATAGTAGAGTGTTATCAATCTCAGAAAAATAAAAATGAAAACATTGTGACTCCTGAATTGTTCCACCCCTTAGATATTCCAAATCAAAAGTGGGAAGAAATATCAATGGAATTTTATTGAAGGATTACTTGTGTCAGATTTAAAGGACAAAATCCTTGTAGTAGTTGAAAAACTTGCAAAGTAAGCACACTTCATAGGAGTAAAGAAATCAGATTTTGCAAAACGAATTGTTGAAGTATCTTGCAAAAATGTCTAATGGATTTCCAAAAATAATACTTCAACATGAGTTCACATATAATTCCCAAACAAATTTTAATAATAAATTGTTAATAAATGGTTGGAAGCTTACCTTTATTATTATGTAACAAACAAATAGAATAAGTGGCTTTAATGGTTACACCTTGCTGAATGATGATATAACTCTACATAGCATACTTTGACATAAATGACTCTATTTCAAACTCTTTATGGTTATGAGGTCCCTAAATGGAAGGAATTTGTTAAAAAGGAATCAAAATTCCAATGCTAAAGGGTCAATTAGAAGAAAACCAAAAGGGTCAATTAGAAGAAAACCAAAAGGTCCTCCAGAGACTCAAGGAAAATCTAAATATCAGAAGAAATCATTTGAAATAGCAAGATGAACAACAAATAATAGAAAGTGAAATTGAGATTGGGTACCAGATATTTGTGAAGCTTAAATATTAGAGACAATTATCCCTGAAACAACAAGGAAAGAACAAAGTGACACCAAAGTCCCGTGGACCATATCATATGAATAAACATGTTAGCCAAGTAGCATACAACTTGAGCCTTCTTGATAAAAGTCACATTCACAATTCTTTCCATGTTTCTTGCCTCAAGAGAGTACTAGGTAAGCACCAAACAACACATACAACACTTCCCATGTTAGATGATGAAGTGACTTAGAGAACATTTTATAACTAGCAGGCATCATTACTACTAGGAAAAATAAATTACAATCACAAATAGTTAAAGGATATCGTATAAAGTGGAAGAAATTACTGAAAGAAAAAGCCTCTTGGGAGACCTAACATTTTCATCAACGATTCCCTTTGTTACCTATGCTGAGGACAAAACATTTTTTTAAGGAGAAGCAATGTTATAAACATAATAAATGATAGTTAACTAATTAGTGGATAAACATGTATTATCAAAAAGACACATCCATTAGTGAAAAGGCACCCCACTTAGATATTTATAATGGGGGCCCTCATTATAATATTCATTGTCTTATCAACCAACTATATATTGCATATCTTATCTTCACGTGTGTCGAAATACCATTGAATTTTGCGTGGCTATCCTCTCCACACCAAAGTGCCTTGCCACTTGATTATAATGTGGCTCACAAATAATCTTGGCACACTCGTTTGAATGAACACAAATGTGGGTGAGGTAGAACAAGAGCACACCTTGTAGGTGCATGTCTGGAACTTGTTTTACTATAATCAATATCTGTTATGTAGTAGAGAAGTCAAAGTTATCATTGTATAATTGCGGCCACTTAGAGGTCTTGTACTCACAAGATTAAGAATTGTGATTAGAACCACAACTAGGGGTTGATTGAGACAATCTACAACACAATTAATGCTACTCTTCTTGTACTTGATGTTTAAGTGGAATTGTTGCAAGTATAGGGCCCATTTTTTATGGTGTTCATTTTGTAACTATCCTCGTGTTTAAATGAATTGCAGAGGCATACGATTAGTGTGGATGATTGTATCCTTCCCTAGAATATAATGCTTCCTCTTCTGGTATCCCTACATGATGGAGTACATTTCCTTTTCATAGGGGGTGTATCTCTGAACAATATCAGAGAGTGTTTCATTATGATATGTCACAAGATGTCCTTCTTGAGTGAGGATTGCACCGATAACATAGTCGAAGGCATCTATCTCAATATCAATTGGACATTTCAAGTCTAGTAGGGTAAGGATTGGTGCGAAGAAGAGGCAATGTTTTAAAACCTTGAATTCTTTTTGTTGTGATTCAAATTAGGAAATATTTGATTTGTCTACACTCTTGGCTACTTGAGTTAAGGGCCAAGTGATATGAGAGAAATATAATGTGAACCTTCAGTAGAAGTTAACAAGGCCCAAGAAGCTATGAATCTCTATTAGAGTTGTCGAGGCTAGCCAAACCCGAATGACTAGGATCTTGGCTGGATCCACATGCACCCCATGTTCATCCACAATTTATCCCAAATATTGAATTCTCTACATGTAAAGTGAACATTTCTCTATATTGGCATACAATTTATATTATCTTAGGGTGCTCAATACCTGTTGAATGTGCTACAAATGTTCTTCCTAGATTCTACTAAAGATGAGGATGTACCACAAAAGAGTTTGTGAACGACTATAGGAGATCATCGGTCATCCTCATGAACGTTATTGGAGCATTAGTCAAGCTGAAAGGCATGACTAACCAATCAAAGGCCTTCTTTAGATTTGAAGGTTTTCTTCCATACATAAGTTTTTTCTATTGGACCCTAGTGGTAGCTTGACTTCAAGTCAATATTACTAAAGAACTTGGCACCCTTATGCTGATCAAGAAGATAATCAATCCGGGGAATTGGGTATATGTTATTGATAGTGATTTTATTTAGGGATCTATAGGGTTCTTGTTCGAATATGACCCTTTTGTATGAGTTTGTGCATATGGATTTTTATGTTCTCATTCTTAAAGAGAGAGCATATGTATATTGGGCCATTAGGTAAAGGAACACTGGGATACAGTTGATTGAGTGTTTTAGCTGACAGTGCAGAAGCACATTTACAAGTGAAGCAAATATATCTCTGTATTCATCTACAATGTTGTCCACCTAATTTTATTGTGTAAATAGGCCCCATGCTAAGGCTGTGGTGGTCGTAGTGAACTTCCTTTCACCTTCTAATTGAACCATGAAGAGGACAAACATTGCAGTATGATAAATTATCTTTTGAAAATATTTTTCTTATATCAATGAAATTACAATAGTAAAAACTACTTTGGGTACCCTATAGATTTGAATTCCTATATTAACAATGATATTACAAGGATGAGACTCATAATCAACATGATGTTTCCTCATATAAGGGTTTCCTAAAACAACAACAAAAATTTGAAGTTGGGTAGCCTCAGAAAATACTTCATCTTTGAAGGGTTTTATGCTCTGAGAGCAGGTAGTACTACTAGCCAATGTAGATGTCGTTTCCATGACTAAACCAACCAATGGTGTATGGTTAAGGGTGTGGCATTGTTGGCAGCTTCAATCTCTCAATTAATTCCACTGAGATCAAGTTCTCCTCAATTCCATTGCCAATAATGAAATGTAGTGGGGTCCCCTTCATATAAATCTATTAATGGAAGAGGCACTCCCCCTCCTCAGGCCCATCTGACTCTTATGGTTCAATCTTTGTGGTCACAATGGTAGCACTAGGTTTTGCATAGATGATTCATTTTCCTTTATCCTATTCTAAATTAGAATATGAGTTAGAGTCAACTTCTTTTTTTAAGCTTAGCCATTAATGATCCTTTTGAGTGGTATTCATTAGTGTTTTACCATGGGATTTTGTGGAACTCACACCACTTTCCCATGTCTTCCTTCAACTTCCCATTACCCTTCTTTACCTATGACTTGGGAAGATTGTTTTGAGGTTGTACATCCGTGTTCAGTCCCTTTTATTTATTTATTTATGCCTACCTTTTCCATGATTCTATCGTGGCGGGTTTATAGACCAAAACTCCCACTTGTTCCTTTGTTTTAATTTCTGCTCAATATCAACAACATATTGATAAACGACTCCGAATGATGATATGTACAAGAAATCCATAGACATTTTAATATACTTGTGTGGGTCACTAAAGTAATTCATAACTAGGTGTCACTTGAAGTATTTAACACCCAAATTTAAGCACAAGGTATGGAAAATATTGGTGTACTATGTCATTGTCTAGTCTCTTTCTTGTTGAAGAATTTTCCATCTCATGTACTTGTCGCCATAGTTTTTCATAGGGTAGAATCCCTCCTTGAGTGAAGCAACACAATTTTTAGAACTGGTTCATGCTTGAAGATCATAAACTCATCTTCTCTATATCTCTCCTAATATCCTTCACACCAATTTTTGACATGGGGAAGGACTTTCAAGAGTGCACAAGGCGATATTTTCACTGTCAATTTATTGTTATAAAGCAATATCCCTCTAATATATTTAACTATTTAGTCAAATAATTTGCATCTATTTTTCCTTCAAATGAGGGGATATCAAAGTTAACTTGTACCTTCAAGGGTGTGGGACCTTCAAAATTTCCACTTGTTGAAGGTGCCTTGACCGCTGTTGGCAGTGGTTGAAGTATTTGGGCGAAATTTTCCATCATCTTATTCCTTTATCATACATGTTCTTCCTAAAGCAATAACATGATAGCATCTATCGTTACGTCATCTCTTTTTATTCCACCATGGGAGTCATCTTGGGTTGGCGAGAGTGATCATTCACAAGTGAAACTAGCTTGAGACCCAACTCTTTGTACTCTGACTTCCTCGGGGACATGCATCAATAAATAACAAGGATCATATTGCTATGATATCATTGATCTGAGTTGTCCAATGAGAAAAATGAAAAGAAGGAAAGGAAATGAAATACACACATAGAGAAATATAGTAGAGGACACAACAATATAATGAAAACCTAAATTCTATTATCTTTGAAGAGAGAGATATGCTAACTACACACATTCACAAAAATCTCTTGCAATATATCGAAATAATTAATTTTAATATAAAAAATAACTCTAGAGTTCCAAAACCCTAACACTACTATATATAGTAATAAATTTTGATGGAAAAGTATGATGGTACAACTAAAATTGGCAGTACCATCGAAAATTATAAGAATTAATGTCAATTTTTGTTAATTTTTTTTAATTAGCTTGAATTCGTCGGTATTCCGATGGCATGTCTTGAGCACGTCGTAATTTTGATGATATTCTCTGTACTGCTGCAAGAGCGACATAATTTGACAGTCGTCATAATAATGATGTGAAACCTTTTTATCTATCCGTTGTGTTATTAATGGAAGGCTCGGTCAATTTTTGACGGTAAGTAAATTTATAAATATGTTTCTTTTAAGAGATATTGCGACATTTTCACTATAACTACAATGATTCTAAAAGGTTGTAAGGTCTTCTTGTTGAGCAAAAAACATATTATTCTTATATATATCAATTGCATTGCAAAATTTAATAGATCTATTACGCTACTCAATTTTATAACATAATCATCGCATTATTTTTTGTGGGGAAGAATGTTAACAAACATTAGGTGGGGGAAAAATCAAGGGGATGATGGTAGATGTTATTGTCCTTGCGGTAAATGTGGGATCTAATGTATTGTAAGAGTTTTAAGAAAAATAACTAAAATACATTGTAGGAAATATGGGCACATTGAAGGGGGACCGAAGGAATATCATCCCTTGGTAAGCTATATATTCATTATCTATTATGTTTATATTAATTCTATTTGTAAAATTTTATGTTGTTATAATATTTGTTATGCATACTAATTTTAATTTGCTTAGTTTTTTATAATTATAATGACAAGTTGGCCCCGTAGACAATGTTTGAATGCCCCAAGTAGTAGTAGAAATGTTGTACAAGCCAAGGAACATGGAGAAAATATTGAAGATCAAGTTAATGATCCTATGGAAGAAGATGATGAAAATAACATAGTTCAAGATGATGGGGCAAAATAATTGATCCAAGACTTGTTCACTTGACCAGTTAATGATGAGGATGAGGACAATGATGATAATATTATTGATGAACCTTTGCTAGAAAAGGCAACAACACCATTTTATGAAGGCTCAAAAACAAATCTTCTCTTTGCTACATTATTGTTGGTGAACTTAAAAGTTTTGAATGGTTTTTCAAACACTTGTATGACACAAATCCTAAGGTATGTAATATGTTTCATCACATATTATACATAAAGGTTGTTTTTTTCCTTTCTTTTGTGTTAATTAATGTGTAAAATAAGAATGGAATATTTATGATTAATATTCTTTACACTAACTAGTGATTTTTTATGTTGTATATTGTTAGGTGAATTTATGTTACCATCATCAAATACTTTACCTCACACATACCAAGATTTATATGCCATTATGAAAGAAATTGGAATGGAGTGTCAAGCTATAGATGCATGTCATAATTATCATATTATATATCATGGACAACATGATGGGGGCCCAGCCCACGTGGTCCCACACTAGCCCAATCCTATGTGGACCTGCACTGATATTTTGATTTTGGATATGGTGTGATTGCAATTTATTTGGTAGGTGATTATTAATCAACCCACGGTACTGACTTGGTCTCTTCCCGCGACACCTGTTCTTCTCGAAATTACCAAACCCTAATTTCACTTTTCCCTTTTCACTGCCGGTTCACGCCTATTCGGTCATTTTCACTCCGTCACTTTGCTCTCTGTGTTTTGCTCAGGTATTCGGCTCTGCCTCTGGTTCTTGTCCGACGTTCGGCACTGTGTCTTCAGGTAAGAGATTGTTCCTTGCTATATTTCATTATCCTCTGCTCGAGCTGGTGCTAACTCTCGCAGCCCCTCTGTGGTCAGGGTTTCACTTCGTTTCTGCGGCTTATGGGTTCGGTTCACTTCAGGTATGGCTATGCTCCTCAGCCATACAAGGGTTTCGCTTTCTGTCAACTCCTTTACAGCTTCACGATGTTGTTTCTGTTGCGAGGGTTTGATTTGGTTATGAACCCTAACGTTGCTCTTCTGTGGTGGTTGCAGGTGACCGGTCCCGTGGCTTTGCAGGGACTTCGACTGCTTGTCTTCCGGGTAGCTTTGTTCTTACCTTAGTTTCTTCCGTGGTTCTTCGTCTTTGCTGTATTTACTTGCATCTGTGGTCTGTATGCGAGATAGTGGTAGAGTCTGGTCTTTATGTTATTCAAACCCATAGCCGTAGCTAGGAGGGTTTCTGTAAGTTCTTTTATTTGGTGGCTAGGACCAACGAATCCTCGTTGCACAGTCCTTTCATGTTATGGGAGTTTTATAAACCTGCAATGTAATTACACAGTGGTATGTAATATATATTTAAGTTCGGTGCTGTTGCTTACCAATTTCGACTGTGGACTGTATCTTGCGTTATTGTTTGTCTCTCCTCGCTTTATGCTCGCTCTCGGTCTCGGCTGGTCATGAGACTTTTGGAATCGTGATACTCCGTTACTGTGTCTACCTGCAATGAGTTGAATGTACATCAAATAGATATGTGTATTCCTTTTGGGGTCGTGAAACTCGATTACTATATTTGCCTGCAATGAGTTGAATGTACAGAAAATATATATATATGTGTATTCTTTTGAGGTCGTGAAACTCTGTTACTGTATTTGTCTGCAATGAATTGAATGAACAGAAATATGTATGCATGCGTATTCTATCATAGAGGACATAAATCTTGCAATCTTGTATTTAATTGTGCACTGAACATTTGATGAAGGAAATAAAATGTATTTTTCTTATTCTCTTTTCAATGCTTCGCTCCGGAACCCCTCTGGGTTATTTCATCTGTCTTTTTATACAATAGTTTCAGCAGTTAGATAACTGCTTGGTAGTTACTACATTACAGTTGCTCGGCAGTTACTATCAACTTACGTGACTTGACTATTTGTTTGTTTACCTGTTTCCTCTGTTACATAAGGGTTTGCTGCTTACATTGATTATTGATATTAATCTAATTCTTAACAACTCTAACTTAAGACCTGTTACTACAGTCTCTTAACAACTCTAATTAAGACCTGTTACTATAGTTAAAACAAAATAAATAGAAATTTAAGCTAACAGAATCAAATGCTGTAGTTGACCTTGGAAGAAACAAAATAAAACATAAGAACTCTGACAGACTTGCTGTCCATTTGTCGAACTGTTCATCTTTCCCAATCTTCTTCAGAAACTTTGTCTGCCCCTTCTCGGTCTTCGCCCTGTCGACCAGATGCTCCTGCATCAGGCTGCCGGGGTAAAAGAGAGATCTCATGGCTCCGTTCCATGAGTTCCTCCACCGAGTAGCCCGCCTTTCGAATCTGTATCTCGTCGAGCCAGGAGCTGTCCTCCATTGGACAGTCCTTCCACTTTACGAGATAACGCAGATACTCCTTTCTGCGTGTCTTCTTGGCCACCTGTGTGCTGATGATTCCTTCTATTTCATGGGTCTTGACCGACGGTAACTGTTTCTTCCAAAGATTGTCCTCGAACTGGGTGTCCCGTTGTGGCTGTACCATTCTTTTATCTTCTGCCTGGGCATTATATGGGAACAGGTCTGCCACGTTGAATATGGGTGATATACCTATATCAGGTGGCAGCTGAATTTCATATGCATTTGCTGAAAATTTGCGCAGAATTTTGCATGGGCCGATTTTTTTGAACTTCAGTTTGTTATACGTACCCTTAGGAAACCGTTCCCGGCGCAAATGTGCAAGGACTTCGTCTCCAATTTCAAAATGTACCTCACGCCGTCTTATGTCTGCATGCTGCTTATATTTTTGCGTGCTATCCTGTAATCTCAATTTGACTTTCTCATGCAGTTCGCTCATCGCTTCAGCAAAATCTTCCCCGTCTGCACTTCTCCTTTCTAGCTGTCCCAAATCCCGTAACTCATGTACTCCTCGCGGATGCATACCATACAAGATTTGGAATGGGCTAAGACCGGTGCTCCGATTAGGCGAATCGTTATAAGCGAATTCTGCCTGGGCAAGAGCTCGATCCCACAATCGCGAGTTTTCTCCTGTTAAGCTTCGTAACAAGTTGCCCAAACTCCTGTTTACTACCTCTGTCTGCCCATCGGTCTGCGGGTGATATGCAGAACTGAAATTTAACTGTGTGCCCAGCTTT
Source organism: Pinus tabuliformis (assembly GCA_031772625.1). Taxonomy (NCBI): domain Eukaryota; kingdom Viridiplantae; phylum Streptophyta; class Pinopsida; order Pinales; family Pinaceae; genus Pinus; species Pinus tabuliformis. The sequence goes on along the minus strand of CM062807.1, from coordinate 176,019,921 downwards.
TTCCACAGGGTGCGCCAAAAATGCCCTGTAAACTTCACATCCCTGTCTGAAACTATAGTTTTTGGTAAGCCATGTAATCGAACTACTTCTGTGAAGAAGAGATGTGCCACGTTTGTGGCGTCGCTAGTCTTCCGGCACGGAATGAAATGAGCCATCTTTGAAAACCTATCTACCACCACCATCACTGAATCATATCCTCGCTGCGTTCTAGGCAATCCTAGGACAAAGTCAATGCTGACCGAATCCCACGGCCTGCTTGGAACAGGTAGGGGTGTGTACAGCCCCGTGTTCTGGCTGTGTCCTTTCGCCAGTTGGCAGATTTTACACCTGGTTACATACCTCTGTACGTCCCGGCTCATCCTTGGCCAGTAATAAAAATGCCCGAGCTGCTCCAATGTCTTATCGATGCCAAAATGTCCCGCTAGTCCGCCACTGTGTTTCTCTCTCACCAGATTTTCCCTCATCGAACAATCTGGAACACATAGCTGTCCTCCTCGAAACAATAATCCTTCCTGTAAATTGAAATCTAGCCATGGGCTTGTATTCCTCAATACGGGATTCTGGCATGCTTCAAAAGCTTCTTTGAAATCCGCGTCCATCTGGTACAAATCCTTCAAATACTCAAATCCCATCACCTGTATGCCACTTTCCTGTAAGAGCAAGGCTCTTCTGCTCAAAGCATCCGCCACTTTGTTGGCTTGCCCACTTATGTGTTTCAACACAAAAGTGAAACTTTGCAGGTACTCCACCCACTTGGCATGTTTATGGTTCAGTTTGTGCTGCTGTGTTATGTACTGTAACACAGAATTATCAGAGAACAAAACGAACTCATTGCCTAGTAAATAGTGCCTCCAATGCTTCAAGGCTTGAACCACTGCATAGAATTCTTTGTCGTATGACGAATACTTCTGCCGACTTTCATTTAGCTTTTCACTAAAGAATGCCACCGGTCTGTCCTCTTGACTGAGTATAGCGCCAATAGCTGTCCCGCTGGCATCACACCAAACCTGAAAAGGTTTGCTAAAATCGGGCAGTCTCAAGATTGGCCTCTCCGTTATTTTCCGCTTCAGAAGTTGGAAACTGTCTTCTGCTGCCTTAGTCCAACAAAAAGGTTGGCTGGCCTTTTTGATGGTCTCTAGCATGGGCGCGCAGATTTCACTAAAATTCTTAATGAACTTTCTATAAAAACTTGCTAAACCGTGAAAGCTACGTACCTCGAATAAACTCTTAGGTGACGGCCAACTCATGATCGCTTCAATCTTCTCCGGGTCCATCTTTAACTCATTCTCTGCCACTACAAATCCCAGATAAATTAACTCCTTCTGCAAGAAAGTGCATTTTTTTAAATTTATCAGCAGTTTGTTCTGCTGCAGCTTCTCGAATACCCTTCGAATATGCTGAAGGTGTTCTCTTTTCGTCCTGCTAAAAATTAAAATATCGTCCAGATAGACTATCACGAACTTTCCAATAAACTCCTTTAACATTTCGTTCATTAATCTCATAAAAGTACTCGGTGCGTTACTCAACCCAAATGGCATGACCAGCCATTCGTACAGTCCTTCGTTGGTCTTGAAGGCTGTCTTCCATTCGTCCCCTTCCCTGATTCTGATCTGATGATACCCACTTTTTAGATCTATTTTTGTAAAATATGCTGCCCCACTAAGACAGTCCATCATGTCATCCATCCTAGGCAAGGGAAACCTGTATCGAATGGTGATCTTGTTTATAGCCCGCGAATCTGTGCACATTCGCCATTCTCCTCCCTTCTTGGGCGCAAGGACTGTAGGTACTGCACAGGGGCTTAAACTCTCTCTGATCAGTCCCTTATCTAACAACTCCTGCACTTGTTTGCGTACTTCTTCATTGTCTTTTGGACTCATTCTGTACGCTGCCTTGTTCGGTAAACTCGACCCTGGTATAAAATCAATGTGGTGGTTGATGCTCCTTTTAGGAGGCAACTTATCAGGTAGCTCATCAGCCGCAATATCTTGAAATTCTTCTAATAGCTCTTGTATTTCTTTGGGCAATTCTGATTTCTCTAAGTTCAGTAATACTGGCTCCATCCTCCTCACAACTGCAAAGTTAATTTCATTTTCCTCAAGCTGCTTTATGAACTGTTTTCCTCCCATTAATAGCGCCTTTGTTCCGCTTGATTCTGCTGAATCTTCCTCTTTGATGGGTACAAGTGTGTGTTTGACCCCATCCTTCACAAACTTATAACAATTAGTTTTCCCATCGTGTGTCACCTTCCTGTCATACTGCCATGGTCTTCCGAGCAGTATGTGGCACACATCCATGGGCATAATATCGCAGACCACTGTATCGTGGTACTTGCCAATGCGAAACTCTACCTCGCATTGTTCATCAACCAACAGTTGGTGGCCTTTCTGCAGCCACGACACCTTGTAAGGTGTGGGGTGCTTCAGCCGCTTCAACCCCAGTTTTTCCACCATCTCTGTGGCAACCAAGTTATCCGTACTCCCGCTGTCTATTATTACCTTGCAGCATTTTCCATACGATTTACAGACTGTCCGGAACAGTGCCTTCCGCTGTGTTGGTTCAGCCACTTCCTTGGTTGGCTTTAACAACACTTTGTTCAAAATCAAAGCTTCTCCCGTCTCTGCCATGTCTTCCACCTCCCGGGGTTGTGCTTCAGCTTCTTCAGGTTGTGCCATCAGCGTTCCCCTCTGACCGACCTGTTCAACTTCTGGACATTCAAAGTCTCTGTGCCCCCATTTTTGGCACCTGTAGCACTGGACATTAGTCCCTCTTCCGCGGCCATTCCCTCGTCCTCTCTGGTATGACCGACCTCCTCTGGTGCTATCTCCTTTTTCTGCTGTCCCTGAAGTTTTTGAACTGCTGCCTTCTTCACTGTTCACAGCACTCTTTCCTCTACCGTAGGATTGTCCCCGTCCTCTGCTACTTCCTCTCCCTCTTCTGCTGTTCTGTTTTCTGTTAATCTTTTCCTCAGCCTTTACAGCGCTCTGAAAGGCTTCTTCAATATTTCGGGGAGAAAGAATGCTAATTTCATCCAGAATTTCCATCCTCAAGCCATTGACATATGTCGCTATTTTTTCTGGAGTTTCATCCGTATAACCAGCACGTAGATTTACCCGGTAGAACTCTTCCGTATACTCTTTGACAGTCATACCTCTCTGTCTCAGATTCTGTACTCGCCGACATAGTTCAACCTGGTAATCTTTCGGCAGAAATCTGCCCTTCAATTTTGCTACCATCCTTGACCAATTCCGTATAGGTAATTTGTTCAGTCTTTTTCTGTCTGCTTGGACATTATCCCACCACAAGAGGGCATGTCCCTTCAACTTAGTAGCAGCGAACTTGACTCTCCTATCCTCCTTAACTTCCTCATTTTCGAAATACTTATCTAGTTCGCTTATCCAATCCAATAGGATATCAGCAGACAGACTGCCATCGTAATTCGAAATCTCTGTTTTGGGTTTGCTGCTGGCCAATAAAATTGAATGCAGCAGTCTCAATTCTGGAGCTTCTTCATCAGACCCATCTGTAGTAGCTACCGCTTCTTCCTCACTGTCATCTCCCAGTTCCGGGTCTCTTCGTCTACCCGCTTCCATTGCTTCCAAGCGAGCTGTTAGAACTCTAATCTGTTCCCTCAATCCTTCATCTGCTCCTCTACGTGCACCTCTTCCACGTCCTCGTCTTGGCACTTGCCCTTCTGCCATCTTTCTCTATATATAAAAAAAAACTGCTCTGATACCAATTGATGGGGGCCCAGCCCACGTGGTCCCACACTAGCCCAATCCTATGTGGACCTGCACTGATATTTTGATTTTGGATATGGTGTGATTGCAATTTATTTGGTAGGTGATTATTAATCAACCCACGGTACTGACTTGGTCTCTTCCCGCGACACCTGTTCTTCTCGAAATTACCAAACCCTAATTTCACTTTTCCCTTTTCACTGCCGGTTCGCGCCTATTCGGTCATTTTCACTCCGTCACTTTGCTCTCTGTGTTTTGCTCAGGTATTTGGCTCTGCCTCTGGTTCTTGTCCGACGTTCGGCACTGTGTCTTCAGGTAAGAGATTGTTCCTTGCTATATTTCATTATCCTCTGCTCGAGCTGGTGCTAACTCTCGCAGCCCCTCTGTGGTCAGGGTTTCACTTCGTTTCTGCGGCTTATGGGTTCGGTTCACTTCAGGTATGGCTATGCTCCTCAGCCATACAAGGGTTTCGCTTTCTGTCAACTCCTTTACAGCTTCACGATGTTGTTTCTGTTGCGAGGGTTTGATTTGGTTATGAACCCTAACGTTTCTCTTCTGTGGTGGTTGCAGGTGACCGGTCCCGTGGCTTTGCAGGGACTTCGACTGCTTGTCTTCCGGGTAGCTCTGTTCTTACCTTAGTTTCTTCCGTGGTTCTTCGTCTTTGCCGTATTTACTTGCATCTGTGGTCTGTATGCGAGATAGTGGTAGAGTCTGGTCTTTATGTTATTCAAACCCGTAGCCGTAGCTAGGAGGGTTTCTGTAAGTTCTTTTATTTGGTGGCCAGGACCAACGAATCCTCGTTGCACAGTCCTTTCATGTTATGGGAGTTTTATAAACCTGCAATGTAATTACACAGTGGTATGTAATATATATTTAAGTTCGGTGCTGTTGCTTACCAATTTCGACTGTGGACTGTATCTTGCGTTATTGTTTGTCTCTCCTCGCTTTATGCTCGCTCTCGGTCTTGGCTGGTCATGAGACTTTTGGAATCGTGATACTCCGTTACTGTGTCTACCTGCAATGAGTTGAATGTACAGCAAATAGATATGTGTATTCCTTTTGGGGTCGTGAAACTCGATTACTATATTTGCCTGCAATGAGTTGAATGTACAGAAAATATATATATAGGTGTATTCTTTTGAGGTCGTGAAACTCTGTTATTGTATTTGTCTGCAATGAATTGAATGAACAGAAATATGTATGCATGCGTATTCTATCATAGAGGACATAAATCTTGCAATCTTGTATTTAATTGTGCACTGAACATTTGATGAAGGAAATAAAATGTATTTGTCTTATTCTCTTTTCAATGCTTCGCTCCGGAACCCCTCTGGGTTATTTCATCTGTCTTTTTATACAATAGTTTCAGCAGTTAGATAACTGCTTGGTAGTTACTACATTACAGTTGCTCGGCAGTTACTATCAACTTACGTGACTTGACTATTTGTTTGTTTACCTGTTTCCTCTGTTACATAAGGGTTTGCTGCTTACATTGATTATTGATATTAATCTAATTCTTAACAACTCTAACTTAAGACCTGTTACTACAGTCTCTTAACAACTCTAATTAAGACCTGTTACTATAGTTAAAACAAAATAAATAGAAATTTAAGCTAACAGAATCAAATGCTGTAGTTGACCTTGGAAGAAACAAAATAAAACATAAGAACTCTGACAGACTTGCTGTCCATTTGTCGAACTGTTCATCTTTCCCAATCTTCTTCAGAAACTTTGTCTGCCCCTTCTCGGTCTTCACCCTGTCGACCAGATGCTCCTGCATCACAACATGCATCGATTTTTCTTTTTCTCGTAATGCTATATCAATAGATATTGAACTTGATCAAATAACAAAAAATGTGTCTTAAAAGGTTCTTCGTCATATTTCCATAATTCCACATTTCCAACAATTGTTCATATTCAAAAGCATAGCACAATTTATGGATTACCATGCATGGAAGAGAAGTGGAGATGATGTTCTTTGAATGCTTGGAGATGGTTATACATTGAGGGAAATTGGGGAAAAATGGTCGCATTTTAAGAATGAAACTCTCAATGTTAGGCTTTCATTAATAGCTGAAGGTGTTAATTCATTTGGAGAGCTCAAGCATATTTATTCAGTGTGGTAATTTCCCCTATGATGTCGATAGAGGGAGCCTATAATGTTGAAAATGATTGTTCCAGGTATTTGTTTACATTAACTTTTTGAATGTAACATTTTTATTTGTTTTATTTGTTGCATAATATCTTATATTTGTTTATTTACTTATATACATGCATATTATGGAATTAATTGTGTATAATTTCAAACGAGTATTAGTTAAGTACCAAGTTAAAGATATAAATGCCTCTTATCGAGTTACTAAAGTTAGAGGCCGACATCACTATATATGACAACTGTAAACAAATAAGGTAGAGACAATTTCAATTCCATGGAATATTTGTATGGATAATTCATGATGCCCCATGACTAACACATTTTTGTGGTACGTAACATTCAAATATTGCATTTTAATAGATATAATTATTTGAAGATAACATGCATGTTTTTTAAATAATCCCTTTATATAATTGACATTAGTCCATCTTTTAATTAGGTTTTCAAACAAAGGGTAAATTTGTATGTTCAGTTTGTGGTTCTAAGATGAAATCTCATCGTTCAAAAAGTTTAGGAAAGGAGGTGTTTGATGAGTATAGGCACTTTCTCTCTAAGAACCATAGGTATCGCACTACTGAAAAACATCTTTTCAATGGGAAAGAAGAGACTGGATTAAAACCACAAAGAATGACACCTCACCTATGGAAGTTGGAATATAACATAAATCGTCAAGGTATGCAATTTGTTTATGTATCATATATGTAATGTTTTGAATTTTTATTTTTATATAATTTATTTTATCGTATTTGATAATTATTGTTGTGATTTCTTTTATGCTTCATCATGAAGGTCGTGAAGGTATTAATAATGGGCTTCCACGAGGAATGAAAAGTTATCTCACTCAATTCATGAGGTTGTCCTACTATGAGGACCTAATAATAATTCATTTGTTTGATACAATGCATATTGGGAAGAATATGACATAAAAATTATGACAAATCATAGATGGTAGGAGGGATAAAGAAAGAATTGTCAAAATTTGTAGTGACATTCAGGAAGCCAATCATGCAATGCAAAGTGTGATCCAATCAAATAGTGATGGAGATTGAAATAACCTTCCATGGTTATTAACAAAGAAGCAAAGCAATGATGTAAAAGAGGTCATTCAAAGAATTAAATTTTCCATAGGTTTTTCTTCAAACAAAAAAAATATCTTAACAAAGAAAGGTGAATTTGGTAGGTAAAAACACATGATTGGCATACCTTCATTAAGGTAATTATTTTGTTATATATATTTTAGTTTTGGTATACATATTCATATTTTTTTGTCTACTTTGGATTAAACAAATAACGATTCATTTTTATTGTTACAATATGTTCTACCTCTATCTTTCCCAGATGACTTCGATAAGAATGTCAAACAAATTATATACGATCTTGGGAAATACATAAGGTAAGTAGCGATTTATATGCAAAGTGTTTTTTCAATTTGTTGTTCAACTTAATGACATGTGTTTTACTTGTAATGTAATATATTATGTTTTGTTGAAACATGTTATTTTCTTGTATCATTTGTAGATGGTTGTCATTGAAAGAAATCCATAAAGAAGATATAAAGTATTGGAAGAGAAAAAATCGTTGACTAATGTGTGAAATGTAAAATTATCTACATTTGACATTTTTCAATGCACACGAACACTATATCATACACCAAGTCAATGAGGAGATTGAATTGTGTGGACACGTACACACAAGGCTAGTGTGGATGGTGGAGAGACACTTGAAATGATTGAATGTTTTGGTTTGACAAATAATGCGTCTTGAGGGTTATATGGTGGAGGGATATAGGTTATATCAATCCATGATGTATATTAGTCACAATATTACTAAATTAGCAAAAAATATGTATGTGGATCGCATTTGGGATGTGAACTCCATCAAAAAATTTGAAGGGGAGCACCTATTGGGGAAAGGTAGAATAAGAAAAGTGAGAGGTAATTAAATATTTAATGTGGAGATTATTTATAATACATATAAATTTTCATTTTTGTTTATATCATTCTTATTTAATTTTTATTCTTTCATCAATTATTAATATTGACCATGGCAACTAATATCTATTGATGAATTTTGATTTTTATGATAAAGTTGGTCGAGAGTGGGATGCACTACATATGTACATTGCAAACAATCTTGATTGGATGAAGGTATGGATTGAAAGATGTATACAACATAATGGTAGGTTATCATGGGAAGGGGTGTCTATATTGGTTATAGAAGCTCATCATAAAGGATATACCAACCTGACATAGAGGGAAGTTGATTTAGTAAATGGTTTGAAAGATAAAGATGCAAGCATGCATTTTCACCTTGCAATATTTTATTAAGTTATTTTATAAACTATTAATGTGAATTCATGTGTGTGTGTTTTTTCATATACTTTCCTATTTATATAAATATGTTTATTAATTAAAAATGCCTTTTGTACTGTGTTTGGCATATTGCAGTTGAAACACCACAAGGCTATGAGGTACAATGACCATAAATTTTGCATCCAAAAATTGGATGAGAAGAGAAAAAATTCTGATTATGGGATAATTGCTGCCTTTTAGGTCACTAATGTTTCCTATAGACGTGACACATGCCCACAAGTATATGAAATTCAATACTATGGGTATTTGGATGACATACTTGAGAGTGACTTTAATTCCTTCAAATTGGTTTTTTTCAACGTCAAATGGTACAGGCTACAGATGAATGAATGTGATCCTGAAAGAACTATTATTCAACATGATAGCAAATTTACTATGGTTAATACAAGTTCATTTGAGCTAGGACAGGATCACTATGTTCTTCTAAGCCAATGCGAACACATCTTTTACTAAGGTGTTCCAAGTAGAGGGGTTTGATCATATGTTGTTTGATATGATATACGAGGAAGGTCGATAGAGTACAATGTAGTAGAAGAAAATGATGTAGAGGAGAAATTACTTCATGTGTCAGATGAAGATGTCCAGGAAGTTCAAGATGTTAATAGAAACAATAACTTGGATGAAGATGTTATCAACAATGTACAGTTAGATGAAGAACTTGAATAAGTCAAACAAAACATCGGAGACAATGTTCCTGATCATGATAATGACGATGATATGATTGGAAATGTCTACATTGATGCTGATGCTGGTATGGCTAATCCTTTCAACATCAGTTATGAACCAAATGATACATATGTTGAATTGGATGAAGAATAATATTAATGCTATTAAAATGTTGAAATGTACGAGGTATATGTTTATATGTTTTTAATTGATTTTTCCTCTTTCATTTGCCTTAATTTTTTGTCTTCTTAGAAATTTGTAGATATGCTTGATTCTTACTTTGTTGCTTTCAAATTACAATAGATAAATTGGATATTAGGAAATTGAGAGTGATCTCGAGGTGGCGGGGGGGGCATATGAAATTATACCTTCACATGGTTGGCCTTGTTTAGTAGATAATATATTATTCCTGAAACCAAGAGAATCTCATTGAGGTATGTATTTAGCCTTGTTGAGGGTTAGGCGCTTGATTGGTCAAGTATTCATTTTCAAATCACCTTAATTTGCTATTGAGAGGTCACAAGTTCAATTATATCGGTGCTCTCAGGGTAAGGTAAATGTTCAATTCATCTAACATTTAGGAACCAGTGGAACTTATGCTTTTCATTAACTGACCCTGCACAAAGTCAGGGGTTTTGAATGGAGCCAACATTGAAATTTTTTCAGTTTGTGCTCGTATGAATTGAAATTTGACATGGTTATAGTCGATGCGTGCGTTGATGGTATGGGAGATTTCCGAGATTCAAATATGACTCACATAAAGAATTCGACAAAATACTAACATACTAATCATCATCACATGACTGCCTTGAATCCTAAATTTCTCCATTATCACAATAACGAAACACCAACACATGATTGAAATGGAATTAAAGACTAGCTATGATGAGATTTGAAAACAATAATTGTCTTAGCCCTCTTATCCTAATCTTCCTTCATGGAATATATCCATCAATTAAAAATTGATTCCCATTAATAATTCAAATCAAATTAAACACATATCAACCTTATTAACAAAATTAAATATTAGTTATATGTACTTCTATATATAATATCCTCTATATGTACCCTTCCTTTTCCTTTTCTGAGTTTTTAATATAAATATATTTTTTTATATAGAAGTATTTTTCAAAAAATTAAAAAGAATATATAACCTTTTTGGGATAGGTTTTTGGCGATAATCACATCAAAATTCCTTTGTCGATGCATTTCGAACTAACAAGTGTGGTTCATCATCAGGACAAGATGAAGAACCAGATCAAGGCAACAAGTTAAATAGAGAGACTGATCATTCAAATGGCTAGAAAGAAACAACTACTATTGACCAAAGGAGATGGGTACAATTGACTGGGCAACAACTATATTTGACTGGTCCAAGAGTTAGGGAAATTTTAGTTACTTCATTAATTAATTAGTTAATTTGTTAGATATATCTATTTATATTTAAATTCATATGTAACTAAATATATCTAATTGTAAATAATTAATTTTTTTATGAACTAGGAACTATAAACCTAGTAATTTAATTATCCTCTTTTTCTTTACCAATAATATAAAGCTAAATAAACTCATAATAATATAGGGAATATGATAAAATATTTTGTTTATTCGTTAAATATTCTACAATAAATTTCCATTAGTAATTTATATAATTGCCTATGGCATATGTTACACGATGATCAAGATTGACAAGGTATGAGGCTATGGAAAAAAAGGATACTAACTTGTTGGCAAGCAGGGCTCCATGTCACCATGATTGATGATAAAAAATCCGACATTCAATTGAAAAAAAAACATAAGGCAAGCACAAGATATAATGTTAAGACAAAGTTTTATTTGGGAATGTTTGACCTTCAAGCTATCCCCCCAACTAAGAATCCATCCTATATGATGAATATTTGAGCAGGAGAAGGGGTTATTTGGCTGAGAAGGGAAGACAAATGATGCCTAGATTTCACTAAGAAGCATAGAGTTGAATTAGAGAGAAACCTACCCGTTGTTGCACAATAAAATCCTAGTTGGTGAAGCTAACTAAATGTTGGTTTTCTCTTCAGGTTTCTAGGATATTTCATGTCTTAATGTATATTTTTTTCTTTCATGTTGAGTATTTTACTGTGTTAACCTACATTTGTGGTTTATTTAGCTATTGTAGGTATTTAATGGTTTCTATATAGATAGTTATTAGTGTTTGTTGGGTTGTGTTATATGATTTCCATGACTAGCCCCAATATTTAAGCCGGGGGGGGGGGGGGGGGGGGGTGTTGTGTGCAGAGACACCCCTTCGTTGTGCCGGCCGCAGCGGGAGGGTGATAGCCCCTCCTGTCGGGGCTTTGAGGGGGGCAGTAGCCCCCCTCTACGGGGTCCAGGGCAGTACTCCGGGAATTTTTTTTTGTGGACCCTATATTAGGTGGGCAAACCTACCTATGGTTTTGTGCATGGATTTCACACATGGTTTTGGGCGCAATCATTTTCGGTCCATGGTATTTTGTAGATCCGGTCAAGGAAACTACGATTATGTTCTAATCCAGGGTTAACGTATTGGGGTTTATGGATGCTTCTGCATGTATATATATGTATTGTAACATTGAAAGGAACATATTGAAAAATTAATCTGGTAGTCCTGGTTTTGGGATCTAGCGGAAAATATTTGTGTATATTTGTTTTATGTGTTATGCTCTAACCATTGTTTATTTTCTGTTTTTAGAATTCATATGTAGGTAATTTCTGTACGGGGTTAAAACCTACATTTGGTATCAGAGCTGTTTTGGATTCAAGGGGACGCCTTTGCTACTGAGGGGTTTTTCTCGGGCCTGTGGTAGACCCCGTTCAGTGGGAGATCCGCGGGATCGATTCTTGCGGTGAAAGAAGAAGGCAAGTAGTGGAAAGATAAAGATCGAGAAATTTAATGGTCAGAGTTTTGAGTTGCGGAAACTCAAGATGGAGGATCTGTTGGTCGATAAAGATCAGTGGATCACAGTAGATCCGAGTACTAAACCAATGACAATGTCCAATGAAGATTGGAAGAAGTTGGATCGAAGGCAAAAAGCACAATATGATTGTGTGTCTTAGGTTCAGTATTGTTGAATGTATCAGGGGACGCTACGATAAAGGATTTGTGGAACAAGTTAGGGACTTTGTACCAATCTAAGTCTCTGGCGAATAGACTGTTCATACTGAAAAAGTTATATAATCTGAGGATGAAAGATGGAGACTCAGTGACAAAGCATATGAATGCATTTAATACTATGGTAAGCCAGTTATTATCTATTGATATTAAAATTTCAGATGAAGATAAGTGCATCAGTTTGTTGTGTTCTCTACTAGATTCGTGGGATAGTCTGGTTGTTGCAATAGGTAGCAATGCAACTACCTTGTAGTTTGATGAGATAGTCTCATCCTTGCTAATGGAGGAGATGAGATGGAAAAATATGGAGATCCAGAATGGTGATGCCTTGTTTGTACGAGGGCGGTCTCGGAACAAAAACAAAAATAAGCAGATCTAAATCTAGAGGGAGATCTAAATCTCCAGGAAAACTTGTAAATGTGTGCTGGAAATGTGGAAAGGAAGGGCACTACAAAAAGGATCGTAAATCTAAAGCTCCTGAGAAAGGAAAGGGATTTGATGATGCTCCTTCTGCAGAGGCAAAAACCACCTTAGATCAAGGTGGGGATGTGTACTTGGCTTCTTCTTCAAGTACACATGTAGATCATGAGGCATGTTTGATTGACTCAGGTGCATCCTTTCACTTCACTCCCGATAGAGAGTTGTTCTGCGAGTATGAGAAATATGATGGTGGTGATGTCTTCTTAGGGGATGACAGGAAGGCTAGAGTCATTGGTCGCGAAAAAGTTAAGTTGAAGTTGCAAGGTGGAAGGATTAGAACACTTCTGGGTGTTCTGCATATTCCTGCATTAACCATAAATCTAATTTCTGTAAGCAAGCTGGATGATGTAGGTGTAAAAACAATGTTCGATAAAGATACCTACAAGATGGTTCAGGGAGCACTGGTATTGATGTGGGGAGTTTGGTTTGGAACTCTGTATGAGCTACAAGGTAGCATTGTTATTGATGGGTGCAACAGTTCTGTGGTTCATGAAAGTGGAGCAGAAAACCTAGTGGTCTCTGGAGAAAAGACCATGTTATGGCATCAAAGGCTTGGACATATTGGAGAGAAGGGCCTTCGAATACTTCATGGTAAAGGTATGGTAGAAGGTATGTCTAATAGCTCTCTAGATTTTGATTTCTGTGAAACTTTGTATATGGGAAACAGAATCGGGTGAGTTTCCCCTCTGGTGGTAAGAGGGCGAAACAAATATTAGAGCTTGTGCACAGTGATGTGTTTGGACTTGTGTCCGTTCCATCACTGGGTAAGTATGTGCACTATGTATCATTTATAGATGAATTCTCAAAGGAATACATGGATATATTTCCTCAAGAAGAAATATGAGGTCTTTGACAGGTTTAAAGGATTTAAGGCTCTAGTGGAAAACCGGGCAGAGAAGAAGATAAAGGTGTTGAGGACAGATAACAGTGGAGAGTTTTGTAAGAATAAATTTGAAGAGTTCTGTAAGAAGTGTGGTATAGCATGACATAAGACTACTCCATACACACCTGAGAAAAATGGAGTTTCATAACGAATGAAAAAGACGTTGATGGAAATGGCAAGAAGCATGCTCAGTGGTGCCGAGTTAGGACAAGAATTTTGGGCAGAGGCAGTGGAGATTACATGTTACCTGGTCAACATATCACCTTCATCAACATTGGAGGATAAGACTCCACAGGAGGTATGGACTAGTAAGAAACCTTCTCTTTCACATATGAGGGTATTTGGATGTGATGCAGATGTACATGTTCCAAAGGAGAAAATAACAAAGTTGGATAGTAAATCTAAAAAATTCATCTTTATTGGGTATAAGGATGGTTTAAAAGTTTATAAGCTTTGGAACCCAGTAACAAGGAAGGTTGTGTATAGTCGAGATGTGGTGTTTAGAGAGGTGTAATATGTTATTAAACATGAAGTCCTACCGAAGGAACTTGAGAAGATAGAGTTTGAGCTAAAGGAGGCAGAATCAGACTCTACAACAGAAGAGGAATCAAAAGATGAAGAGCCACAAACTCCGGTTGTGAGAAGATTAGTTCGAGAAAGAAGGTAGATAGAAAGGTATAGTCCATCTTCTTTCTGTTCAAATTTTTCTTTATCTATTACTGATGATGATCCCAGAATTGTGAAGAAAGCAGTAGATTCAGAGGATAGAAAAATCTGGAAAGAGGCCATGGTTGATGAAATGACATCTTTGCACAAAAATGAGGTTTTGGATTGGGTGGAGTTGTCAGCTGGAAGGAAACCCATTGGTAGAAAATGGGTGTTCAAGAAGAAGATGAATGCAGAAGGAAAGGTGGAGAAATACAAAGATCGGTTGATAGCAAAAAATGTCTGGAATTGATTTTGGTGATATTTTTTCTCATGTTGCCAAGTTAGCTTCTATTAGATTACTTTTATCTGTTGCTGCTGCTTTTTATTTTGAGGTAGAACAGATGGATGCGAAGACAACATTTCTTCATGGGGATCTGGAAGAAGAGATCTACATGAAGCAACTTGAAGGCTTTGCAGTGAAGGGTAAGAAAGAACTGGTATGCAATTTAAAAAAGTCTATGTATGGGTTAAAACAGTCACCAAGGATGTGGTATCAGAAATTTGATACATTTATACGGGGACTTGGCTTCACCAGAAGAAAAGCAGATTAATGCATATATTTTAAATTAATTGGTGACCGTGTTATTTATCTGGTCTTGTATGTGGATGATATGTTGCTGGTTGGAAATGACAAAGAAATTATCTAGGATTTGAAGACCCAATTGTCCTCCAAATTCGACATGAAATATCTTGGTGCTGCAAACTATATTAAGCATGGAAATTGAACGAGATCAGGCAAAGAGGAAGCTCCGGTTAAACCAGAGGAAGTATGTCGAGACAATACTGTAGAGGTTTAATATGCAGGATAGTAAACCAATGAAGGTTCCTATTCCTGTAGGTGTAAATTTATCTGTTGAACAGTGTCCCAAGACACAAGAAGAGGAAGAGGACATGTCCTGTGTTCCATATGCAAGTGCAGTCGATAGAATGATGTATGCAATGGTCTGTACTAGACCAGACATTGCACGTGCAGTGGGAGTATTGAGAAGGCTTATGTCAAAACTAGGGAAGGAGCATTGGACAACAGCGAAGCGGGTTTTCAAGTACTTGCGTGACACTAGTGATTATGGTTTGTGCTACCAAGGAAGACCAAGATTGGACAGAGTTTTGGAAATATGTGTCTTTGTTGATGCAGACAGGGCCGGAGATCTGGATCAAAGAAGATCTACAAGTGGGTATGTGTTTAACCTATTTGGAGGTGCAGTCAGTTGGATGAGTAAGAGACAATCTGTAGTGGCACTATCAACTACAGAGGTAGAATACATGGCAACCACTCATGCAAGCAAGGAAGCAGTTTGGTTGTAGATATTCTGTTCAAGTACGGGGTGAGTACAACGAGCTATGAGGATAGACTGTGACAACAGTTTGGTTGTAGAGATTCTGTTCAAGTACGGGGTGAGTACAACGAGCTATGAGGATAGACTGTGACAACCAAAGTGAAATTTTCTTGGCAAAGAACCCTGCTTATCATTCAAATACAAAGCACATTGATGTTCAATATCATTTTGTGAGGGATATGGTAGAAGACAAAAAGGTGTTGCTGGTAAAGGTGGTCACTTTGAAGAATACTGCAGATGCATTGAAAAAGTCTATGAGCACTAAGAAGTTCTTTTAGTGAAGAGAAACAATGGGCATTGCAGGGATGGATCAATGACTAAGCTCTCCTGTGGAATGAAAACAACAAGTGGGAGAATTTTGGGTTGTGTTATATTCTTTCCATGAGTATCCCCAGTAGTTAAGTCGGGGGGATAGAGGGGGGGTGGAGTGCCCCCTTTGTTGCACTGGGCGTAGCGGGAGGGTCACAGACGGGGGGCGACAACGCCCTAAGATTTTTTTTTTGGACCCTATATTAGGTGGTCGGACCTACCTATGGTTTTGTGCATGGATTTCACACATGGTTTTGGGCGCGATGGTTTTCGGTCCATGGTATTTTGTAGATCCGGTCAAGGGAACTATAGTTATTTTCTAATCTAGGGTTAATGGATTGGGGTTTATGGATGCTTCAATATGTATATATATGTATTGTAACATTGAAAGGAACATAATGAAAAATTAATCTGGTAGTCTTGGTTTTGGGATCCAGGGGAAAATCTTTGTGTATATTTGTTTTATGTGTTATGCTCTCACCATTGTTTATTTTATGTTTTTAGAATTCATATGCAAGTAATTTCTGTACGGGGTTAAAACCTACAATGTTGAGTAGTTAATGAGTTGGTAACTCAATGATATTTATAATGTGGAGGCTTTGTTGCATTTTACAATGTTTAATAGTTGTCATCTATCTCAATAGTTCTTTATCCTCCATCGCTGGGTGATGTCAAAGATGAGAAATCAATAATTCCCATTCCAAAACTACTACTATTAAAATAAATTAATAGTTGCTAAATTTGTTTTCAAAGATGTTGTGGGGTTTCTCTCACTTCCATAGTCAATCCTGAATTGTTGAGCTGTGTTTAATTCATGCTATTTAGAGGTCGTATCTCCTCTCTGGGCTGTATCCACTCACTAACTAGTGTCTACACCTTGCCCACAGGTCATACATTATATTAATAAAATGAAAAAAATTATATAATATATAATATATTAATAAATAAATAAATGTCAAATGTGTCATATATGAAAAAAACTATAATAGACGGTTTAAATGTTATATATATATATATATATATATATAATATTTTTTCTCCAAGGAAAAGTAGTAATTTCCATTAATAAATAGTGAAAATTACATGTTGTAGATGTTGTGAAGCATATCTAAATGTTGATTGTTGCAATAACTCAACAATCATTTGAAATAGTTTAAAGCATATACTGTTCAAAATTATAACATAAATATGATGTAACCAGTCCATATCATAGCTAAATATATACAACAAAATCCTATAGTAATAATGAAGTTCTGTAAAAAGATCCCGCTATACTAAATCTATCAGTTGTATCTGTTCATATCCCTTTAGTATAAAAAAGGTCATTATATATCATCATTCTCTTGTAAATGGTCAATAAAAGGACTATGATAATATTGATAATGCGATGTTCCATTATGTTCTGTAATCAACCAAGTACCACAGTCATGTTGCACACCATCCTTGTAAAGTTGATCGAAAAGTGAATTCTTTTCCCTATAAATGTGTTGACAAGAAATGAGTGACATATAGAAATATGGTTGAACCAATCTATAATTAGTTTGGAGTCCCCAAAGACCTGTAACTACCAACAATATTTTTATAATGCAAATAGAAAAGTAACTTTAAACTGTAAAGTTTAGCAAAATTATTTATGTCAAGACCCAATCCTGACATCATCTTAAAATAGTAGGAATTGTTGAGATAAAGTACTACACCATCACCACACCTGCCATTTTGAGCAGACCTGTCAAAGTAAGCCCAAGGCTTGGATTGATCAATGGATTATGTTGAAATCACCTTGGGACTAGATCCTTAATCCTCTTCAGGAAGAAGATCATATATTGCTAAAATTTGTGCACTGATATGCTCAAGGTGAACAAGTCTATCCTGATTTTGTTTTTTGATTTCTTCCAATCCAAATACCCTAACATGAAAGCAAAGGGATGTTCCAAAGCTTTTTGGATTTGAAGAGGCATGTCTCTAAGGACATCACTGTATGTGAAGGGGTACCTGCCTAGGTATATAAGCAGACCCTCATTGTAACAATCTCATCTCATATCAGTTCTTTTATACATTATTCAATATGTATAGTTCTTATCCTCAATGGATTTCTTCGTGTACCAAGTGTTCTAAAGATTATTGCAGAGTATGAACTTTGTTCATAACATTGGCATCAGAGCTATTCGATCCTTTGGCTATTCAACGACTGCATAGATCCAGTGTAATCCGGCCTTTGGCCATCAAAATTGTTATCAAATTCGTTGGCATTGTGATTGAAGCTTTTTACTACACAAGGTTTTGGAGGTTCTCCAATTTTATAGCCAGGCCCTTGGCTATTTAAAAAAAAAAGAGTAAAAAAAATCAATATATATTGAGAGAAAATAAAAAGTCAAAAATATTAAAAAGTAAGGTTATATAAAAATGAAAATAAAAAAAGAGAAGAGAAAACCAGTCATATATTAAAATATTATTAAAAAAATATCATATTTAAAAAAAAACAATTATAAAAGAAACCCATTATTATTAAAAAAAAAATTAGGAAAAAAGAGTGAAAGTTATATATATATATATATGCATATTTCAAAAAAATATTAAATAACTTAAAAAAGAGTTTGATAAAAAAATAAATAAAAATTTAAAAACAATACACAAAAAGGGGAAGTTTTCCGCTGTATTCAACAGTCGCAACCAGCTATATTCCAACCCGCCTGTCTCTGCCATCCGTGACAGTCACCAACCACAACCCGCTCATGCTGCTTCCGCCAGCACCCATCCATCCTCTACTCGTCCACGCTGCCATCACCAGAACCCCATCCTCAACTGCAGCGGCTTCTCTGCCGACTGCTCCTCAAAATACCTTCCACCAGTTTCTACAACTATCCAACCACCACATATCTTTCATTGTGTAGTCGACACCCTTGACTTACTGCCTCCACCAGAGTTTCCACCGCTATATAAACCAATCCTCAAATCGATGCTCGTTCCACCTGTAGCACGCCGCCATCATGTGCCTCGACCAATCGCTTCATCCACACTGTTTCCCAGCGCTCAACTGCTCGATTGTGTCCACTGTAGCCATCGTCACCGCTGTTCCAACCACATATTACGAGCGTAGTCATCTGAAAACCGTAGTGCATGAATTTCCATTTTACTACCTCACACCAAAGTCACAGGATACCTAAGGCTTATGTCATAAATTTTCTGTATTAAAGAAAAAATATTGAATCTTGTTTCAAATGAAATATTGTTAGTAAGGGGTTCTTAGGTCCAAAATTAATTACATTGCAGAACGATGTGACCATTACAATCAACGATTACTATTATTATTAAAATTTAGATTAACGTTAACAATCAAAATTAAGAGACCGATATTTGCTAAAAGGAAAGAATTAAAGCCCTCGGTAAATTAATTATTATTATTGAGGAGAAAATAATTTCCAATAAGATAAAGTAGCTAGATAAATATATAAAATAGCTAGCTATATATATATATATATTCTAAGAAGGTCCTAGTTATAAAATTATTAAAAAGAATACATTTAGTATTCTAATTTATATAATAAAGAGAGACCATATTTTTTTTAATTATAAAGTTTAAAATGGTTACTAGTCAACCCTAAGCTTATCGAAGAACACACAAGAAGTCCATTTTTGAAGAAAAAATGAAGTCTAATTCAGAAATGAAGGAAGATTTTTTGAAACTTCATTTAATTACGATTTGGTGCTATTTAGAATTAAAGGGTCTATTGTAGGAAAATATGTTACTATTGCTATCTCACCCATCGAAAATAAAAATTGTATAAAAACTAAAATTGCAAACCAACTAGTGATTCGAGAGTCAAAGATAATAAAAAAAATTGATTGTTTTGACAACAAAAAATATGATATAACCAATTTACAATTAAACATTTGGGATTATACATTTATATCACAATTCCTATTTCAAACCCTATGGAACGATCCAGGTGACATTATTTTGGGTTCACCCTTGATGGAAACTATAGGGTCCATCATCCTAAATAAGAATAAGAAGTTTCTGACATTTTCATACAAAAATAAATAAATAACATTACAAGATGTTACATTGAATCCAAATTCAGTAACACCAAAATACATACAAGCTATTTCAAAAGTAAATTTTCAGGAAGGTAAAAAACTATTACAAAATATGCAAAGAGAAGTTGACAAAATAACTGCTGACAAAAAATAAAAAAGTTTCTCGGCTTAAAGATCATAGTGAAGAATTACTAACGCAAATTAAGAAGCTTAAGAAGGACAAGAAGTTGTTGGAAAACAAGGTACACCAACTTATTGGGAAGGAAGCATCGAAATCTTCAAATGTAGAAATTGAAGTTTAAAGAAAAAAGGAATGAATACTGATCCAATGAATATCACAACTCAAGAAGAAGATAAGCCAATTGAGGAAAAAACACACCCATATATTGCAGTTTAGATGATGAAAATTCCAAGTGAAGATTCTATAAACAACTCAACAACATCTGAACTTGAAGTAAATCATAATATTTCCCCACACATGATAAGGGAAAGATAAACCAAAATAACTCCTTATCTACATCTAAATCACAAGAACAAATATCTCAATAATCTAAAAATTTGTATGACTCAGAACATAAACAACAAACTTATGTTCCAAAAATATTGAAGTTTGCAAAGTCCAGTCCTATTAAAACGATTTATCACAAGTTTCGAACAACCACAAGATTCCACAAAATATTGATTTAGGATGGTTAGATCCCTTCTTAGTTCGATTATTTTGTGTATCACTCAGAGGAACTTAGCATCTTGTATCAATCGGAAGATGACAGATTGAAGAATTTGAAAAGATGTGAATAAAATACAAAGACAAAGAACATATGATACACCTTGTTAGAAGTAAGCTTTGAGGACAATACTTTATGAAGAGGAAGGCAATGTTATAAATAAAATATATATAAAAAAATTATAATACAAATAATTATTATAAATAGTAAAGTCATAAATAATAATTAATTAACTAGTAATTAGTATTGAAGGGACATGTCTCTAAGGACATGACAATTTGTGAAGGGGTACCTGCCTAGGTGCATAAGTAGGCCCTCATTTGTAACAATCTCATCTCATATCAGTTCTTTTATGCACTATTCAATATATATATATATATATATATATATATATATATATATATATATATACATAACACCCACCACCTACATAATATAACACCTGACCACAACCATAATATTATTTCAAAGCCGACCAATATACTATTTCATTTGTTTATATATTCACCTCAGTATTTGACCTATATATTATTTCATTCACTTGAGTATTCTCTACGAGCCACAACATAAACCATGATCAACACTCGACTGTGTTCTCCATAGGTCTCCTCCACAGGCCGCATGCCATAAACCTTGATCATGATGCCATCAAGCCAAACATGAGCCATTAAACCTTGTTCAACGTGCCATCGAGCCAAATCTGAGCCATAAAACCCTAAAAACAAGAAGACGATTCACATTCTCAAGGGGAAGAAGATTCACATTTCACGAGCCTTAGGAGGTCACCGAGATGAGAGATGGAGGTAAGTTTGAACTTGTTTTTTATTTTTTGTCTTAGCCTCTTGTATATGAATGGATTTGTGGTTTCTACAGTCTTTGCCACTGCATTTGACACATTTTTTGGCTTGAAAACCAAAATTGGTTGATTCTCAATGTTTTTCAAGCCAATTTGGCCCCAATCCAATGAATTTCAAATCAATCCCTAACTTGATATCAAACTTGAACCCTGTAAGAGTATAAAATTAAAAACTTATGGTCTCATTTGCCAAGGCTCGGGCCCATTGCCACTTGATGCTCAATTTTTTCCTTCGCGATGCTCACAAACTCCAAATCCCGACAAGGTTTTCTTCCTTTGCCTGATGCCAATTGCCTTCCTCCAACCAATGGCGAGACACTTTTCATACCATGAGGAAACATCCATGTGAATAATGAAATACCCATTTGAAAAAACTAGGTTCCTTGTGGAATCAACCCCATAACAACCCCTAGATGGCCTTCATTATTTAGGCCATTGTAAGATAATAAGGCTACATTCAGAATATAGAGAAATGCAAGGTGTGCAATGAATAAAAACTTCCCAGTGTAAAAGGGACTTTTTATGTATAGACCCGAAGAAGAAAATTGTCTTGAGGAAGATGAAGAATATGACCTGGTCAGATAGATTTTGGCTATTGAGTAGGCCTTCCAAATCCCAATGATTATAAATCTAGCTCTTGTTAGAGTTAGAGCCCTTAATCCCATCTTTTTTAATTGCTGCTTGCAATTCTCCTTGCTTGTATATATGACACTAAAAAATGGCTTAAAATTATCCTTGGCTATATCCATGACAATCAAAATTGGCCATCTGCAAACTAAAAAAAATGTGGAATGTTGCATTCCATGAGAAAACATTCCTATGAGACAATTTATTGAACACATTGCGAGAAACTCCTACATGGCCACATTTTGTATACATGTCTATCAATGAACTACATACGACAACATCATACTAAAACATTAGACTCTTGCTCACGTTTGATCACATAACAATGGATCTCCTTCCCCTGACATTGTTTTGATATTTCTAGGAATGCACTTCATCATAACAAAAATTCTTGTCGAAGCATTGAAACAATTTGAGAAAATCCATGCATAGAGCTTTAAAAATGAATTCCTAAGGAAAAGCAAACATATTCATATCTTGAAATTCAAACTAAAGTATTAATGCTCTTGCATGTATCTATGAATTAAACAAACACAAGATAACTTATTGTCCAAGGATGCTCATGCATCACCATCAATATTCCTAATGTTGCAAATAAGTAGGTTTTTAACTGGCTCATACTTGGATTAGATTTATAGAAAATTTCATCATAATCATGTATAATCTTGTTTATATGGATCATAATCTAATATGGATCACAAAAGATTAAATTCATAAAATAATTGTTTTGGTATGCGGAATAAATTTATATGAGAATAGTTCATATGTACATACTATTTTTTTTTCATAACAATAGTTTACTTATATTGCTGTAAATTGCTAAAAACATTAATAAGAAAAATTTTAATTAAGGAACATTGAGGGATTCCTCAACAAGTTCTTCCTAGTTATCTATTTTTGTCATTTTTCCTACAAAAGGGCCAATAAAGGTTGTAATTGAGGTAGGATTAGTCAAGGCATCAAATTATTCAATTAAGGTGGGATTAACTATGTGGCATGAGATCAAAGAGATTGTTTAGAGTGTTTGAATGTTTAATTTTCTTACCTCATAGAATGATCAATATCATTCGAGACTCACTTTCCTAGTCCTGGATAGTAGCGAGGTGCTTTCCTACCTCCAAAGTATGCTTGTCCCTTGTCAAATTATTGATCAAGTTTGTTGCTCATTGACCTTCTCCCACTCTAGTGTCAAATTATTGACCACTTTATTGACTTGATTTCCCTTTCACACTAGTGTAGGTCACGAATAAAACCTATTATTTTCCTTTAGAAAACAACAACATAGAAATCATGGACCCTTATACCCCTAGGATGATTTTTAGGTATTCCCAGTGAGCTCAAAAGTCATCAAATGAGACGCTGGGTGGGGAAAGTAAAACTATTTCCACAAATTGTTCCACTTTATCCTAGATATTAAATCTATAAACCATGCACATGGAGGAATGCCCTTCCATATGTATTTCTTTCCATTTAAACCAAACACCTTCATTAATTTCTAAGTTGGATGGGACAAGAGTAAACACATTGTTGGAAAATGAAGTTCACATGAAGGCAGATCAATCAAATATGAAATTCTCACTAAGATTTCAATGAAAATATGGGGTGAAGGTGATGGCGAGAGGTAGTTCTTCAATACTCCCTATCAACCACATGCATAAGGCAAAAAATGCAGAGGGCATCGACCCCAATTTAATTCCCAGTGTTCTAGCTTTTGAGGGTTGTTAAACATTAGAGGTAGGAACCATGATTTAAGGGTTAGGTGGGTGATTTCCCCTGCATCCCTTGAATTTTAGAAAAAAATCACCTTCACTCAAAGTAAACCCTTATTTTCCATCATACTAACCTCTAAGACAAGCTTTAGCAGAAGTTGAAAGTAGAAGATGGTGTTAATTTCCAGGCAAAAGAGAGGACCCTTTGGATGAGTTCGACAGTTATCCAATTTGTCTATTATCTTTATGTGTTCAACATGATAAATAAAAAAAGATTATGGAAATCACATAAGATTTAATAAACAAGTAACTTGTATAACTCACAAAAAAGTTATCATATAACTAGTTATCTATCCAAGTACAAATTCATCAAAAGGTCTCGATCTTCAAAATTATACTCTCCTTGTTTTCCTTGATGTATGATTTCCATACAAAATAATTAATTAAAACACATGAAATAAGAGGTGGCTTTGGAATTTCCATATTCAATTCACACTAGTAAAGTTTCATGGCAATCTTTACATGCTCTTTTCTAAATTTCAAAATAAAGGTGGTAATTGATTTTGAAAATTCTTTGCAATTGAAAATGAGTTATCTAATTATGCCACTATCTTAGATATCCAACCAAGTGATTTTCTCCATGTAAACCTCTCTTTGTTATTTTACAACAATAGGAACCTTCACCGGTTTACTATCCTGCATATTGAACCTCTGCAGTATTGTCTCGACATACTTCCTCTGGTTTAACCAGAGCTTCCTCTTTGCCCGATCTCTTTTAATTTCCATGCCCAAAATATAGTTTGCAGCACCAAGATCTTTCATGTCGAATTTGGAGGACAATTGGGTCTTCAAATCCTGGATAATTTCTTTATCATTTCCAACCAGCAACATATCATCCACATACAAGACCAGATAAATAACACGATCACTAATTAATTTAAAATACACACAGTGATATGCTTTGCTTCTCGTGAAGTCAAGTCCCTATATAAATGTATCAAATTTCTGATACCACATCCTTGGTGACTATTTTAACCCATACAGAGACTTCTTTAACTTGCATACCAGTTCTTTCTTACCCTTCACCGCAAAGCCTTCAGGTTGCTTCATGTATATTTCCTCTTCCAGATCCCTGTGAAGAAATGTTGTCTTCACATCCATCTGTTCTACCTCAAAATAAAAAGTAGTAGCAATAGATAAAAGTAATCTAATAGAAGTTACCTTGGCAACAGGAGAAAAAATATTACCAAAATCAATTCCCGGCACCTGGGAATAACCTTTTGCTACCAACCGAGCTTTGTATTTCTCCACCTTTCCTTCTGCATTTGTCTTCTTCTTGAACACCCATTTGCTGCCAATGGGTTTCCTTCCAGCTGACAACTGCACCAGATCCCAAGCCTCATTTTTGTGCAAAGATGCCATTTCATCAACCATGGCCTCTTTCTAGAGTTTGCCATCCTCTGAATCTACTGCTTCCTTCACAGTTCTGGGATCATCGTCAGTAATAGATAAAGTAAAATTTGAACAAAAAGCAGATGGACTATACCTTTCTGGCTGCCTTCTTTCTCAAACTGATATTGTCACACCTAGAGTTTGTGGCTCTTCATCTTCTGATTCCTCCTCTACTGTAGAGTTTGATTCTTCCTCCTTAAGCTCAAACTTTATCTTCTTAGGTTCCTTTGGTTGGACTTCATGTTTAATAACATCTTTTATCTCTTTGAACACCACATCTCGGCTGTACACAACCTTCCATGTGACTAGGTTCCAAAGCTTATACCCCTTTAAACCATCCTTATACCCAATAAAGATGCACTTTTAAGATTTACTATCCAACTTGGTTCGTTTCTCCTTTGGAACATGTACATATGCATCACATCAAATACCATCATATGTGAAAGAGAGGGTTTCTTACCAGTCCATACCTCTTGTGGAGTCTTATCCTCCAATGCTGATGAAGTTGACCTGTTAACCAGGTAACATGCAGTATCCACCGCCCCTGCCTAGAATTCTTGTCCTAACCCGACACCACTGAGCATGCTTCTTGCCCTTTCCATCAACGTCTTATTCATTCTTTCTACAACTCCATTTTGCTGAGGTGTATATGGAGTAGTCTTCTATTGTGCTATACCACACTTCTTACAAAATTCTTCAAATTCCTTACTGCAAAACTCTCCACCATTATCTGTCCTCAGCACCTTTATCTTCTTCTCTGTCTGATTTTCCACGAGAGCCTTAAATTCTTTAAACCTGTTAAAGGCTTCATATTTTTTCTTAAGGAAATATATCCATGTATTCCTTGAGAAGTCATCTATAAATGATACATAGTACACAGACTTACCCAATGATGGAACCTTCACAGGTCCAAACACATCACTGTGCACAAGTTCTAATATCTGTTTTGCCCTCTTACCACCAGAGGGGAAACTCACCCGATTCTACTTCCCATATACACAATTTTCACAGAAATTAAAATCCAGAGAGCTATTACTCATACCTTCTACCATACCTTTACCATGAAGTATTCGATGGCCCTTCTCTCCAATATGTCCAAGCCTTTGATGCCACAACATGGTCTTCTCTCCAGAGACCACTAGATTTTTTGCTCCACTTTCAGGAACCACAAAACTGTTGCACCCATCAATAACAGTGCTACCTTGCAGCTTGTACAGAGTTCCAATTCAAACTCCCCGCATCAATACCAGTGCTCCCCGAACAATTTTTCAGGTATCCTTCTCGAACACTGTTTTTAAACCTGCATCATCCAGCTTTCTTATAGAAATTAGATTTCTGGCCAATGCAGGAATATGCAGAACACCCAGAAGTGTTCTAACCCTTCCACCTTGCAACTTCAACTTTATTTTTCCGCGACCAATGATTCTAGCCTTCCTATCATCCTCTAAGAAGACATCACCACCATCGTATTTCTCATACTCGCAAAACCACTCTCTATGGGGAGTGAAGTGAAAAGATGCACCTGAGTTAATCAACTATGCCTCATGATCTACATGTGTACTTGAAGAAGCCAAGTACACATCCCCACCTTCATCTGAGGTGGTTTTTGCCTCTGTAGAAGGAGCATCATCAGATCCCTTTCCTTTATCAAGAGCTTTAGATTTACAGTCCCTTTTGTAGTGCCCTTCCTTTCCACATTTTCAGCACACCACCTTTACAACTTTTCCTGGAGATTTAGATCTCCCACTCGATGACTTATTTTTGTTTCTGTTCTGGGACCGTCCTCGTACAGAAAAGGCATCACCATTCTGGCTCTCCATATTTTTCCGTCTCATCTCCTCCATCAGCAAGGATGAGACTATTTAATCAAACTGCAAGGCAGTTGCATTGCTACCTATTGCAATAACCAGACTATCCCACGAATCTGGTAGAGAACACAACAAACTGATGCAATTATATTCATCTAAAATTTTAATATCAACAGATGCTAACTGACTTGCCACAGTATTAAATGCATTCAGATGCTCTGTCACCGAGTCTCAATCTTTCATCCTAAGGTTATACAGCTTTTTTCGCAGGAACAATTTATTCACCAGAGACTTAGATTGGTACAAAGTCCCTAATTTGTCCCACAAAGCCTTCGCCGTAGCTTCCCCTAATACATTCAACAATACTGAATCTAAGACACACAATCATATTGTGCTCTTTGCCTTCCGATCCAACTTCTTCCATTCTTCATCGGACACTCCCATTGGTTTAGTACCTGGATCTACCGCGATCTACTCATCTTTATCCACCAACAGATGCTCCGTCTTGAGTTTCCACAACTCAAAACTCTGACCATTAAATTTCTCGAACTCTATCTTTCCACTGCTCGCCATCTTCTTTCACCACTAGAATCAATCTCGTAGATCTCCCACTGAACAGGGTCTACCATAGGCTTGAGCGAAACCCCTCAGTAATAAAGGCGTCCCCTTGAAGCCAAAACTGCTCTGATACCAAATGTAGGTTTTAACCCCGTACAGAAATTGCCTGCATATGAATTCTAAAACACATAAAATAAAAAATGCGAGAGCATAACACATAAAACACATATACACAGAGATTTTCCCCTGGATCCCAAAACCGGTACTACCAGCTTGATTTTTCATTATATTCCTTTTAATGTTATAATACATATTTATACATGCCGAAGCATCCAATACCATGGACCGAAAACCATCGCGTCCAATACCATGGACCGAAAAACCATCGCGTCCAATTCCATGGACCGAAAAACCATCGCGTCCAAAAAACATGTGCGAAAATCATGCACAAAACCATAGGTAGGTCCGCCCATCCTAACATAGGGTCCAAAACCAAAATTTTCCAGGGCGCTGCCCTGGACCCCATAAAATGGGGTTACGGGTACGCCTCAAACCCCCTGTGACCCCCCCGCTACACAATCGGCGCAACAAAGGGGGGCTCTGCCCCCCCTTGTAACCCCTCGATTAACTATGTGGGCTAGTCGTGGAAAGAATATAACACAACCCAACAATGGCTAGGAAGCCATGATGGTTTGAATTAAAATGAAAAAATTAATGAATTATTTAAAAAAAATAATAATAATAAATATTTAAATAAACGAAAAACTAACAAGCCGACCAAATTTCATATAACTTTTCTTTAAAAAACCTATATATATATATATATATATATATATATATATATATATATATATATATATACCCTAAATAGAGCTCATGGATAAATCATTAATAAGTGAGAATATCTATTGACGCATCCCCTGATGATGGACTCACTTGGTAGTCCGAAACGTTGGGTTCACAAAACTCTATAACACGTCATTCCTCCTCTTCTAAAACTACCCTCACCTATATGGATTCATTATTTAATGAACGATAAAGTTTGATGATGTAATAAATGAATTTTATTAATGTAAAGGAAATATGGAAATTACTTGGGAAAAAGACACTTGATTAGGAGATTCTTGCCAAGATCCGGAAATCGGTATTGATGGATAAGGTCAAGATAATCTCCCCTTAAATAAATCCTAAAATACCTATGGGTTGATTAATACGATTTAATATGACATGAGGCAAATTCTATTAAATCACTCAGTTGTAGAAAATCCTTAGTAAGGGTGAAGAAAGTGCCATGGGAGAGAAATACGGGCTTTAAAGAAAAAATAGGAAATACATTTTTTCAGAAAAGAAGAAAAAAGAAAAAAAACAAAAGAAAGAAAGCTTAGACCAGTGGGTTGGCAGACCCTTGAAAAGTGGGACGCCACTAAGGAAAAACCTTCTAGGGAAGTAATGTATAAAAGAAAGCACATCTAAGCTCGAGGGGAACTAGAGGACCCAGTTCAAGTTTGGGAGGAAAGTGGTTCGCCCAACTGTAGTTCCAGTTTATAAATACGGTTAGAAATTCTGTGGAATTATTATTTGCTGGTTATATGAAATTTTTTGAACGTATTGTTTATTTTCTAAGCATGAAAGTAGGATTGATAATACTCGTTATCTGTTCTAGTAGATTTATATATTTATATCGTATTGGTTTCTGAAATTACTGTGCATGGAAAAAGAGGAGTGCCTGTGTAATTATGTGGAATTTGTTAGGTCCCTATACTACTAGTGTAATCGCTTATTGTTATTAGTGCAACCCCCTTATTGTATTATTGTGCCCATATAGTCCCCATGTTGTTATTATTGTGCCCCATAGAAGCCCACTATTGTTATTGTTGTGCCCCTACAATATTATTGTTATGTAGGCTCTGATTGTATTGGGACCCCTTAGACTCCTATATATAGAAAGGAGGCATTGTCATTTGTATCATCCAAGAATTGTTCATTTGTGTAATGTAAAGGACGTTTCCCCCTCAAAGAGGATGATTTTTAAGTCGTTGATCTATATTTTCTTCTATTTTCTGAGCTGGTTGCATAACATTTGGTATCAGAGCTTTGGATTCTAGGGTTTCACTGCTTCAAACAAGTCATTGTGGAATTTTCGCTATAACTTTTTTTCTACGAAGTTTAAGAAGCTGAAATTAAAACCCATTTGGGCTGAAGTCTTGCTGAACCTCGGGTCTTATTTTCAGATCTTTTATCACTATATGTTCGGATATATGATCGAAGGAAGTTAGAGTTTTTGCATGCTCCCGAATTATATGTCAAGCAGGTGACATGGGGACAATCGTCATAACTTTCTCTCTGAGCATCATATTGCAATTTTGTAAAACGTTACGAAAATAGGATGGACTGTAGTTGTGTATCATTTCTAGGTCCGAAGGTCGAAACAATGACACGTGGAACTTTGTACAATTTCGCTCTACTGAGCCAGTCTATAATCAGACCATCGTGGGATATTTGTAATAACTCTTCCTTGGAGAATCCAATATTGATAAGACTTGTGGGGTTAGACAGAGGACTCATAGGGCTACCACATGATGAAATTTTAGACATTGGAGACCCGAAATTACAAAGATACAACAGATTCAATATCGAACTCCTACAAAGCAAAAAAAGGTGTGTAGTCATTTTAAAATTTTGCATAAGTTTGGATTGAAAAATTAGTTTGAAGTAATTCAAAGGGAATAGTGAAGCATAATTATCATTAATTGATGCCCAAAAGAAAGAAAATGGAAACACCTACTAAGCAACCAGAAATCTCTACCATGACTCATGAAGAAGATGAAGAAATGCAACATGATATATCAAAATTACGAGACCAATTGAAAAAAATTTCACTCTCACCAAAGGTAACAGAAGCTAAGATGGATGGTTAAAGAAAGGTGTGGAAGCTAAGATGAATGGAGTGGAAGCTAATATCGATGGCGTGGAAGCGTGGAAGTAAACATTGAATATTTGAAGAAAGACATGGAAGGTTTGAAAGGTGGTTTGGCAAAGTTACTTCAAGAAATACTTCCTAATGGCGAAAAGGTAGTAAAGGAAACTCATGATGAGAACAAAATAAACGTTAATCATGATTCCATATAATCTAATGTTGGATTGAATACCCACCATGTTCCAAAGATCAATATGAGGAAGTTTGATGGAAAGAATCCCGTAACATGGATACTACAGATGGAGCAATATTTCGATCTCCATAATGTGCAAAACACACAAAAGGTATGCATTGCAACTTTATATTTAGAACCCAATCAGTTTGTATGGTATTAATGGATTTTCTCTCGTAAACAAATTGTCACTTGGTCAATTTTTATGGAGGAAATGATAGCACATTATGAGGATACAAAAAGCAACACCTTCTTTAGCCAATTGATAAATCTCAAACAAAAGGGTTCAATGGTGGAGCACATTGAGGAATTACAAAAATTGAATATAAGGGTAAAAGATATTCCAGAGGAGCATAAAATTGATGTGTTCATAGGGACTTTAAAGGATAAAATCCAACATGAGGTTCGCCTTTGGGAACTTGATTCATTGGAGAAGGCATTTAGGTTGGCAAGAAAAATTGAAAGAAAAATTATGGCAACAAGGAAGCCTACCACTCACAACTATAAATATGGAAGTGTTGCTTCCCCTAGCCTTCCACAACCTACAAGGTTGACACCACAACAATTGGAAGAAAAAATAACAAAAGGGATTTGTTACAGTTGTGATAGCAAATACACTAAAGGTCATAAGTGTGCTGATTAGAAATTATTTTACATAGATTTTGAAGAGGAGGAAGAAAAGGAACAAGAAACGTCAAAAGAAGAGGATATACACCAGGAACAAACCCTAGAGAAAGAAGAAATGAATCTGACCATATCTTTTTTTTTTTTTTTTTTCGTAGAAAAAGTCGTAATTTTATTCATATGAAAAAAATTACATTTTGTAGATGCTTAAGCATATGCAGATGACTGTCCCTGTATTCACAAGCGAACAGAGATTACAAAATAATAAAAAATAAATGTCGGCGGGCCTATGCTTTCCTGCCCTTCTTCTTCTCCACCCTTCGCCAGCCATCAGAGTTGGAGTTGGGTGCAGTGATAGCCAGCTGATTTTCCGTTGTATTTATTTGTTGTTCCTTGTCAGATTCCGAGCCTTCAGATCCATGAGTTCGTTTGATGCCGCTTACTTCCAACTGTATTTCTTGTTGCTGTTTCATATTGTCAGGCCCCAATTGTGTGTCTGGGGCATTTCCTTCCTGTGTATATTTCTGTTCCATTTGTGTGTCAGGTTTTGATTGGTTCCCTGTAGGTTCTGTCTGCATATCCTCTTTTTCCCTCCAATCGGTGTGCTGCCATCCTTTTGGCTTTTTTT
The DNA here is from genome assembly GCA_031772625.1 of Pinus tabuliformis. NCBI lineage: Eukaryota > Viridiplantae > Streptophyta > Pinopsida > Pinales > Pinaceae > Pinus > Pinus tabuliformis. The sequence continues at coordinate 175,987,973 of CM062807.1, read as the reverse complement.
GTTGTTTCTTGTTCTCTTTAGGGTCCTTCTTTCCCAGTGGGCAGGTGTTTTGAAGATGCCCTGTTTGCATGCATCTTGAGCACCTGAAAGCTGTATTTTCATAATCAAGCGGTTGTATCCTCTGTGTATTATGAATCTGACCATATCTTGTAATGCATTGGAAAGAATTACCACTCCTCAAACTCTCAAGATAAAATGAAATATCAAGAAGAAAAAGTAATAGTACTGATTGATTTGGGTAGTGCCCATAATTTTATTCATTATAAGATAACCAAGGAATTGAATTTCTTCCTATATCCAACACCAGAGTGTTAAGTGATGGTTGCAAATGGAGAAACCATAAATTGCTTTGGAAAGTGCCATAATATCAAGCTATCGATGGGAGAACATGTTATGAATAGTTCAATGGTTTCCATTCCAATGGGTGGTGCTAATGTTTTACTAGGAGTCCAATGGCTACAATCTTTTGGTACAATAACTTTTCTTGAAATTTTTTTGGGAAGAAAAGGAAGTTGAATTAAGGGGTATTGCAAGGAAACCAGGAAAGTTAATCAACTCTAATATCATGACAAATATTCTAAAGAAATAACAACGGGACGTAATTGCACAATTAGGTTCACCAGAGGTTCCCACATCGAAATCATCTATTTCTCTAGATCCACAAAAAGTTTTGGACAATCATTCCAAGGTATTTGAGACTCCCAAAGGCCTCCCACCTATTCGTGATCATGATCATGTTATTCATTTGATTCCAGGAAGTGTTCCCCCAAACATCAGGCCTTAAAGATACCCATATTCCCAAAAGAGTGAAATTGAATGTATGGTTTCAGAAATGCTAGAGGTTGGTATAATTCAACCTAGTCAAAGTTCTTTCTCTGCTCCAGTGGTATTGGTACACAAGAAGGATGGATCATGGTGCATGTGTCCGGAATATAAGGAGATCAACAAGCTTACAATTAAAGATAAATTCCCATTCCTGCCATTGATGAATTATTGGATGAATTATATGGATCAATTTACTTCACCAAGTTGGATCTTCGTTCACGATATCATCAAATCAAAATGAACACTGAAGACATTCCAAAAACAACATTTAGAACTCATGAGGGTCATTATGAATTTTTGGCCATGCCTTTTGGCCTTACCAATGCACCTTCTACATTTCAAGGTTTGATGAATTCCATTTTCAAACCCTTCCTTAGAAAATTTGTGTTAGTATTTTTTGATGATATACTAATCTACAGCAAGTCTTGGAAGGATCATGTCCAACATGTTGACAGGGTGCTCAAACTATTTCGGGAGAAAGAATTATATGCAAAAAGCTCCAAATGTTTCTTTGGAGTACAAGAGGTGGAATATTTGGGTCATATCATATCTCATGAAGGTGTTAAGGTGGACCCTAGAAAAATTAAAGGCATTAAGGAATGGAAAATTCCCACATCCATAAAGCATCTGTGAGGATTTCTCAGGTTGACAAGGTGTTATCACAAGTTTGTTAAGAATTATGGGAGAATAGAAACACCTCTAACAACATTACTAAAGAAAGATGCATTTTCTTGGATTCTAGAAGCAACGAAGGCCTTTGAACTTCTTAAAGAGGAAATGTGCCAAGCATCAGTCTTAGCTACGCCAGACTTCACAAAAACATGTATTTTGGAATGTGATGCCTCTGGAAATGGAATTGGTGCTATTTTAATTCAAGAAGAAAGACCCATTGCTTTCAAAAGTCGTCCAATCAAAGGAAAGTATTTACACAAATCTATTTATGAGAAGGAAATTTTGGCAATACTACATGCACTTAAGAAATGGAGACCTTACCTAATGGGAAGACACTTCAAGGTAAAAACGGATCATGATAGTCTTAAATACTTTTTAGAACAAAGATTATCTTCAGAATAACAACAAAAATGGGTCACAATGATGTTGGGTTATGACTTTGAAATCATCTAAAAAAAAAGGAAGCAAAATGTTGTTGCAAATGCACTCTCAAGAAAGGATGAGATTGTGGAAGCATTGTTTTGTTCCATTTCTATTATCGAACCAGATTGGATAAATGAAGCAAGGGATGAATGGAAGAATGAAGAAGAAGTGTGGGCACTCATTCAAAATTTGCAGCAAGATCCCAGTAGATCTGATACATTTAGCTGGAAAAATGATTCATTATTGTACAAAGATAGCTTATACCTCTGTAAGAATTCCCAACTCAAACAAAATATTCTTCTGGAATTGAACACCTCTCCCTTAGGAGGGCACTCAATATTTTTAAAAACTTACCATAGGGTTAAGAAATATTTTTTTTGGGATGGCTTTAAATTTGATATTCAAGAGTTTGTGGCAAAATGTTTGGTTTGCCAACAAAATAAATTTGAGACAATTAAGACGCCAAGTCTGTTACAAACTTTATCCATTCCAATTCAATGTTGGGAGGAGGTTCCAATGGATTTTATCACAAGTTTACCCAAGTCCGAAGGAAAGAGTGTCATCATGATGGTAGTTGATAAACTTACCTATGCACACTTTTGTTCATTATCTCATCCATTTAAATCCAATACAGTTGCTACTACATTTATGGAAACAATTCAAAAGCTACATGGAAACCCAAAGATTATTGTAAGCAACAGAGATCCCATTTTCACTAGAAATTTTTGGATAGAATTATTTTCTTGTCTGGGTACTCAGTTAGCTCATAGCTCATCTTATCATCCTCAATCTGATGGGAAAACTGAGATAGTGAAAAAATGTTTGGAAGGATATCTTCGTTGCTTTGTATCTGATAAACAAACACAATGGGTCAAGTGGTTGCCTCTAGTTGAATGGTGGTATAACACTTCCATTCTACAACAAAAATGACCCAATTTATGGCACTTTATGGATAGCATCCACCGTCCATCACATCATCCTTAAAAGAAACTTCTAAGGTTCAAGCAATGGAAGATCACATCGAGCATCAACAACAAGTTCTTAAACTCTTGAAGGATAACCACACTTTGGTGCAAAATAGAATGAAACAATAGGCATATCAACATTGTAACGAAAGAAGTTTTGATGTAGGTGAATGGGTAGTTCTAAGACTACAACCATACAAAAAAATGTACCTCAAGAAAGCTAAGAAGGATAGTAAATTATCACTAATGTATTTTGTTCCATACAAGGTGTTACAAAAGATTGGTACTATGGCATACAAATTGGAGCTTCCTGCATCTTCCCGAGTGCACCCATTTTTAAGAAGGTTATAGGTGAGAAAATCCTAGTTCAAACAATATAGCCATAACTTGAAGAGGAAGGAAAAATCATATTGGAACCTGAAGGAGTCATAGAAACAAGAAATCGATAGCTACTAAATCGATCAATTTCAGAGTATCTCAGCAAGTGGAAGAACTTACCCGCTGAAGATTCCACATGGGAAGATGATAATTTTATACAGAAGCATCCAAAACTACTCAAGTGTTGAGGACAACAATTTCTAAAGGAGAGGGGCATGTTAGGCCCCTATACTACTAATGTAACCCCTTATTGTTACAAGTGAAACCCCCTTATTGTATTATTGTGCCCATATAGTCCCCATGTTGTTATTATTGTGCCCTATAAAAGCACACTATTTTTATTATCATGCCCCTACAATATTATTGTTATGTAGGCTCTAATTGTATTGGGACCCCTTAGACTCCTATATGTAGAAATGAGGTCTTGTCATTTGTATCATCCAATAATTGCTCATTTGTGTAATGTAAAGGAGGTTTCCCCCTCGAAGAGGTTGATTTTGAAGTTGTTGATCTATCTTTTCTTCTATTTTGTGAGCTAGTTGCATAACAAAATTGCATGTGGATAGAAAATGAATAGGTACAATATAAATATATGGATATTTAATTGTTTGTGAGTGCATACATAAGAATGTTTTTATTCTAGTCAAGTTTAAGTAGATGAAACAATGTAAGAGGGAAAATTTTTATTGTTATTGGAAACCCATACCTTGGATTGTTAGTATGGTGAACTATTTTTAGTTTCTAATGGATTTCGAATACCAATGCGTGCACAAGTCGAATTGGTGAATAGTGCAGTTTACATAATTTTCCCTTTGGAAGAGAAGGATACACTAAGCAAACAGAGGAATCATTCATTTTCATAAACGATGAGTGTTTGACCATAATTACAAATGGAGTACTAATCTGTAAATTATGGGAGATGATGTTAAATTATAACTTGATGCTTAGGGTATTTCCGTGGTTATTTTCCATATATGATTGATACAATCAATGTCCATAATTTTCTATAGATTACGAAAGGAAGAGATTTGTCAAAAGCGAATCAAAACTCGTAAGAAAAGATACCGTGGCAAAATCAATCTCTGATTTCGAGTTACAGAGTGATAGTAGGATCTGCAACTTTGGGGTATCATTAAGTCTATACATTCTGAGGGTTAATTATAGTAACATCGTCTCAGATGCTTGCCAGAGAAGAATGAATTCATTAAATTATTAGTGATGGTATACTCAACCAAATCAAACCTAATAATGTACAGTAAGAGTGTTGGGAAAAACACTAGGGGGGGGGGTGAATCAATATTTTCAAACCATTAACCTTTTCAATTTCATATCCTGATTTCTATACACAACTTTACTGAAGGTAGCCCGTATGTATATGCGATTGTTATTAATACAACTATTGTATATCCAATGAAACATATTTTTTAGTTAATTCATCTTCTGTTTATCTTAAGCCAGTGCATCAATACTTCATTCAACATTATATAAATTGTAACTGTGTGAAGTAATAACAAAATAAACCATCACACATAATCAACACACATGAACATAGAGATTTGAGGTGGAAACCTAACGTGGGAAAAAACCACTGCTATTGTTGTCTCTGTCTTCTTTTTAATATAAAGAAAAAAATCTTAGAATCTTATGCTGGTGGAGACTCATACCAGCACACATACACCCACATGCAGAAGGCTAAAACCTTCGCTTGTTCTCCAGCACCCAATGGAAGGGAGCTCCAATCCCCCGATATCATTTATCGACACCCACCAAAAGGGAGCTCCAGCCCCCTCATCTGATTTACCAACTACCACTGGAAGGAAGCTTCAACTCCCTCACTGAAGGATCCAACCCTCAACACCTCCGGGGACCACGTTTCATAAATTTTCATACTAGATCCACTTGCTACAACACATCACAACTTGTAGGCCATGTTTCATCAAATTTTCAGATTGGACCCACTACCAACATTTAAGCCCAAAACCAATTATCAAAACTAAAACTGATCTCTGCAACAAATCACTCAATCATCATCTGAAACAACCAATCTTTGACCCAACTGAATTAAACCAATCACTGAATCAATTGAATCAACCAAAACTCAACCAATCAACTGAAACCCAAATCAATCAACTTAAACAACCAAAATAGTCAGATCACTGTAACCAAAATACCAATCAACATACTCCACATCACAAAAATTAGATTTTGTTCCTAAAAAACCTAATTAACCATGTATCGAAATATATAAGCTACTTTATAATAGAAAACCTACGTGTGTACACACTTTCCATGAAGCATACTCACTTATAGATCTTAAATCAATGAATTCTGAAAACTGAACCACTGTCACTCTGAAATAAATACAGAATTACACACAAATCCAATACATCATGCTGAAACAATAACATAACCTTCTCTAAACTTCAATCACAAATAACAAGTATCTTCAACATTCTTCAATCTGCGAATTCATATTTTAAACATTACTGTTAAGCCCAGATCATCAACAAGACTTCATTGACAGACAAAAAATACACATCAAGGCTAATTAAACTGATCAAATATCCTTTTCATCAAAACCTAGTTTCTGTACACGCTTTCCTTAAAGCATATCTGCGTGTATATGCGCTTTTTAGGAAACAAACCTGTGTATAGATAAGGAAATATACATGACTTACCAGTATCAAACCTACATGTATATGTGCCTTTTAGGTCATAAAACCCAGCTACAAATCTGCATTTACTGGCACAAAACTTCGTTGTATCACAAAACTTCAGACATACCTAGATCTCGACATACATAGAAAAATAATGCATCAAGACATTACCAACACAGATCGATTCATGTCATAATCAAGATTGTCATCTCAGATCTATTGGATCTGACTCATCATCAAATTCCCTGTTGCATACTTAGTTTTAGATCAAGAAAAACATTAATATCCCATACATGCATATGTTCTTTAGATCTAACTATTCATAAAATATTCATCACTTGCACAACCTACCATTTTGATCTTCATCTCCTTATATAGCTTAGCCCTTATCCAATACCACAGGTCAAAACGATACTTCTACTGATGGTTTTCTTAAATGGGATCAAAACATCCATTGCTGGGCTCAATACCATAGGGAAATACCATGGTAAGGACCCTTGGAATTCACAATACCATGGTGTGGAAACTGTATGTGCCCTTGCTTCTTCATACTCGCATGTGTACATGAATTTGTTTCACAGAACCTGCATATACTCTACTTTTCTTCAACAAACCTAAGTGTGCATCTTTAAACTTCATTTTTATCATTTCTCTATCTCTGAAATGATATGCCTTTCAACACATTAGTCATCTTTATCATTTCTCTGCCTTTGAATTGTTATGCCTTTGATCAAACTCTCTATCACATGTAAACACATCATGTTGACATCTTCATCAAGTGGGTTGCCATCAAAAGACAACGCATCAAGTAGGTTGCCATCAAGGACAACACATTAGTCATAATGCCAACAAAGAGGGATTTGGGAAAAAAGAAGTTGAACTTAAAAAGTATTAACCATGGAATAACATTAGATGATAAGGAAACATTTAATAGTGTGTACAACGTTATAAGTTCTTTAAGGCAGATATAAATTACTTAGAATAAGAAAATTTTTCACTCAAGTATCTCATAGAGATCAATAATATTGAAAAATATGCCATAGATGGTAGTACATTATTGGATATGAAATGAAGTCAAGGGAGAGTTTCCACACACTCAACTGGTGTAGTATTTGTCGAAATTTCCTGAAGTTGAAGGGAGGTAGGAAGTAGTTAAGGCGAGGATTAAAAAAAAATAAAAATAAAAAATTCAAGGATTGATATAAAGGTAAGTGTAAGGCAGATAAATTATCTTACTACCAACGTTGGCACTAGTAGCAGACAAATTTATAGATGGTTGGAATATAGATTCGAAACAAAAAGAGACTTTGCACAAAATTGCTGAAAAACCCTTGATATAGAACTTGTATAGACAAAAAATTTCAATAGTAGATACATAGAGACACAAAATCTTCGACTATTATATAAAATATTGGAGACACAACTGTTCACATTTAATCATCAACATAAATAAATGGGTCTGTGAGATTTTATATACATTATGTGTATACATTTAAAGGAAGCAAAGGGTAAATTTAGTCATATTAGCAAAAAAAACCATTTCCATATTGAATTCAAAATCTATAAGAAGCTCATCCATAAGCCACCACTATATATAGTATCTAAATGAAATTGGAAAATAGAAGGAAAATTTGCAGTCAAATGATAAGCTTTGCACATAAACAAATATTTCATAACACATGGAATAAGGAAATACATCTATATAACCATAATAAGGAAAAATATGAGAATACATATTGTTGAAGAAAATAAATCGAACGATACTTCCTAGAGGGAAGACTTGATTTAAGCTCTATTCGGACATGAAAACCTCTCTTAAATATATGTACACATTTAATAAATAAAAATAGACTTGATAACAATAAACGATTCCAGTTCCTCAGCCAGTGGCTAGACTCGAAGGAACAAAAGGAAACCAATAATGACCCTTAACGAGGGAGAATTATACCGAATAGGAAAAATAAAACCATTATCTCTTTATGTGTGAACCACTCCTTCAATAAGTAGAGACTATACGGGAAAACCAACCTGGGCACGAGTAGGAGAGGTTATCCAGTGGAAGACAACATTCTACCATCGTTGGAACTTTAAAGGAAAAACCCTGAGCCTACAGGTGCCTGAAATGATGGAACCCAGATTAGTGCCAACCCTGTTATGGAAATAGACCAACATAATGGATTAGAAAATAGTTATAAACTTCCAAATAAATTTGGTTACCTGCTGAAGGGCATCTTTCTGTCAGACACACACTATCTTCCCTGGGATGTGTAGCAGAGAGTGAAATTATTACTATTCGATGGAAGCTGCTCTATAACACTTGAGGATACAAAGAAAACTAATAGGCATCTAGTTGAATAAAATTAATAAAGATATATTACCAGTTTCACGCCTAACCAACATAAGGAAACACGCTCTAGAAGGATCACCCATTTTCTTCATAATGAAAACAAGGTTAGAAATGTCAAAACACGAGAAGACAACAAATCATAATTTATATTCCTGAAAAACATTAATAAACCACTATTGAAATCCTTGCAAGGAGAGCCACAAGAAGTAAGGGTTTTATCTAGATAGAACCAAGAAATGGGGTCTATTGTACCTTAAGCAACCAATTTCCCGGATGTTTAGAAATTGTGCTTAAGACATTAATGTTTATATTTATTGTCACTTGTTTCTCACTTAATTGTATGTTGTGTTCTTAAATGAAGGACCTGAGAGACTTGGTTTTTAACCCTCAATACTTAGGTGACATGAAAATATCAAAATTCCATTTGATTGTTGAATATAAATGATAAATGAAGAAAGCTTGAATAAGTCAGAGACAATATGCTGTTTTACACATAAACTACCATCTGTGACACTTGGGGAAGTTAAAGATAATATGCTGTCTTACATAGAAAATACTATCTGTAACTTAGAAGAATTGTAGAGGTAGGAACTTCAAGTAGAAGAGTGCTCTTTTAAGGGATTTTAACTTCATTTACATAAGCAAATAAAGACTTGCAACTTCATTACCATACTTAAAGGAAGAAAACATATGATGACAAATAACAGAGAAGTCACAAAATCATACCCAACAATATATGGAAAACTTCTGATTCTTTCATTGATCAACAATTGTATCAGGAATACAACAGCCTAGTATCCAGGTTCTCCAAAGTTCGAACCCCTTCTCTATAAACTTTCCTCTTTTTATACATTATGAGACAGTTGGTAATCACAAAAACTGTCAAACTACCTAACTATCCTCTAATTGCTTTGAAGTAAAAATTATTACAGAATATTACATAGAGGGTAAAAGACACCTCATTCTCAAGAAAATAAAATAACAGGAAGTAACGGAAATTAGAAAGTGATGGCTGTTCGCTGTTTGAATCTGTAGCTTGAGCTTGTGGTTCTGTTGATGTATCTTTGTGTTGCTCTATCAGCCATTAATGGAGTAGTGGATGAAGTGGCAGGGTATGGTGAGTGATGTGGGCAATTAACAGATGAAAGCGACATGGGGCAGAAAGCTTTGGGAGCTCACTACGGGGGTAAAGAATGTACGGGAGCTTTCAACGAGGTTGAACCCCCGCAGTAATTTTTGGCCACACATTTTGGTCAAACATGCTAACGTCATGGTCAACTGCGGGGGTTTGAGCTTTAATTAACCTTCGTGCTTATTTCTTCCCCGCAACGCACGTCAACGTACTTATCAAGCTATCACTTGATCACGCCTCTTGAACCTGCATGACCTTTAGCATATGGAAAACCTTCAGAACTCAAAGAATTAACACTTTGGTTCATAAACCTGTCACGTACACCTTTTCAATGCCCCTTTGACTCCCATGCGGATCCGATAGGAAATAAAAGCTGCGAGTTAATGATTTATCGGGTCCCATTGTAAAGACAAAACCCCAATTACTTGCCGACCATATATCGGATCCGATAGGAAATAAAACTGCCAGTTGATGATTTATCGGGTCTGATTTAGAAGATGGAACCTGATTACTTTCCAACCCGATATTTGACTCGATATCCGTTAGATCCCGTCTCTTTCGATGGACGGCTGAGATTGGCCCTGACTTCAATGAATTAAACTGTATTTGATACACCATCGCGTCTGATCTCTGAAATGTTAACTACGCGACTGCCGTCAGATCTGTGGCCTGTTGATCGAACGACCCAGATCTTCTCGCGGGTTTATCACTTTCAAAAGCCATTAATATTTGGTTTTTCTTTCATATTTTGATTTTTCTTTCATTTTGTAATAAAACTGAAAATAAAACTTAAATAACAATGGATGCTACAACATTTGGCTCCACCTGGGGATAATGCTTTTTCCATAGAAGCACGGCAGATCAGTGGCTTCACCTCGGGCATGGAGTCATATATTGCTTAACCAATTCAAATTCTATGGCATTTGTACACTGAATTCACTCCGGTATCTACAATGATAGGATGCTTATGCTTTAGAACTGGAAGTAATGCTTGAGGTACTGCCCATTAACAGGCAGCTATAAGGTTTCACCATCAAGATTCTCAAGAAGAAAAGTGTTATTGGACCTTGCTTCAACAATTCTAAAAGGGCCATACTAGAGAGGATCAAACTTCCCATGCTTACCCTTATCTTCTCTTCTAGTATCCCATCTTAATACTAGGTCTGTAACTTTAAAGTCAATCTCCTTGGCTTTTCTATCAAAAATAATTTTCATCTTTGATTGATACATAATCAGGCTGTCTCTTACGTTGTCCTTGTTTTCACTTAGCTCCACTACTTTATTCATTCTTCTTATCAAAGCATTGGGTTCTTATTTCACCTCCTGAATCATTGCAATCACAGGCTTCACGAGTTGATTTGGAAACAAAGCCTGAGTTCCATACATCAACTCAAAAGGTGATATACCCGTAGACCTTCTTGTAGTCACTCTAGCAGCCCATAGAGCAAACTCTAACTTAGAATCCCAGTCTTTCTGGTTCTCTGCGATAGTTTTCTTAAGGATATTCATCAAAGTTTTGTTAGTTGGTTCAACCAATCCATTTCCTTGTGGATGATAAGTTGTTGAATGGGATAAAATAACATTATAATTTTGACAAAAAGCAATAAACTTACTTGAATTGAAGACTTGAGCATTGTCTGTTATGATTTTGACAGGGCATCCAAATTTGCTGAAAATATTCTCTTTTAAGAACTTCATCACCACCTGGTCATTTTCCCTTTTAGTAGGTATAGCTTCTACCCACTTGGTGAAATAATCAGTAGCTGTAAGAACCCACTTATGCTATCCACTTGAGGGTGGGTTAATCTCTCCAACAAAGTCTAGTCCCCATTGTCTAAATGGCTCCTCTATAAAGACTGGGATCAAAGGCAAGGGAGCTAGCCTCTTCTTCTGAACAAAAAGCTAACACTTTTGACATCTTCTGAAAAATTTATGTGTATCACCAAATATAGTAGGCCAATAAAACTCTGCCTGGAGGATTTTATGTGCAGTAGACTTCCAACTATAATGTCCTCCACATAATTTCTCATGATAATCCTTAATGGTCTCTGTAGATTCACCCTCTGTTAAACATAACAACAAAATTCCTACGGGATCCTTCCAATACAATCTGCCCTCAACTATCACATATGGCTGGGTTTTGATCTTTAATGCTCTATACTTTGTTCTATCCAAAGATTGAGGACAAGAGAGAAAACACAAATAATGGACTATGTGCTTATACCACTCCAAACATAAAAACTTATACTTAATCTTCATACCTAGATCCGGTTTTTCTTCACCTTCTTCAATTATTTCTTCATTCATAGGTGTCAGCAAGTTGATTCCAAATGCCTAAAAGTTTGACTCTGTCAACTTTTTTGCTAATCCTTGCCCTTTCACCAGCTTTGTGGGCTTTATGTCCAAGTCATACTCTTGTATCTTGGCTATCCACTTTCCTCTTTTGCCTTCCATATCACTCTGGACTAAGACATCTTTTACTGCAGCATTTGGTACATAAGCAATGATATGGGACTGCAGCACATAATTCCTGAAGGCCTTTAGGGCTTTTACCAAAGCATATACTTGATTTTCAAGAATATTATACTTTAGTTCAACATCTCTGAGAATCTTGCTAAAGAAAGCCACTAGCTGCTCCCTTTCTCCATAATTTTTCTACAACAAGACAACAACTATTGAATTAGGTGATGCAAATGAAAAAACTTGGAAAGGCTTTTGATAATCAGGGCTAATTAGGACTGGAGCAGCTTGCAATGCTTCTTTAATCCTGGAAAATGACTCTCTGGCTTCCCTGGTTCAATGCACTTCATTCTCCTTCTTCAGCATATTAGTAATTTCTTTTACAATTTTTTCATAATTGGACACAAATCTCCTTAAGAATTTTATCTTTCCTAGAAACTTCTAAATATCCTTTTTACTTCTGGGCAGTGGTATTTTTTGCACAACTTGCACTCTTGCTATATCTATCTTCACTCCATCTTTAGAAACAATGTGCCCCAACAGTTTTCCCTCCTCCAGAGCAAAAATGGACTTCTTAGGATTCAAGGAAAGCCCAAATATTCTACATTTCTCGAAAGTCTTTTTAATATGGTCCAGATGCTCTTCATCAGACTTAGAGAAAACAATGATGTTATCCAAGTATATCACTACAAACTTATCTCCCACAAAAGCAATGTCCATTGCCCTTTGAAATGTAGCACCTACGTTTATCAACCCAAAAGGAATTCTAGCATACATAAAGGTTCCCCAAGGAGTTGTGAATGCCGTCTTCTTCTGGTCTTGTTTATCCACAACCACATCATTATACCCAGAGAACCCATCCAACATTGATATTCTAAAAGATCCTGTTACCTTCTGAAGCACATGATCCATCTTAGGCAATGGATAATTATCTTTCAAGGAAGCCCTGTTGAGATTTATGAAGTCCACACATAACCTTATCTCTCCATTTTTCTTTCTTACATGCACTAAAATAGCCACCCAATCGGAGTACATGAGTGGAACTATTATTTTGGCATCAAGCAACTTTTTGACCTCTTTTTCAATTGATGGTAGAAGCAAAGGATCTATTTGTCTAAGCTTCTATTTAAAGGGTTTAATTCTCTCTTTCAAGGGGATCTTGTGTTGAATAATATTTACATCGTATGTTTTGAGATCCTCATAGGACCATGCAAAGACATCAACATAGTCCTTGAAAAGTTTAATATATATCTCCTTAAAATTAGGTGGAACTCCATTGAACAATTTGACTAACCTGGGCTCCTCCTGAGTTCCAATATTGTGATCTTGAATGTGCTCATCCTGTGGAATTTCTTCTGATCTGATAGCTACATCATTGGAGTTAAAAAGTATTTCAAGAGGGACAAGTCCCCTTGGCAAAATATTATTTTTCAATTGAAAAACTTTTTGATTAGCTATAGATTTTTTCAAACCATTTACTTCGGCACCTTCTGTTGTTTCATCCTCATCCTGATCAATCTCTATTCCCTGAAAATCTTCAACCATAGTAAAAAATTCTTTAATCTGTTGATCATCTTCAAAAATCTGCCAATGTTTAATATTATCAGGAACAAAAGGCCTATGCCTCATTTCAGCCTCATATCTCAACTTTGGATTAATAGGAGGCCTAAAAGTACTAGTAGCCATAGCCAAAGAGTTTGCCAATCTATTTCCATCTCTTGGAATGAATGTTGAAAGCTTCAAGATATTTTTCGAACAAATCCCAAACTTCATTTCTGTATGCCCTAAGCCTAGGGCATTTTGTCTAACAGTGGCTCTTTATTTTCTTTATAATTAGCTCTAAATCTACAAAGAAAAAAATTGACTTGACTCCCATTTGTTTTGTTGTTTGCAGAGCAATGATCAATGCCTCATACTTTGCCACAATGTTTGTTGCTTCGAACTCCAATTTAAAAGAGAAAGGAAACATATTACCTCCAGGTGAAATTAGAAGGAAACCAACACCTGTTCCTTCCTTAGAATAGGCTCCATCAAAGAAGCACTTCACACTCCTTTTGTTTGCAGCTCAGTATTTACACTGGCTGAAGTAAGCTGCCTCTGGTTATCTTCAGTCAGTTCTGCGTTATCATGCAGCATGAAGCAAGCAAAGTCATATTTCTCCTGGCTATATACTGGTGAATTACTTGCTCTGTTTTTTGTAATTGTTTTTACAAATCTAGTTTCTCTATACAACCTCCTTTCTTCTCCACCAAAAATTGTTATAACAACATATGTAAAATCTAGCTTCAAAACACCACCCAATTTGGCTCCCCATGACCTAGATAGTAACATTCTAAACTTAGCAGGGATATTTGCTACCACTACATCCATTACCAAGCTTCTAGTTGGGATCTAGGCTAGTGACACCACCATGTCTTTAATGACCCCCAGACACTTGACTTTATTTGAGTCAAAAGAATACAAGTCTCTGTAAGGTTTAGTAACTTGTAGGTTTAACTGTTTCATCACTGATAATGGCATAAGATTATGTGAAGCTCCTGAGTCAAACATACAATTGTGCAAAAGGAAATCATGAATCAATAGAGAAATGTAGAAAGGAGGTGTTGAAGAGTCTACCTCCTCCACATGTGGACCAAAAACGACTACTAGTTTATCTTCTTGCAGGTTCACAGTGTCATTTATATTTACATTCTCCTTTAGATTGATAAACTCAACAATCTCTCTTTGATAAACTGGTGTTTTGACTAACTCTGTGAGGGGTACTTGAATTTTGATTTTCTCTAATTCTTTAGTTAGACTAAACACATGACCTTGTTTAGTATTCTTTTCATTTTCATCTTCACCTCTCTTCATGACTAAAATCTCTTGTGGAATGGAAACAAGTTTCTCTAAAGGAATTTTTTCACTTCTGTCTTGAGAAGACTCACCTTGAAGCATTTGAGTCTTGCTACTTGTATTCTGCTGCTGCTTTCCTTTATTCAGTTGCTTTGCAGGCTGTGAATTTTGTGGAGTCGCCTTCTGTAAGGGAGCTGGAACTTGTTGCTCACCTTCATCTTCTTGACTTATAGACCTTTTCCTTGATCTTAAGTCATATTTCTTATGTAGTTCTGCCTGCATAAAATCAGAAAACTGCTTCCAATACTTATCAATCTCATTCTCATCATAAATGACATCTGTTTCAACATATTCATATTCTTCTCCCTCAACACCTAGTTCATCCTCATCTACTGAATACAATGTGGAAATCTGATCATCGTGGTCCCTGGAATGCTCTTGTATTTCATCAGGATCTACTTCAATATACAATGGTGCTTGAATCTGATCTTGATCTTTTCTCTCCTTCTGCAAAATTTGCAGAGGTTGTCTTCTATATTGAGGATTAAAATTTTTGTTCTGTGGTGCTTGCCTCTGAGAATTCTTACTTTTCAACTCTAATTTAGTCAATTTATTTGACAAAGTTTTAATTACATTACTCATATCCTCCAATGTTTGACTTTGAGATGATTCTAATTTAGCCTTTCCCTGATCTTGGATAGGCTGTGCATTTGGTGTTTTACCTGCAGCCACCAGATTTGCTTCTATCTCTAATGCATCAGTTTGGATTTGATCAAGGGTTGGGGATCTCCTCTCCCTCAATGTAAATCCAAAATATGATTCAAAAGCCCTTGCAAAAGTTATTTTTGCACCAACAGGAGGGGGCTTAATCTCCATTGGAAGACTATTGTACAATTTATTAAATCTTCTGATGAATTCAACAACACTTTCATCAGATTTCTTCTTTATAGCATTAAACTCTGTGAGTGAATACCCATGGTCTCTTTTTTCTCCCCATCTCTGGGTGAATAGGTGTTCCATCTCCTCCCATGTAGGAATAGAGTTATTAGAAATCCCTCTAAACCTTTTTCTTGCTTCTCCATATAAGGTTTGGACAAAAAATCTTAGAACAACATCCAAGTGTTCAACAATTAGGTTTTCTCCAAAATTACAAAATACTGATATATGATTCTCTATTGTCTGTTCATCCTCCCCTGTGAAATGGGGAAGAAACTTCAAGTATTCTTGTGGAATTTGATTCAACTGTTGTGGCAATCGAATAGGTGCATACCTATTCATCAAAAAAGCATGTGCTACCATGTTTGCTCCTGAATTTACTAAACCTTGATTACTAGCAGATGTGGAACCTGTTTGAGCAGTAAATGGAGTGTGCAAAGGTGGTAATGTAGTTATAGGTTTAGGTTGAATAACTATAGCAGATACTGAAAAAGTAACAGACTCTAAAGACTGCTCTTGACAGTTGGGTTCTTGAAATGAAGATGATGTAAAAACTGACTCTTGGTCAATAAAAGATGAATGTGAAAGATGTGATGAACTGGTACCTGGTGTAGACAGTGTAGGACTTGGTGTAAGTGGCGTTTTAGGCCTTCCAACCCTCTTGGAAACTAGCCTTTCAGGATCTGAAAGGGCTTGAACTTTCTGCTATGAGGTATCTGACCTTGTATGGGGTCTTCTTGGAGCCAGAGTTATTTCTTTTATCCAAAACAACAAAAAATTTCCTCCTCACTAAACTACCAGAGGAAACTATTGAAAACCAAAGGAAAAGTGTTCTTGTCTTCTCTTCTCGGAAACAACGCCAATTAATGTTGTACCTTACAAAACCAATTTCCTAGATGTGTAGAAATTGTGCTTAAGACATTAGTGTTTATAGTTATTGTCACTTGTTTCTCACTTAATTGTATGTTGTGTTCTTAAATGAAGGACTTGGGAGACTTGGTTTTTAACCCTCAATACTTAGGTGACATGAAAATATCAGAATGCCATTTGATTGTTGAATATAAATGATAAATGAAGAAAGCTTGAAGAAGTCAGAGACAATATGCTGTTTTACACAAAAACTACTACCTGTGACACTTGGGGAAGTTAAAGATAATATGTTATCTTACACAAAAACTACTATTTGTAATTTAGAAGAATTTTAGAGGTAGGAACTTCAAGTACAAGAGCGCTCTTTTAAGGGATTTTAACTTCATTTACATAAGAAAATAAAGGCTTGTAGCTTCATTACCATACTTAAAGGAAGAAAACATATGATGACACATAACAGAGAAGTCACAAAATCATACCCAACAACATATGGAAAAATTCTGATTCTTAGATTGATTAACAATTGTATTAGGAATATAGTGGCCTATTATCCAGGTTCTCCAAAGTTCGAACCCATTCTCTATAAACTTTCCTCTTTTTATACGTTATGAGACAGTTGGTAATCACAAAAACTGTCAAACTACCTAACTATCCTCTATTTGCTTTTAAGTTAAAATTATTATAGAATATTACATAGAGGGTAAAAGACACCTCATTCTTAAGAAAATAAAATAACAGGAAGTAACGAAAATTAGAAAGTGATGGCTGTTCGTTGTTCGAATCTGTAGCTTGAGCCTGTGGTTCTGCTGATGTATCTTTGTGTTGCTCTATTAGCCATTAATGGAGTAGTGGATGAAGTGGCGGGGTATGGTGAGTGACGTGGGCAATTAACAGATGAAAGTGATGTGGGGCGGAAAGCTTTGGGAGCTCATTGCGGGGGTAAAGAATGTATGGGAGCTTTCAATGAGGTTGAACCCCCGCAGTAATTTCTGGCCACACATTTCGGTCAACCATGCTAACGTCATGGTCAACTGTGGGGGTTGAGCTTTAATTAACCTTCGTGCTTATTTCTCCCCCACAGCACACCTCATCGTACTTATCAAGCTATCGCTTGATCACGCCTCTTGAACCTGCATGACCTTTAGCATATGGCAAACCTTCAGAACTCAAAGAATTAACACTCTGGTTCATAAACCTGTCATGTCCACCTTTTCAACGCCCCTTTGACTCCCATGCGGACCCGATAGGAAATAAAAGCTGCCAATTAATGATTTATTGGGTCTGATTGTAAAGGCAAAACCCCGATTACTTACTGACCCGATATCCGGACCCGATAGGAAATAAAACTGCGGGTTGATGATTTATCGGGTCCGATTTAGAAGATGGAACCTGATTACTTTCCAACTCGATATTCTGACCCGATATCTGTCGGATCTCGTCTCTTTCGATGTACAGCTGAGATTGGCTTGGACTTCAATGAATTAAACTGTATTTGATACACCATCGGCGTCCGATCTCCGAAATGTTAACTACGCGATTACTGTCGGATCTCTGGCATATTGATCGAATGACCCAGATCTTCTCATGGGTTTATCACTTTCAAAAGCCATTGATATTTGGTTTTTCTTTCATTTTGTAATAAAATTGAAAATAAGACTTAAATAACAATGGATGCTACAATAGGGTCAAGCAAATCCTAGTTGAATGGAAAATCGAGAGAGAAAATTTGTCTGGTTCCCTGTCTGGGCATAGACAAGGCATAAACCCCAATGAGTATCTCGAAACAGAACAAACCAGTTCATTATAAGGAAATTGACAACTAGCTATGACGAAACAACTTACCCACATCAATGAGAGGTGGAAGCGCAAAATCTCTGGTGGATGCCACAACAACTTGAAGGGGAACCATCGCTGTTAACATTCCTCCTCCTATCACGACGACATTACAGGAGATCGACACTGAGGAGGCAAGGTTAGAAGTCTTCCAAATGTAGAAAGGTACGAACCTCATCGCTAGGGTAAGAGAGGAGGAATCATACTCATCATCAGATGGAATACAGATAAAATCCGACCATATATGAGTTGAGGGTATAACAGGCCATGTGAAATTCACATGGGCTTGACATACTTGACACAATACCATTCGGGCGCGAGGGCCAAAGTCCAACCTACAAACGTTCTAGTAGCTAGCTGGGTAAATGAAATAAATTTCTATGTGCTGATAAAAAAATAGGGTTCACATATAAACCTAGTTATACATAAAAAAACACTTAAGGAAAATTGCCTTGGAAAAGTAGCGTAACTATGACCCATGCTCACTGATAAATCACATTTAAAATATCAAGGTTAAAGCAACATCATGCTCCAAACCAAATATAAAAACTTGTATTAATGTTTGTACATAACCATGTATGCCATGGACTGAGGACAAATGTCATAAGTCTTAACACTAGAAAATGGGACCTTTCCAGCAACATTGTAAAGGAAATGACATGTCTTGTAGAACATACTTCTTTATAACCCTAGGCTAAGGATATTTCACAATATATATTAAGATCAAAAGTTACCAATACCACTATTATATGTAACTAACAAAAGTGGACCACAAGGGGTTCACATAATTAAGGAAGTGGTTTAATGTTGTTGTGATATTGAAACCAACAAACGAAGAGGTGGCAGGATTTTAGTATGAAATATAAGGGAATTTGGGAACCTTTTTTTATATAAAAACAATATCAATATATATATATATATATATATATATATATATATAATATATATATATATATATATATATATATATATATATATATATAATGTGAATGGAGGAATGTTGCAAATGGTATCAAAGCCTCAATTTCAACACTGGGCTTGGAAGGGACCATCATATGAAAATAAAATATGGGTAAGTCCTATCTAAATCAATACTTTTGGGTGATTCTGATAGGACTTACCATCTCCTTACAAAGAGAGAATCGAGTTCGATAATCTTAAGACAATGGATGAGGTAGTAAGAAAAACAAGATTGTGCTACCAAAAGTTCAAGAATAGAGGTGAGGGTTTAAAAAATTGGAAAAGTAAAGACATAAATAAGGTTGTAATGAGTACAAAAAGACATAAACCATCTTATCATAAGAATTTTGGGAAGGACCATCAGTGAAAGAAATTCAGCAAGGGAAATTTAAATTAGCCAACACAGTCTCACAACGGGTCAAAACCAATGGAACTGAATAACCAAAAGAGTAGTGGGGTCAAGAAGAGAGAACCACTAAAGTGTTGGGATTATGGAGAACCACACTTATTGAGGACTAACCACATAATACACGATCCATTCAGAATATTCAAGCGGTCCATAAAGCAACAATTGTGAATGATGTTTCCATAAATATTCCTAGGACCAATGTTGCACTAGAGGATAAACAAGATGAGCATCAATCTACCATGATTGATATTTAAGGTACCATTTTCAACCAATATATTTCTGTTTTAATTGATCCATGGGCTAGTTTAAGTTACATTAGTCTCCAAATTGTGGAAAAATGTGAATTAAAATATGAAAAATTCAAGAATGCATGATTGGTACAATTAGCAATCGGTACAAAAAGAAAGGTAACCAATCAAGTAAGATAATGTCTCATTAACTTAAATGGCTATTCCACAGAAGTAAATTTAAACATTCTTCCTTTAGGGTCCTATGATGTGTTAATAGGCATGGATTGGTTGGAGAAGCAAGGAGCGATTATAAATTGTTTGGATAAAACAATAAGTTGTGTGAGTCAAGATGGGCAAAACCAAATGATTAAAGGTATACCAAAGGCAATATCAGTTAGACACATATCATATTTACAATTGAAAATGAGTGTAAGAAAAGGATGTCATATATACATGGTGCACATGGAAACAAATAAACAACAAAAAAAAAAGGAAAATTTAGAGACCATGCCAGTTATTAGTGAATTTCAAGCTGTTTTTCCAGAGAAAATCCCAAGTTTACCTCCCCAGAGAGAGATAGATTTCTCCATCACTCTAGTACCAGGTGCCACCCTAGTGTCTATAGCTCCTTATCAAATGAGTACACCAAATTATTAGAACTGAAGATGCAGTTACACGAACTGTTAGATAAGGGTTATATTAGACCCAGTGTCTCACCTTGGGGGGGCCCTGTACTATTTGTTAAGAAAAAATATGGCACATTTAGAATGTGCATCGATTATTGCCAATTGAATAAGTTATATGTCAAAAATAAATACCCGCTACCTCGTATTGATGATCTATTTGATCAAGTGAGGGGAGCAACTATATTTTCAAAGATTGATTTAAGGACCGAATATCATCAACTGCAGATAAAAGATGAAGATATTAACAAGACAAATTTTAGAACCAAATATGGTCACTACGAGTTCGTAGTGTTACCCTTTGGTCTTACTAACACACCGACAAAATTTATGTTTTTAATGAAAAATGTACTTCATAAGTACCTTGATAAATTTCTACCAATTTTTATAGATGATATTTTAATGTATTCCAAGAATGAAGAAGAGCACAAAGAACATCTGAAATTAGTACTATAAACTTTAAGAGAACATCAGTTATACGCAAAACTTAGCAAATGTGAGTTTTATAAAGACATAATACAGTATTTGGGTCACATCATTTCAAAAGAGGGACTATTTGTTGATCCTTAGAAGGTTAGAGCTATATTAAATTGGCCCATACCTAATGATGTGTCAACGGTACGCCCATTTTTGGGAATCACTAGATATTATCAAAGATTTATAGAATGTTTCTCTAAATTGGCTTACCCTATTACCTCTTTAAAGAAAAAGGGAACAAATTTTGAATGGACAACCAAATGTCAGGAAAATTTTGATAAAATGAAACAATTATTGACAAAATCTCCTATACTAAAAATTGTAGACCCAAACAAGGAATTCATTGTTTTCATTGATGCTTGTTTGGAAGGCCTTGGGGGAGTTTTGATGCAGGAGAATGCAGTAATAGCCTATGAGTCTAGGAAACTGAAAACATATGAAAATAATTATGATGTGTATGATTTAGAGCTGGCTGCAGTAATACATGCTTTAAATATGTGGAGACACTACTTGTTAGGAAATTTATTTACTCTGGTAACATATCATATCATCTTTAAATATTTTTTCAGCCAACCGGATTTAAATGCTAGACAAACAAGGTGTCTGGCTTTCCTTAGTGATTTCGAATTTGAGATTAAACACATAAAAGGAAAGAAAAGAAAATATCAGATGCCTTAGGTAGGCATGCACATGATTTAATTGGAATATCTGTTAGCAGTATTAGTATAGATTTTGTAGAACAAATTAAAAATTAAAAAAAAAAGGTCATAGATATCTGGAAATTCAACATAAATTGCAGCAAACAAGAATTCCATGATACGCTGAAAATTTTGAAAAATTGATAACCTATAGAAATAGATTGTATGTTCCCAACATGAGTAATTTAAAACAAATGATATTGGATGAATGTCATAAGAAACCATATGCAGACCATTATGGATATCAAAAGATTATAACAACATTAAGGAAATAATTTTTTTGGCCGAGCATGAAAAGGGAGGTGGAAAAATACTTAGGAAAATGTATAGAATGTCAATAGATAAAGGTGGAACACCAACACCCTTGCCAGTTTGTAGAACCCATTGCCTATTCCCAAATGGAAATGGGAAGTGATTTCACTGGATTTTATTACATGATTACCAAAGACAAAACGGCAACATGACTCCATCATGGTGGTGGTGGACACTTTGATTAAAGCAACACATTTTATACTAGTGCAATCTACTTATGGAACAACGGAGATTGCCAATACTTTCATGAAGGAAAATTTTCGACTACATGGAGTGCAGAACACAGTAGTGTCAGACAATGATGCTAAGTTTACCTCCAAGTTTTGGAAATCTCTGTTTGGGGGCATGGGAACTCAATTAAATTTCAGCACTACATATCACCATCAAATAGATGGACATACATAAAGGACCAATAAGATCTTGGAAGATATGCTATGAATGTACGTCATGGACAAGACTACCAAATGGGAGGATTTTCTGCATTTAGAAGAATTTTCATACAACAATAGCTACCAAACTTCAATAAAAATGAGTCATTTTGAGGATTTATATGGCATAAAATGTCATACATCTCTTAGTTGGGTTCATCTGAAGGATAAATTGATATTAGGACTAGATGCTTTGTAGGAAATGGAACAGGTAGTGTGGAAGATTAGACAAAACATCAAAACTGCACATGACAGCCATAGAAGTTATGCGGACAGGAAAATAATCCATAAAGAATTTAATATTGGAGACCATGTTTACTTAAGAGTAAAAATAAGGAAACGTATCTTAAGAATTGAGATCTGTGCAAAATTGGCACCATGATTCTGTGGACCTTTTGAAATCTTGGACAGAATTGGTCCAGTGGCATATCAACTAGCTTTACCCAACCATATTAAAGTGCACAATGTTTTTCATGTGTCTTTATTAAAAAAATATGTCCATGATAATTCTCATGTAATTGATTGGAATTTGATATAGGTGGAACCCAAAGGAGATTTCCTGCCAGAGCCACTCTGCATCTTAGATTAGAAAGAGATATTGCTTCAGAATCGAGTCGTCGCTCAAGTTAAGGTGCAATGGAGGAACTTTACACCTAAGGAGGCAACTTGGGAGCAAGAGGATACAATGAAGGAAACTTATCTAACATTTTTTAGGAATGAAGCAGAGGAACAATAAACACCAAGGACGGTGTAATAAAAAGGGGGAAGATGTAATACCCCTCTGTTTCTATGTAATATATATATATATATATATATATATATATATATATATATATATATATATATTAGATTGAACTATTTTTAGATGTGATGGCTAGGAAGCCATGATGGTTTTGAATTAAAATGGAAAATAAAGTTTGATGATGTAATAAATGAATTTTATTAATGAAAAGGAAATCTGTAAATTACTTGGGAAAGAAACACTTGAGTTAAGAGATTCTTGCCAAGATCCAGAAACCAGTATTGGTGGATAAGATCAAGACAATCTTCCCTTAAATAACTCCTAAAAATCCCTAGGGGTTGATTAATAAGATTTAATATCCACAGGAGGGAAATTATATTAAATCACTCAGTTGTAGAAAAACATTGAGTAAGGGTGAATATAGCACTGCGGGAGAGAAAGGAAGGATTTAAAGAAAAAGGAGGAAATACCTTTTTTTAGAAAAGAATAAATAGAAAAAATAAAAGAAAGAAAGCCTAGGCTAGTGGGTTAGTAGACTCATGAAAAGAGGGATGCTGTTAAGGAAAAATATGTTAGGGAAGTAATGTATAAAACACACATTACCTGGAATCACAAGAGGTTGTTGATTCTCTGGCAAGAACATCTCAGCTCGGGGGGAACTGGAGGAATCAGTTCAAGGTTGGGAGGAAAGTGGTTCGCCCAAGTGCAGTTCCAGTTTATAAATACGGTTAGAAATTCTGGAGAATTATTAATTGTTGGTTATATGAAATTTTTTGAGTGTATTCTTTATTTTCTAAGCATGAAAGTAGGAATGATAATACTGGTTATCTGTTCTAGAATATTTATATTTTTATATCGTATTGGTTACGGAAATGACTGTGCATGGAAAAAGAGGAGTGGCGGTGTTATTATGTGGAATTGCATGTGGATAGAGAATGAATAGGTATAGTATAAATATATGGATATTTGAATTGTTTATGAGTGCATACATGAGAATGTTTTTAATCTAGTGAAATTTGAGTAGATGAAACAATGTAAGAGGGAAATTTTTTACAGTTACTGGAAACCCATATCTTGGTTTGTTAGTATGGTAAACTAGTTTTAGTTTCTATTGGATGCTAAATACCTATGGATGCACAAGTTGAATTGCTAAATAGTCCATTTTACATAATTTTCCCTTTGGAAGAGTAGGATACATTAAGAAAAAGGAGGAATCATTCATTTTCATAAACAATGAGTGCTTGACCATAATTACAAATGGAGTAGTAATTTGTAAATTATGGGAGATGCTATTAAATTATAACTTGATACTTAGGGGATTTTCGTGGGTATTTTCCATATACGACTGATACAATTAATGTCTAGAATTTTCCCTAGATTACGAAAGGAAGATACTTGCCAAAAGCAAATCAAAACTCACAAGTAAAGATACGATGAAAAAATCAATTCCCTATTTCGAGTTACAAAGTGACAATAGTCTCTGCAACTTTGGGGGATCATTAAGTATGTAGATTTAGAAGGTTACATCTAGCAACATCGTTTCAGATGCTCACTAGAGAAGAAGAAATTCATTAATTTAACAGTAATGGTATACTCAACCAAATCAAAATAATAATGTACAATACGAGGGATTTGGAAAACAAATAGCTTAACATAAAAAGTATTAACCCTGGAATAGAATTCGATGAGAAGGAAACATTTAATAGTGGGTACAAGTTATAAGTTATTTAAGGTAGATATAAACGACTTGGAATAAGAACGTTTTTCATACAAGTATTTGAAAAAGATCAATAATATTGAAAAATATTCCATAGATGGTAGTACATTATTGGATATGCAAAGAAGTCAGGGGAGAGTTGCCACACACTCGACCGATGTAGTGTTTGTCGAAATTTCCTGAAGTTGAAGGGATGTAGGACGTAGTTAAGGCAGGGATTAAAAAAAACAAAAAAAGAAATTCAAGGATTGATAAAAGGTACACACAAGGAAGAGAAATTATCTTACTACCAACATTTGCACCAGTACCATACAAATTTATAGATGGTTGAAATATAAATTCGAAACAAAAAGAGACTGCACAAAATTGCTGAAAAACCCTTGATATAGAACCTGTCTAGACAAAGAATTTACATAGTAGATACACAGACACAAAATCTTCGACTATTTATAAAGATCGGATACGAGACTATTCACATTTAATACTCAACATATATCAATGGGTCTGTGAGATTTAATATACATTACATGTATACATTTAAAGGAAGAAAAAAGTAAATTTAGTCATATTAGTAGAAAAAAACCATTTCTAGATTGAATTCAAAATCTATACGAAACTCACCCATAAGCCACCACTATATAAACTATCTAAATGAAATTGGAAAAGAGAAGGAACATTTGTAGTCACATGATAATATTTTCACAAAAACAAATATTTCCTAACACATGAAATATAGAAATACATCGATATAACCACAGTAAGGAAAAATTTGGGAATACATATCGTTGAAGAAAATAAATCCACTGGGACTTCCTAGAGGGAAGAGTTGAGTCAAGCTCTAGTCGAAGGTGAAAACCTCTATTAAATCTATGTACACATTTAATAAATAAAAACAAACTTGATAACAATAAACTGTTCCAGTGGCTAAGCTTGTGGCCAGACTGGAAGGAATAAAAGGAAACTAGTAGCAACCCTTAACAAGGGAGAATTACATCGAATAGGAAAAAGAACACCATTATCTTTTTATGCGTGAACCACTCCTTTAAGAAGCAGAGATTTTATGGGAAAAACGACCTGGGCATGAGTAGGAGATGTTAGCTAGTGGAAGATAACATTCTATTTTCATTGGAACTTTGAAGGAAAAGCCCTGAGCCTACAGGTGCTCAAGTTACCTGCAATAATGGAACCTAGATTAGTGCAAAGCTCGTTGTGGAAATATACCAAAATAATGGAATAGAAAATAGCTATAAACTTCCAAATCAATTTGGTTACCCACTGAAGGGAAAATTTCTGTCGAAAACACACTATCTTCCCTGGGATGTGCAACAGAGAGTGAAATTATTACTATTCGATGGAAACTTCTCTATAACATCGGAGGATACCAATAAAATACACAAGAAACTAGTTGAATAAACTTAATAAAAATATCGTACTGGTGCCACGCTGAGCGAACATAAGGAAACATGCTCTAGAAGGATCACCCATTTTCAACATAACAAAAACAGGGTTAGAAATGTCAAAACATGAGTAGACAACAGATCATAATTTGTATTCCTGAAAAATATTAATAAACCACTATTGGAATCCTTGCAAGATCTAGGAGAAGTAAGGGCTTTACCTAGATAGAACCAAGAAATGGGGTCATGCAAAACCTGTTTGATTGGAAAATTGAGAGAGAAAATCCATCTGGTTCCCCATCTAGGCATTGCCAAGGCAGGAACCCCAATGAGTATCTCAATGCAGAGAAATCTAGTTCATTATAACGAAATTGAAAACTATATATGATGAAAAAACTTACCCGCATCAGTGAGAGGCGGAGGTGAAAAAACTCTAGTGGATGCCACAATAAATTTAAGGGAAACCCCTATTGTTAGCGTTCCTCCTCTTATCATGGTGGCCTTACAATAGCTCGACACCGAGGAGGCAAGGTTAGAAGTTTCCAAAATGTAGAAAGTTACAAACCTCATTGCTAGGGTAAGAGAGGAGGAATCATAATCATCGTCGGATGGAATATGAATCAAATTTGACCCTAGATGAGTGGAGGGTACAACAAGCCATGTGTAATTCACATGGGCTTGACATATGTGGCACAAAACCATTGAGGTGCAAGGGCCAAAGTCCAACCTACAAATATTCCAATAACTAGCTTGGTAAATGAAATAAATTTCTATGTGTTGATAAAGAAAAGAGGTTTCACAAATAAACCTGTTAATACATAAAAAAAAGACTAAAGTAAAATTGCATTGGAAACGTAGCACAACTCTGATCCATGCTCGCTGATAAATCACATTTAAAATACCAAGGTTAAAGCAACATCATGGACCCAAACAAATGTAAGGACTTGAATTAATGCTAATACATAATCATGTATGCCATGGATCGAGGAAAAATTTCATAAGTATTAACACTAGAAAATGAGACCTTTCCACCAACATCATAAAGGAAATGACATATCTTGTAGACCATACTTCTTCCTGACCTTATGCTTAGGATAACGCATAATAAATAATATGACCAAAAGTTACCAATACCACTGTTATATATAACTAACAAAAGTGGACCACAAGGGGTTCATATAATTAAGGAAGTGATTTAATGTTCTTGTGAGATTGAAACCAACAAGGGAAGAGGTGGTAGGATTTTAGTATACACTATAAGGGAATTTAGGAACCTTGTTTATATATATATATAATATGTGAAGGGAGGAATGTTACAATTTAAAGGAATTACATTATCCTTAATAGGTTCAAGACTATCTAAATTCAACATTGCAAATAATGATTGACGATGGAGAGAACTCATTGGTGTAGCGTCAGTTGTTGAAGACATTGTTATGGCTATTGGAATTGTATGCCTAATACATTGACTAAGATTACTTTGAGTGATTATTTCAACTGGGTTCGAAGGAATTTGTAACCTTGTGCTGTTTTGAATATCAAAAGATGAATATTCCTTTTCTTTATTTTTTTCAACTTGGATAACCTTATTTGTACCTTTATCCTATTCTTTTTTTTTTCTCCACTTTTCGCTTATCCTATTCATCATTGAATTTAGTTGTATCTTTGTTTTGCTTATTGTATCTATCAATGTTGACTTTTTCTATGTCCTTGCCATGTTTATATTTGTTCAACTCTCTTTTCCTTTATCTTTTCGAATATTACCCTATTGGTTAGTCTATATATTTTGAGAAGAAGCATATGTTGGGTGTGTTTAATATTCTTTCCACGACTAGCTACATGGGTTTTGCACATGGTTTTGGGAATGATGGTTTTTTGCCCATTGTATTTTGTAGATCTGGTCAAGGGAACTACAATTATGTTTTATTATAGGGTTATGGATTTAGTTTTATGAATGATTTGACATGTATATATATTTATTGTAACATTAAAATAAAAATAATTAAAAATCAATCTGGTAGTCCCGATTTTGGGATCCTGGGGAAAATCGTTCTGTATATTTTTTTTTGTTCTTGCCATTATTTATTTTTTTGTTTTAAGAATTCCTTTGTAGGTAATTTATGTACATGGTTAATGCCTACAACATCCTATTATGGTTTGATCCTACTTGATTAGTAATATAACCCAATGTATTCCCTTGTACTTCACTTTTTTCTTTTAGAAATTTATTATTTCTTATGAGTTGAAAAATTAAAAATTATGATGTTTTTTGGCTATCTCGAATTTCTTCAATTATTTGATAACTTATTCATAATTTTGGGCTCTCTAGGACATGCTATCAAATGGGGATTACTCAGGAACATAGGGTTTAAACCTTACGACAACACGGTGTCTTATTACCATCTCTGTTGGGTCATGTATTTTGAATTTTTCATAGATTAGCCAATTATTCTCAAGTTGTGCTTCCTCTTTCAATGCATGCTTAGTATTTAACAAGAAATAGATTCCTAAATTAGTAGGAAAATAAGGTTATATTTTTTATTTTTTTATTTTTTTTTATTTTTGGACAAAGTAGAAGCAATTCTAGTAATCATTATTTGATATGTTATTTTCATAAGTACCAACATTTCAGGAACATAACTTGACAGAAAATGAGGGGTTTCCTTACATCCATATATCTCAATATACAAAAAATCCACATCCACAAACCAATCTCCTATTTCTTAAATTCCATTCATGGTTTCTTGGGTGAATCTAGGAGGTGTCGTGTTTCTTAACAATATATGCAAAGGGATCATAAAATTAACACACATTTCATAATTATTTTTTTTGTAGTTATGTTGACGGTGCTAGACCCGCCAAAATGTCAAGGGGATCTCCTTGGTAAGAAGTCCCAATTAGACCTCAGACTGTTTGGTTTAGGAGTCCCTGTAGTGGGTCGTAAGGTAATGCCTTGACCACGGTGTTGCACAGAGGCAAGTAGAATAACTCTGTCAACAACAAGGGTGTGTTTGATGCACTGAGTCAAGGAAGGTGTATGAGAGGTTCCAACACTTCAAAAGGGGAAGGAGGTGAAGGTGAGTTCTAGGTTGAAAGGGATCAACCCCAACTCAAATAAGAACACACAACACAAAGGACATGCACAACTTCCGACGGAGAAGTCCAGTCAGATGCAGAAATCACATCATACAAGGTAAGATAACACGTACAACACTCATGGATCAGTCTGAGACAAGTGTGACGGTTGTTATAGCAAGGTTAAAGTGAAAGGTCTGTCTGATGTCCGGCAGAGCAATCGACACGAACGTTGACAACATTAACAACATAGGAAACACATTAACAACAAGATTCATATAATTGCATGTAAATCAGTTCACACACAAGTAGGTAAGTTAAACAACACATATCATTAAAGCAACCAGAGCAGTCCAACTACAATAACAAAATATGCATGAAAATGTGCTGGCTCTTATTATATAAAGAAGTGGAAGTCACAATCATACAATACATCCATGTAAACCTGCTAGCCCCAACAGTGGAACGTTACAGCCACATCCGCCTGCTCCTCCAAAGAGATGTACTAGCTCCAAGCAGTGGAGAAGCCAAGGCGCGTTACAATACTGTCCATGCCTTCTTCAAAATAGTCTTAGTAGAAGCTTGGCTAACCAAAATCGCTTACAATGAGTTATGAGGGACTATTTATAACAAAGGGTGGGGTATCCCTTGACATTGCCCTTTGTGACAGTTCAACTACCCTCATGAATCTTCACCTGCTCTATGAATGTTACATCCAACTATTGAAACTTGACTTACACCTGACATGACTCAACGTTACAATGCACATGTACTCATGTGAGATAGCATGGCTTGAGAAAGCCTTGCAAGACATCACTGACACGGTCTGCTGTGGTGAAACCAACTCTTTGACATGCTTGTGATGGTGAAGTTGGTGAGCTGATGCCAATCTTGGTCATCTGTGATGGTGTGTATGCACCTCATGGTGACATCTTTCTGAAGCGAACTCTTGCATCCATTGCAACCGGTGCATTGGTTTCGCCCCTTCATCCAAATCGTCTGCTAACATGCACGTGGTTTTCTTAGGTGCGGTTGAACCGGAAACACACTGATGCATAATGTCAGTGCTGATATTCAAGTGTGTGATAGTGGTCATGCACATTAACTTGCCGAAGTACATGTTCAACTCCAATTGGACTTGCTTCTTGTCTTCGCGTTGGTGAGTGTGTTGAATGGGTTGGATTGCATGCGTGCACACAATGACATGCATGCTACTGAATCCCTTGCATGTGATCACCAACAATGCTCACCATGTTTGCTTCGTGTTAGCTGTTGGGATGGATCTTTAACTTGTATGGGCGCAATGTCATCCGTGAGTGCACGATGCGCCCATTGCTATTCCTGATCCTGTTGCAACTCATTCATCTATCTGTGTGGCTTCATGTTCTTCCTTGAGTTGCTGCTTCAGCACATGCAACCCCTTCTTTGTTCCATTCTATATCTTCGCACAATCTTCATGTCGTGCTGTCACCTCATAGCTGGAGTCTCCAAAGTTGTTTTCATCATCAGTGGATCTATTTGAGCTTGCAACCTTGTTCTGCCTCCATGTTATCAACAACCCTCTTCTTGCATTGATTGCATTTGGTATGCTGTCTTTAGCCGCTATTCATGATGCTGCTCACTGTGATGCCGTTGCTGTCATATCTTGATGTACTTGTCTACAAACAACTTGATGTCTTCGTGGGTAGGCAAGTCCATAGACGCTTGATCGACTACCTCCCCAAGTGTTCTCTTAACAGTGTCTTCGTCTCTGCTCTCCTAGAAACCATTGTATCTATACTACTGAGAGGCAGATGGACACCTGTGATACCTGGAGACATGGAAACACTCATGGCAATCAATCTGTCAGTTGAAAACAAAAATGAACATGAGAACTGACTTGCAACATACCTGGGTGAATGATCATGAAGGTTGCGCAGTTTTGGTCGGGAGGTCGGGAGACCGACTGCCAAGACTGCACAAGGGACAATTTGGGCTATTGGGAGATTGGCTGACTGCTGGAACTGTGTAATGCATAGTCTAGTCTGGTTGCTGAATTTTGGTATTGTGCAATGCGCAATTCCAGCTCGAAAGGACTGCTAGCCCAAGGACAAATTTGCGCAATTTCTTGGGCCAAGAAGCCACTGTCCTCCATAAATGCGCAAAACAGTCCTGGAGGCCAGTTCTGGGTAGGAATGCGCAAATAAAGAGAGGAAGGTTAGAATTCCTTCCCCAGATTGCTCAATGCAGCCTTGGTGAAGGAAGAGTCCGAGCCAAGGTTGGACCGATTCATCGACGGGTAACTGAAAGCAACTAAGAAAATAAAATGCATGGCGACACTAAGTGATAACATAAGTGATTGACAGTGCACACAAAACATGAATGAAAGATTCAACAAACAGACTGACATGCATGCGGGTGAGGCAGTTCGCTGGTTGGGTGAACATCTATGCAAAACAATTTCATGCATGCGATAGCAACAAAAACTGAAACAAAGATAGGACAAGCTAGTATACAATTAAATGACAACAAGCACTCAAAGAAATCAAGCAAACAATATTCCCACAAGCGAAGACACAAAATGCGACAGAAATGCAGCACAAGGCATGGGAAGCAGACTTACCCCAAAACAGCTGAGCTGAATGTGCCAACTGCTCCTAGACGTGATGGTGGGATGTTAGAGCTACAAGGTTGATGTGAGGAATGAGCTCTATAGTGTCTGGTTGATTAGTTTTGATAACATTGAGGTTGTGATGTGCATGCGACAAATCTAGGGGAAGCGACACTTGGTGGGAGAATTCTGAATGACTCCTTGCATGTAACTTCCAACTGCTAAACATAGATCCCTGAAACAAGGGATGCCTTTACATGCTGTCTTGGGAGAAGTAGCCCATGCATGAAAGTCTATTTTTCTCAGTCCTAGAGGGAACCGGTCAACTCATATGCCCATGCAAAAGACTGCTAGACTCCTGGAGAAAAATGCACATTTATAGCTGGGAGCCGGGTTGGCTGCCCAAGAGATTTCTGCAATTTCTAGGCAGAGGAGCTGACTGATGCCTAGGTTTGCACAAATCCTGGGCTGAACAACCTGCTGCTGGGAAAATTTGTGCAAATCCTGCTGGGAGGGTTGGCTGACAGGATTGCGCAATCTTGGAGCCCAACAGGATGTCAGAGAGGATTGCGCAATTCATAGAGGGAAGGCTGGTTTCCCTCCAGAAATGTACAATTTTCAAGGGGAAGCTACTCATCCTATAGCTGGACCAAGTCCAGGTGAGTAGCCTATGAGGGGAATGGATCAACTGTGATCGATAGGCTGCCTTTGTGTGAGGAAAACACTTGAAGCTTGAGTACTTGACGAAGCAAGACAAAGTGCTGTGTAAGGTTGGTAGGGAGGCTCCAAAACAGGCTAAGGAAAATTTTTGGAGGGTGGTTGTAGCCACTACAACAAGTTATCAACTCATAACTTTGAACAATAGATGTGTACGAGCTCCTAGGTGGGAGACCAATTCCAACACATTAAAGGAAAAGGGGTTTTGCTATAGACTAAATCAACAAGTTAACTTGACATGAAGAACCATAGGCAATTCCCTCTAGTGTCTCTTGTGATTTCTTAATCTCTTGTTTCAAATTGGCTAAGAGGAATTGGGTCCATTTAATTATTGTTTCCTTCTAAATAACTAATGGAGAAGAATTATCCATTTTAATTCAAATTGTTAGAGTGTTTCTCCCCATACAACCTACAAATCATTACGGATAGGAGAATTTGGGGTTTCCTAAGATCTTGAATACGATACAATTTATTTGATCTTGTTTTAAACGATTGAGAATCATACCACCAATCCTAATTAACTTAGCCATTAGAGTGTTAGTTTCTTCTACTTCTTTAGCTATAAATTGGTCTAAAAATTGCTTGTTTAGGATTATCTCAAGGGAGTCTAACTTATCGATGTTAAGGATGTCCTCAAGCCTAAAAGACCCAATTAATTGACAAGAAAAAATTAATAATTTTACAAGTTTTAACATCATTATAAGATATAATACTCTGTACGATGTCATAATGGGGAAAAATGGTTGGTATAGCAACTATCTTATGTAGGTTGGACTTCCTGTATGATATAGGGATCTTATAATTCTAGGATCTTTGAGGGATTTTTATTTTGTGTTTGTATATTCAAAAAATTATTGAGGATTTGATATTCAAAGTTTGCTTAGATGTCGATGAAGAAAAACATTGGTCCTAAAGATTTCATATAATTTGATGTTAGCTTTATGTTGATCTAAGAATGTTTTCACCTAAATAGTGGAGCATTTCATGTGATGGGGAGGGCTTCTGGTTCCCTAGCCAATTTCTTATATTTTGATTGACATACATTTGGAGATCTTAGTAGGTGAATGCTTAAATTTAGGATTAATAATTGTGGTAGTTGGCACACATGTTAGTTTGACATCTTCTATAGGGGGGCTCTCATTGAGGAGGATGGACACTTAAAACATGTGGAATAACCACCTTGGAGTAGGGTGTTATGCATTGGGAGGTTGGGCATAGAGCCTTAGGAGCATTAGAGCCACCTTGCACATATGTTGAGGAGGAGCACTTGAGTTGAAGATCCATTGTTGGAGTATGCACCATCTTTCTTAGAGAAGTGCTTGACATGTGGACACATAGACTTAGAGGGTGCACCACCTTGGGAGTTGTACAAACCATATTGTGGCACAATGCCATATGGCATTCATGCTTAATGTACATGTGCATGTTTTCACC
Organism: Pinus tabuliformis; assembly: GCA_031772625.1. Taxonomy (NCBI): domain Eukaryota; kingdom Viridiplantae; phylum Streptophyta; class Pinopsida; order Pinales; family Pinaceae; genus Pinus; species Pinus tabuliformis. The sequence goes on along the minus strand of CM062807.1, from coordinate 175,953,771 downwards.
ACAAGAAAAAATGCATATATATATATATATATATATATATATATATATATATATATCTATATAAAGGTAAAACAAACACATTACATTTTTGAATTTGTGCCTTTGCACAATAGGGTGCTTCACTTTATAAATATTCTTGGAAACATTAGAATATACCAACAATATTATCATAAAGCACCAAATGTACCCATATAAATGATAACTACTCTACTGCATATGCATGATGCTATTACAATTTGTACCCCACAATAAAAGCAAGAATAAATAGGAAGACTGCCAACCAACAGATCATGAACACCATCAAACTATGCCACTAGAGGAATCAATTAATAAGAAGGCAAAGGAAGATTAGAGACAGTAGAAGGGTGGATCTTTTGAGATAACACCGTCATTTTTCTCCATAAACTTCATCATTCTAGCCTCCAATGAACACCAAATTTAGTTAAGAATCAACCTTGGAGTTATGTTCACGAAAAATGTGAGAAAAATAGACTGTGTTAAAGCTGCTTCTCATAGCTGATCATATATGATTCATCATTGCTTGAAGACCTAAATTCTACATGGTGATTTTTCCATTGAGCCAATCCACTGAAACTTTTTAGTTCCCATAGACCTGGACACTACTTACATTCTTATTAATGGCTAATCCAAGAAGGGCTACTAGGGCTGATAGCTTGGCCCAATTATTGGTTCCTTATCCAAGATCCAACAAAAAATAGATATAATGAGAGGAAATAAAATAAATACAATCCCATGCACCATATTTACTTGGAATTTCTAGGGAAGAACCATCAAAGAAGCTACATTGGTGAGAATCATCACTCACAAAAGGATTAAGCTGATACTTTTGCCTATTCTTCACAATGTCTATGTATTCTTCATAGTAGAATTAACCTCTCCAATTAGACAAATTTAGAAACATGTTCCTCGATGGTCATCTAGTTTGATGATGGGTGATACTCCAATATACTTGTACTAGAGAGAAGGGGGCATCTTTGAAACTAATCTCATTTCTAGACCTCCATATATCCTAGCTAATAGTAATTAGGAAAGATCTATTTTTACATACATCCTTATCTTATTTTGAATACTTCTAATAAGGAGTTCCTTTCCCATTTATGTGTTCCACTCAATAGTGGTAAAGATGCCACTCATACTTCCTTCATGTAATGACATCCCAAAAACTGATCTGCAGAGATGTATAGTTTTCCTCGTGTTCTTGGCACAACATACATATGCTTGGCCCTTTTACTTGGCACAACATACATATGACTGGGAAAATAACATACATACATACTAAATCTATGATGAACCATATTGTGAGTCAATGAGGTTCTCTTATATTGATTCTAACTAGATAACCACCTTGAAGTATCTTCAAAGTTATTTGGATATAAATAAGCTACATGTTACATGCCATCAAATTGCTAAGTACTTCTCTCATTCGATGAAATACAGGTACAACCAAAAAGGTACTTGTCAGATCTATCTTCATTGAGTGAGAGAAGTTTAGGTATAATGGAGGAAGGTTAGAGATCTATTACATCTAATAGATAAAGATCAACTATAGGTGAAAATATCAGAAGAAAATTTTGTAGACACATAACATTTTTTCTTATTGATGGGGGGTCATGTTCTTATAATGTTGAGAGCATAGACGACATTGAGGTGCTCTTAAGGTACAAACATCTAGTGAAACGATGGGTACCCAAGCACCTTCCTCAAGTAATCACCGATTTTTTATCTCAACAGAGGATATATTACATTTCTCCATCATCGTTAGATGGTTTGGGGCTATTTTACATGGATGGCATAAAGTTTTGTTACAGTGGTGTTGTCGCTACGACAATGACCCTCCAATTTTTTTTCCTATGTTGATTTTGGATCCTACGCTAATTGTCGTTTCAAGCCCCCATGTGTCTTCATGTGGTTTGATTTGATATTTTTGTGTTTTCTCCTAGTGTCGCATCCTCCCAAGTCAATGTGTCTCAATCATCGCCACTTAACCATTAGAAGTGTTTGAGTTAGTAAGCTTATGGTAAGGTGAACTCACAGTCTGTCTTGATTTACAAACTTGCCTTCTAGCCATGCACACACTCAAAAGCACACAAAGATGGAAAAAAGAAAGCAAAAAGGAAGAAAACCATTCACAAAATCTAAAAGCACACTTTGAGTTGATGAAGGCTCACACTTGAGGTGAGAGCACTCATTCGGGCTGAAGAAGTGCATCGTACCTGGGTGCATTTTCCAAGATGAGAAAGTGCACCTTACTTGGGTGCACTCCTTCATGTTGAAGACATGCGCCCTATCCATTGCATGCATCACCCAACTTGTTGCATGAGGGCCCACCCCTAGAAAATAGGAACCACCTTAACTCCCTCTGAACTAACCCTTTCATGTGAAGACAAGTGACACTCATATATGAATCATTTTTTTATGTCAATTTCTTTAAAAAAAAACTGAGTTAATCATTCTTTCCATCATTATTTCATATGAGTTGAGTGCACAACTGGAGAATCAAGAATCCCTTCATCAACCAATGTAGAAAATAAGTTTTCATGCTCAATATTTTACTGTTTTCATGACTTCACTGTCAAATATTTCTTTGTTTGTTGTCAATCACTTTTTTTTTTTTTAGTTTGTTTTGTTGGCATTTGAGATGAATCTTCATCCTTCAAGTGTTAATCCACTGTCGCATGCAAAAGACTTTTCAAATTCTTGAGACCTTCCATCTTCGAACATGCATGTGACAACAACTATAAATCCTTGTAGATGATTATTATCCTCATATGATCATCAAATTCTATTGGGTAAACTTGTTTCTAAACTTATACCATGCAAATCTTACTCTTTGAGCTCGAAGCTTGTTCAACCTTGAAAAATGCGCCCTGTTTAACCCAATTTTCTTCCTAAGCGCATGGGCACATGATGAAGGCATGAATATCTATCTATTGAGCCCTTAGACATGCAACAATGTGCCCTCCTTTTCCTTGAGCACATAGGCACACTTTGAAGACCCGAAGGTATAAATTCTTCATCCTTCGTCCTTCATCCTTTCAGAGTGTGACAGTGCGCCATCCTTGTCTCCTAGGGTGTATGGGAGCATAATGAGGAATTGAAGGTCCTTTTTCCCATTCCTTCGACCCTTCATGGTGCTATAATGTGCCTTGGTTGATTTTTACCTCTTTCTTGAGCACATGAGTGCACTATAAAGCCTCGAATGGCCATGCATGTCCCCTTCATGCTTGGAAAGTGTGCCCTCCTAGTTTTCATGTATATTTTTGCTTGCATGCAAGTTAGTTTTGGCTATCGTTCATATTTTTTCATGATCTATCATCCATTATGACTCTTTGAATGAATTTAAAAGTACTGATGCGTAGTTAGTTGTTTGAAGCTAATCTTTTCATCATGAGTGTGATTCCACAAACAGGTGACCATGCTACAAGTGTCAACTCTTTGTCATCATCTTTTGGAGACATGCTACCTTAAAAAGTAGCCTCTAGAGAAATTTCACAAGAAAGAACTAACGAGCCCATCAAAATTGCAAATCCAAGTATTCCTATATATGTGGAAACTCAATGTTTTATTTACAAGACTATAAAGGTTACCTAGAGAAAAATCTACAACACATTCATGCAGGACAAGTTTCATGAGGACTCAGAAGATGTGCAAGCATACATCAAAATTAAGACATCTAGGACACACAAGATCACATGCAGATTCCCAATTATGCCATGTGATGAAGCTATTGAATGGATCATCACACACATGGATTACTCTCATCTTGTGCTTCACAGTGAGGGTGGTGGTCACCTCGCCACCTATTATGGTGAAGATATGAAAACATACTATAATATGATCAAACCCAATGAGTATGCAAATGACAACTTCTACATCAAATATGATACCCTTGAAATAATTAATGCTATCAAACAATGGTATTGAGAACTTTCCAAATTCTGCCATCATCCATAAATAGTTTATCTGACAAATATCTTAAGAGACGTATATCAGTATTTGATGGCTATGTATTGTTAGATGTTTGGGGTTAAGAATGTTGAGGTGTTCCAATATAATTGGATATATACGCCCAATATGGTGGTGACATGTGGTAAATATTTTAATTGGGTGGATATGTTATCATATGAAGCACACCGCAAGTGGGGTGTTATAGACATTTTTGGGCACTGCAACCCCAAGCATGAAATGTCCATAAACCAAGGGCTCCTAAGTCCCTAAAAGTGTTGTTCGAACCCCTAAAGGAACAAGGTCAACGGATTACAGCTTCTCCCAGAAGTTCTCCATGAAAAACTGCTCAAAACTGGTCAAAACAGGATCATTTCAGCTGCTCCATAGGCAAAGTGTGTTGCATCTCACCTAAGTACACTCTGTGGGTGCATTTCATTTCAAAAAGACCTTCTATGGGGTGCGATGGGCGAGAAATGACAAATGGCAGTGTCAATCCGAGAGGTGGAGAGGCATGGAATCTTCCAGAAACTTCTCCTGTGACACTTGCCTCTCTGAATTCGACCAAGGATGAGTAAGAGATCATCAATCTCCAAGTGGAAGCAAGAACTATCAGAGGGAAGACACTAATCAAATCACAAGCTGACTCATCTCCCTTACAGATATCTATATATGGATCCCTCATCCCAGAGATCCAGGGGCTGGAATTTTGCATCTTGTAAGGAAATGCTGTTGGTTTCTTGAGACAACATCATAGTGTTGGGTGATCTAAGCTTTGTATGAGGTGAAGAAGGGCTTACTTGCTAAGAGGATGATGTTGGGTCAGAACAAGTGGTTGTAACTCCCTTGGCTCTTTCTTGATTATCAATAAAATCTATTCAAATTTTTCCTCCATACTCTTGTGTAATTTATGTTTTATGCATTTGTATGGTCAATTTACATCTGATCCTAGATTGTTTATGATTATAGATCCATATTCTTGTATAGTTTTATGCTACTTTGATCCTACAGGTACTTTGTGAAGCTGGGCGTACAAGGGAGCAAGTAGTGAAGGACTATCAAGAGAGAGAGGAATCGAACTAGGAGATAAGCGCAAGATAAAGGTTGGTCTTCTTTGTTCTTCTCTCATCTATATTTCATAAAGGAAAAACGAAAGTAGCTTTACTTTGTTTGTTTCTAAGGTAGCTACCACACCTTAGTGGGATAAGCAGTTCTGTGTAGACACTTTTCCCTGTAACAAAATGGCGACTCCGCTGGGGAGCGACTAGGTTGTTTGTTTATCTTCTTTGTTGTTTATTTTATAAACTTACAGACGGAGCCTGAAGTCGAGCCAGGTAGCTTTCGAACTGCATTTGCTATGCAAATGCAAAGTAGATAAATGCCGCTTCAGTCAATCTCTGGGATTTGTTTATGAATTAAACAACTGATTCACAAACTCTCTAATTGCCCTCGTGGTAGCTCTTGGAACCTCCTTAGATCTACCCCTGATTGTTGATTTACTGATTACCATTTGCTCGGCCAAAACCCCTGAACTGAACTGCAAACTGTGACCCGGAACCCAAGCAAAGTCTCGTCTCTGGCCTAGCGCAGGCTCTGTTCTGTGAATCTGAAATTCAACGCACTTCCCGAGTGTAGTAGGTGCACTGCATTTCAAGTTCCCTGTGTTACAGGTGCGCTGATCAGACTAGGCATTGTTCCTCAGTTTTGGTTTTTGTGTTCATTCTTTTCAGTTCTGTTCATGAGTTTCGCTGTTTATAATCAATATATCTCTATTTGAAACCCATTTCCTTGCTAATATTCCGCCTCCATTGTGCAAAAGAACTGTAAATGTTTTTGTGTATTTGTTGAGTCATTTTCAGTTCTCCTTTGCAAAAAGTAACGTAATTGTACTGTCGTTCCTTGATTTGAAAGTGTCGCAAGTGTCGTTTTCAGTCATAGGAGAGAGTTTGGTTGCTCTTGATAGCCGATTACCTTGTTGCTATTGTATTTGGTCTGAGTTTGTAGTTTTTCTAGTGTCGAAAGCAAGTATTCATTTCCGAATCGTAAAGTGTTGTGATTGTCTCCATTTTTGATTTTGAAAAGAAACTTGTTAGTAATTGTCGCATGAAAAGTAATTCAGATTTGTGCATTAGCTTTCTTTCTACCATTCACATACTAAGAAAGCCGAAAACAAATACATGCATGTGCATTTGCATTTAGACTGTTTGATTGGTTTGATTTAGGACAATGCATTTAGTGTGTGCTATTTGCTCTTTGTGAAAGAATACTGTCTCTCTTTCCTTAGTAGCTAGGATTTTCATTGCACAAAGAAGATAAAAGACTGTTTATCATCTTAGATTGCATTTCAGGAATTGTACATCTACATCTCGCGGTGAACCTGAAAGACAAATTTCTTAAGCAAGATCAACTATAAAATAAATTTAATGAACCTAACAACGCTTTGGAACCTAACGCATAACATCTAGAAGTCTAGGCTAGAGACGTATTGCGGCGTCGTAAAGCCTGGTAACTGTTGTTCTCACTAATGGTTGGGTGATTCCTCCACTTTGAGATGATAAGTGCCAGTACGGACTTGTGCTCCCACGTACCGTCAAGTATATTTTGGGAGACCACAATAGGCTTAATCCTTTATCCATAGGAAGCCGTGTCTGCCGCCCTATCGATCGCAATGCACTGAACACATCATTCGGGAAGATTGACTGCCGTACCGTAAAAAGTATTTTGCAGTTTTGTGATTGGTTTGGTAATCCCTATACCTAGATTTCTAGAGCAGTCCCTTTCGTTCCTTTTCAGACTCCTTAATGGAAAAGGTCCATCTGAGCACTTGTCACTTCAGGCTCATTAAAAATCGAAGGCGACTAGAGTCATCTTTTGTTTTTTCTCGACTCTTTAAAATTGAAAAAACAAGTTGTGTCAAAGCGTCTAAAATTTATTTTAAACGGAATAATCATCACCCTTTCCTACGTTGATCTTAGGTTGAGAAAATGGAATCCACCAACCAAGGAATTCCCCTTGGAGGAAATCCTAGTCCCTTCTCCTCTTGGGGAGATGTTGGTGCACCCCATATGGCCACATTGTCGCTTCCAGGATTGACAATCGGCTTGCCCGTATGGCTCTTCTCAACCTCTGTCGTTCAGAACACCGCAATTCCTGAACAATCGAGTCAGCATCTAGACGAATCCAGAGTTACCCACCAACCTTCTAATTCATCCAATTCTTCCTCTCCTCCCTCCTCTTCGCTTGATGAGGTTGGTACAGCCAAAAATCAAGTACCTGAGAAGAAGAAGGAAAAGAAGAAGAAAGAGAATACGAAGAAGGAGCCAAAAGCGAAAGGGGGCAACCAAGCATCGTCTAGCGAAAATCCACACACTGCACCGACCAGGCCTAAATCGCCATGTGTCATTTGCAAAGGAGACCACTATCATAGAGATTGTCCCTGCATCCCTCGGATCTTAAGGGACTGGTCTCCTCGTTTGCACAACCCGGTGTCGTCAACCTCTGATGATCATGTTGAAAACACACCGTCGACTAGTGAAAGTGAAGCCCCAGGACAAAAAGGAAAATATAGATTTCCTTGTAAACTGTGCGAAGGCGATCATGCCGTCCACCGTTGTCCCTTCTTAGATGAGGCTAAAAGAGTTTTGGACGATCGTCCGGTTTCACCGTTACGACTTCCTCCTGGATATTAAAAACTCTTGTCGAGTCTGTCACTAGTTGAAAATCCGGCTGACCCGCCCAGGTGGTGAGCCGAAGCGTCTATCATTGAAGACAAACCATCTGGACCCATACCAGACGAAAGTCAAAAGGTCGAAGCGCCGGTCTTGCCTTCAGAGGTTCCATCTTCAGATGACAGTCACAGAAGAGAATAAGGATGAAACCATCCAAATTCTTTTCGTAAGCACAGACTCCAATGAACATGGGGGCAATTTACCCATTCCTTTACCGCAGGAAGGAAGTTCGTTAGAGTCGTACCCGGCTGTCTATTCGGTCCCACCTCCAAGCAACCTAGTTTTTTCCTTCGACTGGAATCAACTAGGCAGACCCCGTTTACCGGCTAGTGTACCATTCCGAATTATTGCTCAAATATATAAAATGGTTATGGCTGGTACTATCATAGATGAAGGGGCTTCTGTGAGTATCCTTTCCTCGACTGCTTGGAAAGCGCTTGGTTCGCCATCGCTTTTGCCTGAGATGAGAAATCTAACAGGCTTTGACAAAGGAACCAGTCGACTATTAGGGATCCTTCCCAATGTGCCCATAACATTGAGAGGGAAAACCATTCACATGAACGTAATGGTAGTTCAAGGACCCCTGGATTATAATCTACTCCTTGGAAGAGACTATATTTATTGCATGGGAGCCATTGTCTCATCACTCTTTAGAGTAATGTGTTTTTCGCACGAAGGAAGAATGGTCAAGCTCGTAGACCAGCTTTCATTTCCCGGATCACACAGAGCAAATAGTCATATGCCATCCCTGAATGGTCTTTTCACACAAGGAATGTCTCATCAATCTCCAGTCCGTCCACCTGATGAGCGCGAGTGATTCAGAGGACATGACTGAAACCCAGGGGGCATGCACCCTGGTCTGCTTCGGCAGGAAAACTTCGGGTATAGGGTAGGTTTCCGTGAGAGATATATGACTAGTCTGTACTCCCGTCCGTGATTGGAAAAGGGGGTTAGACTGGAATAAGATTCCCTCGTCAAAGTTATGTGAGTGGATTGTCTCACCTTTGTCTATTTCGGTAGACATCGCCGAAGAAGTGTTTTGTTTGCACTGTGAATAGAGCAATCTTTGGTAACCTGAAAGAGGTAGACCTTTCCTGATAAAACAAATGTTTTGTTAGAGATTTGAAAGGTGACCTTGAAACTCTGTTTTATACCTGGGGGCATGCAAACCTTTTGGCGTGCAAGTGAAGAGCGACTATTTATTTTTTAAATTTGTAGGTCCTCTAACCCTTTAAACTCGTAGGATTGGTCGTTTCCTAACTCTCATAAAGAAAGGATGTGGGGCAAAACTCTAAAAATTGCCATTTTCATATATGAGACATTCTTATTATACGACTAGATTAATCGAGCAGTTTTAGCACATAGTTCAAGCTCGTTAAAAAATAAACATAAGTCATGAGCAAATGTTTCTCCCCGCGTTTAAGCTCATTAAAAAATGAACTATTTCCTGATAAACAACCATCGTGAATGTAGTACTTCAGCCTTTAAAGCCTTGGTCGTGTTCTCATCATCACCTCCACTCTATATTGGCCGATCATTCACCTCCATTTGATTGTTTACCCCTTTTGAGGAACAACTGTGAAGAGTGATCCCACTAGCCATCCTTGTAACACTGCCGTGATTGGAAAATTTCAAACCGTACCTGGAATCAGCTGCTACCCAATTTTATCACTCGTTCCTCAAAAGACGAGTCTCTTTTAAGCTCTTTTCAATTGACTCATAAAATATGAAAAGATTGCCGAGCCATTGGCCTCTCCAGCTCGTTAAAGGGACCGGAAGTGCTATCCCTTCTTTAGATTTTAATCTTTTTGGACCTGAGGGATTATTACACAAAAAGATCGAGCGCTTGTTTTGTTCGGCTCGTTAAAAGTATCGAAAATTCATCCCTTCTGTATTGTTTTATAATTTTTCGGACTTAAGGGATTAGATGACGAAAAAGGAATTTTGGAGTTTCCTTTACGTCCCTTTTCAGACTCTCTAAAATTGAAAAGGACCGAGTTATCTTTGTCGTTAAACTCGTTAAAAATTAATAGCGACAAACTTGTCCATAGTAGACAAGAACGAGTTTCACTATCGCTAGGCTCGTTAAAACATAGTGATGTGTTTGCTCGAAGGGCAAATTATAGAACAAGCATATGTTATCCTCCTCAAGCTTGACAAAAATAAAGAGGTACTGGTCAGCAATGACTGGGGAAAAATTGGGAAGAAAACTTGAAGAAACTTTGTTGGTAGCAAGTCGCTCTTGAACATGACACTTTCACTCCGCATCCAAGTCGGGTTGGGTTGTTTCATTCATCGGTCACATCACCATGGTCCCATCACACCATCCACATTTGGGGTTAATGCTACCAATCCATCACGTCAGTGTCGCCGATATGTTCAAGAGAAGTCATTCAGAGAATTCACCTGTGTCTCACCCGCTACAATACATTTACACTCCATTCTTTCATGACCGCCACCCTGAACCTTATGTCATCAGATCGTTTTCACCTCCATTAAAATCATTTGCTCTGTTCTGTGTCATTGATGTGGGATTCATTAAGGCCCTCCTGTGATGGATCGCTTCTTGTCGACATCAGCTCATTATCCAAGAAGTCGATCTAGGAACACCTCGTTCAGTACTTTGAAGCTTGCATGCCTCAATGGCAAGTTTCTCACTTCCGACGACAGGTTTACATCAATGGCCTTCGACCGAAAGATTTTGCGTGGTGTTCGACGCCAAGTCCTTTATTCACACCACGTGAATTGTACTGCAGTACCTTGAGGGTCATTATCATTATCGGTGATTCCTCTTGCGCCTGTTAACAGCTTACATCATCGGCTGGTAATCAGGCGATGTCTTTCCATGTTCGACTCCAGAACATCTCTCACATGGATAGACTTGTACTTCGATCGAACAAGATTGAAGACCCCGGATCTAGTTTCATCCATCCGGGCTATGATATATATTCAGGGAAATAAAGACATCAAATGTACATCATTGCTGCACAGATCATCTAATCAAAGGGATGATGGCTCTACTAGAATCATCAGTCTACACTCAGACGATTGTCTATCCTATGTACATGAAAATGAATTTATAAAGCTGAGCATGGGAATGCCTGTCTCAGTTAGATTATTACACGTCTCCTCCCAGCTTGAAAGAACTTCGGATCCTCATAATAAAGCATTTCACCCGACATCAAAAGATCAACGACCTCATGCTTTAGGGGGCAACTGTTATAGACATTTTTGGGCACTGCAACCCAAAGCATGAAATGTCCATAAACCAAGGGCTCCTAAGTCCCTAAAAGTGTTGTTCTAACCCCTAAAGGAACAAGGTCAACGGATTACAGCTTCTCCCAGAAGTTCTCCATGAAAAACTGCTCAAAACTGGTCAAAACAGGATCATTTTAGTTGCTCCATAGGCAAAGTGCGTTGCATCTCACCTAAGTACACTCTTTGGGTGCGTTGCATTTCAAAAAGCCATTCTATGGGGTGTGATGGGCGAGAAATGACAAATGGCAGTGTCAATCCGCGAGGTGGAGAGGCATGGAATCTTCCAGAAACTTCTCCTGTGACACTTGCCTCTCTGAATTCGACCAAGGATGAGTAAGAGATCATCAATCTCCAAGTGGAAGCAAGAACTATTAGAGGGAATACACTAATCAAATCACAAGTTGACTCATCTCCCTTACAGATATCTATATATAAATCTCTCATCCCAGAGATCCAGGGGCTGGAATTTTGCATCTTGTAAGGAATTGCTGTTGGTTTCTTGAGACAACATCATAGTGTTGGGTGATCTAAGCTTTGTATGAGGTGAAGAAGGGCTTACTTGCTGAGAGGATGATGCTGGGTCAGAACAAGTGGTTGTAACTCCCTTGGCTCTTTCTTGATTATCAATAAAAGCTATTCAAGTTTTTCCTCCATACTCTTGTGTAATTTATGTTTTATGCATTTGTATGGTCAATTTACATCTGATCCTAGATTGTTTATGATTATAGATCCATATTCTTGTATAATGTTATGCTACTTTGATCCTACAGGTACTTCGTGAAGCTGGGCGTACAAGGGAGCAAGTAGTGAAGGACTATCAAGAGAGAGAGGAATCGAACTAGGAGATAAGCGCAAGATAGAGGTTGGTCTTTGTAGGAATTTACAGGGTAAGTTCCTCAGAAAGAACACCAAAAGGACACCGCTCACAACCAGATCTCAAATCAATACACCAGTATTTTTGACGTGGTTAAAACCCTCAAAGTGCAAGGAGGGAAACAGTGCACGACCTGTCCCAACGTGGGTACTACAGGCAATTTATTAATCAAAGAATGAAAATTTACATAAGCTTCTCTCATGCACGGATTACCCGAACAATGACCCTCCATGCGCTTTAAATAGAATTCATGGACCAATCGGGTGTCAAGCCACGGATCAAGTGTCGGTAATACCGAGGTGAGAGTGAACCGTCGGATCACTACATATCGTGACCGTCGAATCACTACATATCGTGACCGTCGGATTGTAAGTTACAAAATGTACAACGGTAAAGAAACACACTTTACCTAACTCTAACCTAACTCTATACTAGACCAAGTTGAACTTAACTATATCCTATGTGTCGGAATATCCTAACATCCCCCCTTAAGAACAACTTGGGATAGGATTGAAGGATTTACAAATATGACACAATAGGAGAAGGAAGGAGGCACTAGAGCCTATCCCCCCTTAGTGACAACTTCCTGAACTCCAAGCATATATCGAAGTTTAGTGAACTTCACCTCTGTGAGAGCCTTTGTGAAGATGTCTGCAACCTGATCATCTGTTGGACAATATTGCACTTCAAGAACATGGTCATGAATGAGCTTTCTGATGAAGTGCATGTGTAGTTCAATGTGTTTGCTGCGTTGATGCTGGACTGGATCTTTGCATAGCTGAATGGCACTTTGATTATCACACCAAAGTGTGGTTGGATGCTGCTGCTCAAAGCCAAACTCTGATAGGATCTGACGAAGCCACAAGGCTTCCTTACTAGCTTCCACGGCACCACGATACTCTGCTTCTGCTGACGAAAGAGAAATGGCAGCCTGTTTCTTACAAGCCCATGTAATAGGTCCTGAACCAAGAGTGAAGACATAACCGGCAGTAGACTTCCGATCATCAGGGTCACCAGCCCAATCAGAATCAGTGAAACCAACTAACAGAGGAGCTGCTTTGGCACTGTAATGAATCCCAAACTGTACTGTACCTCGAACATAACGAAGTATTCTTTTAGCTGCTTTCCAATGACTTTCATGGGGGTTTTGCATAAAACGAGCAACAAGGCCAACAGCAAAGGAAAGATCAGGACGAGTATGGGTTAAATACAAGAGTTTTCCGACAAGTTGACGGTATAAGGTAGCATCAACTTCAGGAGAAGTACAAGAGACTGAAAGTTTGACTCCAGACTGAAAGGGATAAGGGGCTGGCTTACAGTCTTCCATGTGAAAATGATGAAGAATATCACAAGCATACTTGGACTGGGAAAGGAAAATACCCTCCTGGGATTGCAAGACTTGAAGACCGAGAAAATAGTGTAAGTGTCCTAAGTCTGTCATTTCAAATTTCTTTTTAAGGCTGGACTTCACATGGTTTATAAGGTTGGGATCACTACCAGTAAGAATAATATCATCAACATAAAGAACAAGGATGATAAGAGAGTTGCCCACTTTCTTGGTGTAGACAGTATTGTCAGAATGACACCTAGAAAAGCCAGATTCTAAAAGAAAGCTATCCATTTTGGCATACCAAGCCCGAGGAGCTTGCTTGAGGCCATAAAGGGATTTCTTAAGTCAACAAACAAGGCTGGAGTCTGTTTTTATGAAGCCAATGGGTTGTTCCATATAGATTTCTTCCTGCAAGTCCCCATGCAAGAAGGCAGATTTAACATCCATCTGATGGACTTCCCATTTTAAAGAGGCAGCAAGGGAAAGAACAAGGCGGATAGAGTTCATTTTGGCAACAGGGGAGAAGGTTTCAGTGTAGTCAATGCCTTCAACCTGTGAAAAGCCCTTAGCAACGAGACGAGCTTTATGTTTATCAACTTTCCCATCTGGTCCATACTTGGTTCTGTAAACCCATTTACATCTAACAAGTTTGCGTCCCTTTGGTAGAGGAACAAGATCCCATGTATCATTTGTCATCAATGAATGATATTCTTCATTCATAGCTGCTTCCCAATGTGGATGGCCTGAAGCTTCTGCAAAAGTGTCAGGATCATGATTTACTGGAGCTTGAGCCAGTAAAGAAGAGGCTCTTTCAAACTGAGAACGTGTACGTCGCTGATCTGTAGGATCACCGGCAAGATCACCTGCTGCATCCCGAGTAGCACGGACCCATCGTGGAAGTTGAGGATCCTGAGAAGGTGGGGGAGGATTATCATCCTCGCTTTCATCATCTGAAGAAGAAATGTTTTCAAAAGTGGAAGAGATAGGAAGAGGTGGCACATCCGCCGGACTAGGCTCGCAGGCCGATTTATTTTCATCAAACTTTACATCTCTTCTAATGATAACATTTTTGGACTTAAATGGAATAAGTCTATAACCTTTTACATCTTCAGAATATCCAACAAAAGTACATTTCTCACTCTTAGGTTCTAAAGCTTTATGCTTTTCATCTGGAATATGGGCCCATGCTTCACTTCCAAACACACGAAAGTGACTTACATCTGGTTTAATGGAACTCCAAGCTTCTTCTGGAGTGATATTCTCTAGAACCTTAGTAGGAGTGCGATTGATTATATAATTTGCACAATTAATTGCTTCGGCCCAAAAACTAAGACTGAGTCCTTTAGATTGCAGCATACAATTAGCCATTTCCTTTAAGGTGCGATTTTTCCTTTCAACTACACCATTTTGTTGTGGAGTGTATGGAACAATATGTTGCATTTGAATTCCATTTTCGGTGCAAAAGTTGATGAATGCGTTTTTAACATATTCTCCACCATTATCAGTTCTTAGCTTAAGAATTTGATGTCCAGATTGTTTTTCAACAAAGGCTTTGAAGGCCAAAGGCTCTGATACCATGTGGAGGTTTGCCGTTACACCAAAACCCGCAGGTTTTGGTAAACATTACAAGCCAGTAACTAGGATCCCCAGGGTGGAAATTACGGATTCTATAGAGGTGCAGTGATTCTTCCAACACCCCCCTCAAACGCAACTTGGGGGAATCGAACCTGGGTCCAAGCTCTGATACCATGTAGGAATTTACAGGGTAAGTTCCTCAGAAAGAACACCAAAAGGACACCGCTCACAACCAGATCTCAAATCAATACACCAGTATTTTTGACGTGGTTAAAACCCTCAAAGTGCAAGGAGGGAAACAGTCCACGACCTGTCCCAACGTGGGTACTACAGGCAATTTATTAATCAAAGAATGAAAATTTACATAAGCTTCTCTCATGCACGGATTACCCGAACAATGACCCTCCATGCGCTTTAAATAGAATTCATGGACCAATCGGGTGTCAAGCCACGGATCAAGTGTCGGTAATACCGAGGTGAGAGTGAACCGTCGGATCACTACATATCGTGACCGTCGGATTGTAAGTTACAAAATGTACAACGGTAAAGAAACACACTTTACCTAACTCTAACCTAACTCTATACTAGACCAAGTTGAACTTAACTACATCCTATGTGTCGGAATATCCTAACAGTCTTCTTTGTTCTTCTCTCATCTATATTTCATAAAGGAAAAACGAAAGTAGCTTTACTTTGTTTGTTTCTAAGGTAGCTACCACACCTTAGTGGGATAAGCAGTTCTGTGTAGACACTTTTGCCTGTAACATGGGGCAGGCCAAAACATCTTTATAGGAAAATCAAGCTCCAAAATTCTACATGTATGCATATCTCCTGGATGGAATTTGTGCATGGTATGCATTCCCGAAAATATATTGGAACTGTACTCCTAAAGAGAAGTTCCTAGTTTATTTCCACTACAGGTTGTTATCATAAGGAAGCTTTAGAGGCACATATGATATATAAGCCGAACACTTCTTTGCAACTATTTTTCACCTAATATTCGACACTGATCTGCCATGCATGACTGATCAAGTGAAGGAATCACTTCAAGATATCGCGGATTGGTTTGCAGCTCCTAAGGGAACATAAATTAGATGCTTTAGATGTCAAACAACCCCTCATCTTATGTCGCAATATGTGACAAACAAGGTGGTCATGCAAGAGGTGGAAAATCAGTTGGACAAGGGGTTGTTGGGAACTCTTCACAAGAGGAAGAAAGCCCCTTGGCCTATCTTTCCATTGAGGATCGGATTGTATGAATTAAAGAGTCACAAGGCATTAGCACTGAGATCAGATAAATGAAGTGCCTACACTTTTCCACTAAGGACTTCCATGCATATGATCCCAGGAAAATTGTCAGGAAACATTGTCAAAGGATTGGAAATAACATAGGGTATTCATCAATGTGTAGACCAGAAGATGAAAAGATAAAGAAATGGTACAATGCCAGAATGAAGACACATCCAACCATGGAGACCAGTTCACCCCACGATCCATTAGCTCAAGAATTGCAGGAGCAGGAGGAGAAGGAAACAACACCTCAAGTAAGGAGGTTAGTTCCTAGGAAAAGGATCAAGTATTCATGGGGCGAGAGGAACAGGAAATGGAAGGATGATCCTTTAAATGAAAGAGATACACAAATATAGCTAGAGAGGAGAGAAGGGTAAGAATAAGAGGAGGAGAGGATGAAGCATGATGAGTTGCTTGAGAAGCAACATGTAGAAGAAGACGAGAGGAGACATATAGAGGAAGAACAATAGAGGCAGTCTTAGGAGGAGGAAGCAATGCAGATGTTGGAAGAAGAATAATTGGCTCAAGAGTTGAAGGAGGAGGAATTAGAGGAAAAAGATGCCAACCAACCCATGGATGATGAACTTAGTACTCTAGGTGAAAAACCACTCACATGAGGTCATCTTCCATTAAGACAGATGGGGATTACACCTCCACTAGCATATCGGGTCATGGATGTTTGCAGCGTATTGTTTGATCAGCTGAAGAAGAGGATCACACTGTAAAGGAATAGATACTTCCCATAGGATTCTTAGAAGAGAATATCAGTAGCAACACAAAAAGTGATCATTTCCAACACTAGAAGGAACCCAAGGGTGGTCATGGTGGAAAATGTTACATTCACTCGAGTGACACATGATAACTCAGAGTACTTGCTATATGAGAATGCCAAGTTGAGAAGAGAACTTGCTATGATGAAGCAACAAGTAGAAAATATTGCAGCGGAGAACCAATTACTATCATCACATAAATCCAATACCGCAGAATGACAATCAACCATGTTAGATGAATTGCGACCAATGGAGGACACTATGGCATGACTATACAATAAGATGATACTTATAAAACAAGTCATGGATCCTCTCAGTGGCATTCAGAAGAATGCACATGAAGTGATGAAACTCTTGAAGATAAAAACCATAACAGTTGACCAAATGCAAGAGTGGACTGCCAAATATCCAAATTCTCCACAACATTTGGAGAGGAAGGATAAGATTTCCGCAGAAAATGACAGAATGCAGTTCAGACTCCACCTACAGAACTAATCGCATTTTGGAGCACAGTTAGTTAACACCATGGCTGCCTATAACCAACTACATAATGGGTTTGAGTCTCTTACATAGAAACACAGGATGCTCGCCATCAGATCTCTTGAAGCAATCAAAGGTAGGGAAGTCATATTCCAGGAGATTAGGGATTACATTGAAAAAATCAAGCAAGTAATAGAACAAGAAGGCTTGGAGGTAACCAAGGAAATTATTCAGAAGTATGCCTTTGCGCCAGTCAAAGCATACATGAAGCTTTCATGGATATGGAATAACGTGAAATCAAGCTCCAAGAACATACTGATAGAGGCATTGGAGGTGAAGGTTCACTACAAAGGAAACTTTTAATCCGGTTCGAAGCCATCAAAAAGGCGTTAAAAGCACGTCACACTTAAATCAGAAGTGAACTCCATGAAGAAGAAAATGATCAATTCATTTGATGAGTTTTGTCCTTTAGGAGTTTTGTCTTACTAGGCCATCGCCTCATTTCTAAATTTTGTTATGTGATAAATTTTGTGTAATGAAGTCCAAGGGACACATGTGGAATATAAAAATCCACACATTGGAATGTAAAGAGACATATAGTGAATATGAACAGTCATAGGAGTTTAGGAGTCATGAGGAAGCTCAAAATTCATTGTGTTTGTTATAAATAGCTCCTGATAACTCAAACAAGGGGATTTTCCCTAGATTTTGGAGGCATAGCCTTGGATTTTTTTGTATTACATAGGAGATAGATTATTCTTTGGAGAAGCAAGTTGTGGATTTATCTTTCACTATTGGATACAATGATTCACTCATGTAACAATGTACTTGGGATCTTGCACTTATAATCAGAAGCTCAATGAGCCAACATTCATTCATACATGTATCATATATGTAGTTGGAATATTCCTATTATGTGTATGGTATATGTTGCTTTATCCACATACTAAGTTAATGAACTATTTTGTTTCTTAGCTATGGATATTATTGAATGAAAGTTGTTATTTTTTAATGATTGTTGTTTATCATGTGGAATAATCTGTAGGTACTCAACAAGTTTTTTTATTTATCCCCAAGCCCCCCTTTAGGATAGTTCGATTACTTTTCTAACTAGGGGCTCATTCTTTCTCCAGCTGTGTAAGTATCCCTCATACACCTTATAATGGGAGTCTCACAAAGCTCACATTCTTGCTAGCCCAAAGAGGCGTTGTGTTCTCTTATGTCCGGTTGTAACCAAGAAATTTCCTACCATTCCAACAGTGGCTAGGACGTATGACCGGATGGGACTCATACACCAAACAATGTGAGGTATAATTTTGACTTCACATTAGGGAGATCCCCTTACAATGTTGGCAGAATCCAACACTGTCAAAATTTTTGGTGCTATAAGGAGGGCCAGATGACAAGTTGAGCCAATGAATTCTATCTGAATCTCTTACCTTCAATGGATTCATCCTAAATCATAATCCCAAGTTGTTTTTTCAAAGCTTTAGATCTTTCAATCCCCATGGAATTTTTACATAACTTGTCATGATTTAAATTTAATGGAAAGGGTACAACAACCATCCTTCATTATGTTGTTGAATTTGTTGAATTTTTCTTCTTGAATGGTGTTTATTTAGAAGAAATCCTTGCACAGTTGTTTACCCTTACATTAGATGGTTGTGCAAAGAAATGGTGCTATTCTCTACCCACTACTTCTATCACATCTTTTGATCACTTGGTTAACGAGATTTATTGAGTTTTTGATAAATATGAATATCAGGATGTTATTGATGAAATTGATCAACTTAGAATGGAATTGACTAAATATCTTGATCCTTTTGCTGACCAGTTCCTTAATCTTTGTTATTAGTTTCCTAATGAGGACATGGGAATGGAAATTCTTGATGAGAAGTTTCAATTCTTAGTCTAGATTTCAAGGAAATATTTTGAATCAGATTCATCATATCCTCCTGATTAAGAATCTTTTCAACATCCGGAGGAAGAACCAGATATGCTCTATGTCCCATTTCTTCCTACCCTTGATGTTTTGTATGTTGGACCTAGACCACTTTTTGAATTAGAAGATCATCTTGCAAATGAAGAAGTTATCTTTCTCTCACATCTCTCATTCAATGATGATTCATATGACTTTATCAATCAACCATCTTCAAGTCTTGATATTCCCCCAGTTAAACTTCCACCTTTTGATCAAGATGAACCCTTACATGTACATGGCCCCAACGGTTTTCTTCTTTTTGAATTATATGGTCACAGTGGTTCTAGTAATCTATGTAACATCCCTGGTGAAAATTCCATGTAAAAATATATAAATACAACGAATGATGGGACATGTATTCCATGCTGAATGGTGGGGGAAACATCCTAGTCGGTGTTGATTGTATTTATTATGGCTAAGGAAATTGGCAAAGGCAATGGCTAAGGATTTGGAGAGTCATGAAGAATTTATTGGCATTTTATTTATGAAAATAATGGAAATTAGGAGAAAAGGAAGGTGAAAGGTCACAAGTTTCATGTGAGGAGAAAAATGAATGAAAATAATGGAAAATGAAGAAAATAGAGGCCTCATTAATAAAAAGGGTTTTGAGGATCAGTGGGAAAGACTTGGTCAGTTCGGTGTTGGAGCTCTCTCATTACTCTCTCTCTCTCTCTCATACTCTTGGATACTTAGATTTTTCTTGGAGCACTCTTGGAGGATTTGGCATATTTGGATTCTTGGAGAAAGAAGGAAAAGGAAGAGAAGGAAAGTGCAAAAGGGCATTAGGATCAACGTCTACATCAAATTTGCTTGCATGTACCAAGTTGCATGTATGTTTTCTTCACTAGTTTTGGCATGCATGCCACATGCATGTGGTTTCTTGGTTGTGATCTATCATTGGCATGGAGGATTTCTTGTATTGACAGTGGATTTCCTAGCCTTTCCATTTCCTGGATAGCCGTGGTGATTGTGGGTTTACTTTCATGGTTTTGTTTTGGTTGGTTCTCATGTTCCTTAGCTTGGGCTAAGTTACTACTTCTAGAAGCCTTGGTTGGAGAAACACTCAGAAAGCCCTGGAAGGCTTGGATGGAGACCAATCTGATGATGGTTTTGTGATGTCTAACCTTGAGGTAGAATAATTGTTTGATGGGTTGAGGTGGATTGCCTTTGGAAACCCTGGATGAATTTTGATTGATGTGTTCTATGAGATCCCACATTCATGCTTGGAATATGGCATGGGGGTAATTGACTGAAGAGATATTTTGCTCAACCATTCTATGGTCGGGTGGAACATGGTAGTCTCATCTCTGGTTGGTTTATTTCATTCATTAATGATAAATTCATTCCCTTGATTTTCATGTGAAAATGTATTGATGTATATATGGATTTTGATGGCTAATATGTTTATGGTATTTCTGTTCCTATTATGCTGGTTATATGTACATTTTGTGACAACAACTATGTATGGATCTCAACATGTTTTTACTTGTACATGAATGGATAATGTGTCTATGACCTAATAGATGATAATGCAGCAAATGGCATGAGGGAGCAATGGTTCATAGCGATTCTCAGATAAGTATGAGATCCCTACACTTAATTATGTTGTTTACACATGTAGGTTACATGTTCGCGATATGTTTGATGAAATTCCTGTCATGGCTAGTAGGGGTCTGGTTAAGGTCTTGATCAACTTATTGATTTTGCATCATTGTTTCCCTGTACATTTCCTGATTCTAAGCTATCATTCCATTATGGGCAGTGGCCTGGGCTCTGGGCCTGAAAAAGTGGCTTAAATCCTAGGGTCACTGGCACAAAACTAGAAATTATGGTCCATATTCGCTGGCAGGTAGTCCTATGAGAGTGACTTTGGGTTTCTGGTCGCTTCTTTTCCCATAGCATGAGAGCCACTTATGGCCTAAGAGGTCCAGAACACCAGTGGGACCTAGGGACATGCTGTATGAGTGGCCGAATTGTCTCCTGAGGGTTCTGTTGATGATGTTGGATGACCGCGTGTGATGTTCCGTCAATTCCACTTCCCTTAGGTCACATAGGAGGTCGAATATGATCATAGTAGCCTCTCATCTCATGTTTACCCCAGTTGGCATGGTTACTTGGGTGGATGTGGGAGGAGGGTGTTATAGAGTGGTATTAGAGTGGGTTGCACTCTCTTTGGGTCATATCTGATAATACAAAGTGGTATTAGAGCATGGTTCAACTCTCAGACAGGATGGGTTGAATGTGCTAGTCATACATGATTTTCAGTTGCATGTGTGTCTCCTACGCTTAAATTTCATGTGCTTGTTGCATTTGCTTGATGATTGATTAGGGTTGTAGTATGGTTATCATGGAGAATTTGATATTGATTTCGCGAAATGTATTTGTCATGAGTATGTGACTGGTTGCATATGGTTATATGTCGCTTATATGTTGATTTTATGTCACCTACTTACATCCTTGTATGTTAGGTTACATTCTTGAATATTTTGGATTACATGTATTAGTCTTGTAGGTTGATTACAAGAATTGATCTCTTATGTTCGACTACATGCGTCTATGCGTATGTGTGGTTGATTTGGAATTTCTTATGCACACTATTGGTTGCATGTGGCAATGTATACAATGGTGTAATGGTTGTTGTCATGCACGAGGTCATGGTTTGTGTAGTTGATATGGTCACACATTGATGACTGGACTCTAGCTAAAATGATGTGTATGGTTTGGTACTCATTTGTTATATGTCTATATAAAATTGTTATGCATGTATGGTCTTGGTTATAGTTTGACTATTAGGTCAAACATGCCTTGTGAAGTCATTGTATGCAATTTAGGTCATCATGGTGCCAATGGTATGTTATGATGCTAATGTATTGAATAATGTAAAGCAGGAGATGTAGATCATCAAAGTGAAGTTGCAGCATTGGACCTCGAGACAGGAGCATGTTGTCATACATGTTTTAATGTTGGGCATGCAGGTATGTAGGTCAAGTATTGTTATATGCATTAGGGTTATATACATTAGGTTATGTACATGTGTTTTTATGTTATGGTTACGTACCTGATAAATGATAGTTGATTAGCATAATCATATGCACATGAGTTAGATAGTTAAGAGTGATAGTAACATGTGGTTGTAAGCATTGCTATTGTTGGCTAGGTTAGATAACTTGATGATTATGCTATATTATATGTTGTTGATGAGTATGTTATATGTTAACTTGTTGTTGATAAATGACAGTGAGCTTGACGATTCGGTTTTATGTTGTTGATGGACATGATATATTGCTTATTGTTGTTATGTGCTATTAACTTGATGATTAGGGTTACTTCACTGAGATCTTGATGTTGTAATTTGGATTTGTCATATGCGTGATGGTTATGTTCACTGCATTGAATATCTTGATGTTATATGTATTGTGTTAACTTGGTTTGACCTATGCAGATGGTTATGGTTGCGATATTTAGGTATAAGCCGGCATATTTGTGATATGGTGTCGCACTAATCTAGATTG
Organism: Pinus tabuliformis; assembly: GCA_031772625.1. Classification (NCBI taxonomy): domain Eukaryota; kingdom Viridiplantae; phylum Streptophyta; class Pinopsida; order Pinales; family Pinaceae; genus Pinus; species Pinus tabuliformis. The sequence goes on along the minus strand of CM062807.1, from coordinate 175,931,007 downwards.
ATCATACATATGTGATTGTTATGCATGAATGAAAAATGCTTATGAGCTTATGACGTGAACATGTTAGTTAGTTACTGTTATGGATATAATGATTTATGTTTGAGTTGATATGTTGTGAAGTTGTATCATGCTAACCTAGCTTTATTATGTAGACAAGATAACCTCCCCTGATATACACTAAGGTATGAGTTTTCTTATGTCGTATGTTTGGTGCTTTATTGTTTGATTATGACGTCTATTTAGTGTTTGGGTGTTTGAAGCCTATTTGATTTATTTAACATGGTATGTTTGCAAGTGGGTTGAATGCTTGAAGAATTTCATAATATGAGTATGCATTCCAATGATCTTGCTTTAAGATGGTTTTACTAACACATATGTTTTGAGAAACTTGATATGTACTTGAGTGTAGTAGGTGATAGTTGTAGCATTATGTCTAATGACTATGAGTTGACAATGGATTTTGACATGATTGTTTGTAAACATTGATCTCAAATTGATAGATATGATTGTCTTGATATTTGGAACATGTGGTTGACATGTGTGAGAAGTTGCAGGAAACATGATTGGTATTAGCGTGACGAGGTAATAATTGATGCATTTATATAACTAACAGTCGAGTGACGTGACAATATATAATAAGACTCAGTTGCAATAGGGTAAAGGTAAGAAAAAGGAATAAGGTAAGAATTCCTTTAGCTATGTTTGGAAACCCTAATTCCAAATGAACGAGTGCTTTGCATACAAGGAGTCTTCTTAACCTTGATTTTTTTTGACATTATGTGGATTATGTGGATATGTGCTAGATTCATGAAAATGTACTTGACATGTATATTAGCTAGTATTTAGATACAAGTGGATCTGTCAAATAATTGGAGTCCCTTAAGAGATGGCATGGATGTGTCCAGTTGTAAGCAACGTGATTCGCACAACGAGATAAGGTAACTGATGTACTGTTGTTTTTATTTATACACTGACAATTATGTGTTTATGGAAATATGATGCAGGGGACTGCATGGAAAAGAGAGGTTTCCATGAAATCTTGAAGAAGGCTCTGGTTGAGTTTCCCTGGGAACCATGGGGATTGAGTCATGGTGTTTGTTGTTAGTCTTGTGCTTTTGGTCTTTTTTGATTTTCTTGCACTTGATTTGCAACTTTATTTATGTCTAGAGTATGGCCATACCACTTTGTTTGCGGAGTCGTGTTGTTATTGGTTTTCATGGTTTTCTTATTGTTTTTTTTCCCCTGGGAAAAAGTCGTAATTTCTATTAGAGTTAAGAAATTACATTTTGTAGATGCCGAAGCATTCATATAGAGGCAGCTGTGCCTGTCAAGTTCATAGTCTGCTAGAATAGATAGTAAAAAAAACACAAGTTGTCTCCACGCAGGGAGCAATTCCAAAACTGTGTACTAGTAGTGTTCAAATTTATAGCCATGCTCTTCGCAGAGAGCCATATGTATATGCTGATAATATCAAAAGTATAGTGCTGTACTCAGAACTAGACAAAGGAAATATATACAAGCTATAAACAAAAATGATTCTGTAATGGGCTCTATAGCCCATCTCCCATATGATCATCAAAAGGTCTGTGATAATGCTGGTAGTATGTTCCGTCGATTTCCTCCTGAATCAGCCAGTTGTCTCCTTGTCTGTGCGCTGCCTCTTTGGAGAGCTGGTCGGCGATGGTGTTCTGTTCCCTGTAGATGTGTCGACAGACAAATGATTCAAAGGAAGCAGTCAGTCTTTTTGCTTCATCTAATATGTGTCTCAACGAAAATGCATGACAATGAGATGCATCATTCAGCCAATTGCATACTATTTTAGAATCTCCAAACAGCTGGAGGTGACTGCATTGTTTTTGGATGGCAAAGTGTATGATGTGTTTAGCTGTGCACAGTTCAGCATAATTGTTAGTGCCTCTGCCTAAGTTTATTTGTATCTTATAGCAATGTGATTCGTTGAGATAAAGTATTGCTCCTCCTCCGCATCCCACTTCTTGCGCCGAGCCATCAAAGAAGGCCCATGGTTTTGATTTATCGATATTCACCTGTCTAATGATACGTGTTGGGGCTGAGGTTTCCTCTTCAGGTATCAAGTTATAATCAGCAATAGTGTGGTGTAGGATAGTGGGCCAGTGAGGGGCCCTAAGGTTAAAGATAGCCTGATTTCGGGCGATCCAAACGGCCCAGGAAGCGAGCAGCGGAATATTGTTGGATTTCCTTGAGTGGTTCTGAAACCAGTTTTCCCATGCATCCATTATATTATTGCCTTGCCAATTTTTCAAGTGCAGGAAGTGAGTGATGAGGGCATGCCAAAACTGTAATGTGATGTTACAGTTCAAGAATAAATGTTCAGTGCTTTCTTCCTCCTCATGACATAGATGACAGCGAAAAGGTCCGTGAAAGGATCTCTTCATGAGATTTGTGCCCGTTGGAATTTTATCAAACAGAATGTTCCACATAAGCAAACGTGTACGGGGGGCTGACTTGAGTTCCCATGGTTTTCTTATTGTTGTTGTTTCTGTTCTAGGCTTTTATGTTTTGAGTATGGGGAATTGGTTGGGAAAGAGGAAAAGTTGATGGAGCTCGGGGAGAGCTATGTGGTACCCAACAAGTAATGTAAGACACACATGAAGCTCGCTGTATGAGCAAGCGCAGTGGAAGGTAATACTATGACAATCAACTGGATTGGTTGGGTCCATTGTGGTAAATGGATGATGATAGAACAATCATGGGAAATGTAATCAAGAAAAGTTAAAGTAAATGGATTTGAGGTGTCAGATGGTTTAGCTATGTTGGGACTGTTGTTCTCATTACACACATGTTGCATGAATAAAGGAAGTTCTCTTAACCTTGACCTTATAATATCTATAATTTTTGTTGTTATCATGATTATGTTGATGTTTATATATGTATACATGTAGGCGTGCATCTATGTCATGTCTGACAGGGGTGATCATGAATCATGATTATCTTCTACTAATGTTTATATGTACATATGTATGTATGTATGACGTTGATTGATGAGATCATTATTATTTCAGGATGTATGTATGTGTACATGTATCTATGTCATTGTCTGACAGGGTCATCAAGAATCATTCTTGTGGAGGAATGATTTCTTACGAACACAAATGACATGAAGAGGTTCCTGGTCTATGAGGAATCAAGTGGGAAGAGTAGTCATGACAAACATATGAGGTCAGTATCATGTGAATATGAATTTATATTATATGCTTGTATTATGCCTATGCTTATGTTATGGACAGGTTATACCGAGGGATACATCAACAAAGTGAAAGCAATGTGGTCTGCAACATGCTGGGACAAGCATGGATAAGTCACTGGAAGCAAGGTTTCTTGGTAAAGAGTGAGTGTAGTTTTGGATGTGTTATCTCAAAATCTAGCCCTGGAAGGCTGCAGACTAGGAAGACTTCAATTAACTGTTTCAAACCTACTTTAGGCTGAGGTTTAGCCTCCCCAACCTAAGAGGGATCTCTCAAACGATTTAAAGGTTTTTGATTATGATCAAGATGGCTAACTCTTGTAAAACAACTAAGAAATAAAAATGGTGGAAACACAACTAACAAGTATCCATTGGGCTTATGGAGTCATATATGATTTAGTATTAACAACAGGATTGGCTTTGCATAGAAGTCAACACATTCAGATTTCAAGACACCAAACACATAGAAGGCAGTTTATGAGTATATGAAGGAAATTAGAACACTGTAAGCGATTTCTAAGTAATTAGATACTCATAACACTGTAAATAACATGAAAAGACAACAAAGGAAACTCATACATTGAAGCCTTTATGATTCTTGAGAAGCAGAAGCCAATACTGTATTACCAAAAAACAGAGTCTTTACATAAGCCAAATATCAGAGCTTTTACTTATAAATTTCCAACCCTTATTACATTTCTCTTTCTCCTATATATAGAGCTCTTCTACCTAACTGAGATTCCTCCTCAAGCATGAGGGGAACTCGAAATCTACTTCTAATGACACCTATTCAAATTTTAACTGCCTATTAAATGTAACAAACTGCTACTAGACTTTCTAGAGATCTAAATCAAATAGGAGTCTAACTCCATATTATGCTAATAATAGCCTTGATTACAATCATTCTCGTTCTTTCACAAGTGGTCCTTTCTAGTTTGACTGTGGTGGATGTTCAAAGCTCCATCATGTTCCTAAATGTCACATCTTCTCCATTGCCCCTGAAAAATAGGAAACTACCCCTGTTTATCGGCCTTTGGTTTTCCTCAAAAAAGTTCGAATCCAATGAACCATGCCCTTCATCTTTGATTATACAAAATATATCAGAATGCCATGTCCTTGATGTGCTGTCAACCTCTTCCATGTGTGAAGACAAAAGCTCCTCCAAGCTATCTGACATATCTTGGACTATAGTAAATGCGATCACTTTATGACAAAAAGTTTAGGGTTGGATTTCAATATATGTTTCCTCCACCTGTCTTGACCTTGTTGAAAGTTGATATCTTTAGATGATCCCTTGAAGATATTCCCTTTTCAAAAAAATTTCCCTTTGTATTTCAAAATCAGTTGACTGAGTTTAGATTATGTAGCTTTAGTAGTTTCGTAGCGCGCTATGAAACTACTGTGCGTTAGTCATAATCTTCAGTAGTTTCGTAGCGCGCTACGAAACTGCTGTGTAATTCCAAAAAACACAGTTTCAACCAAAATTTTGCCATTTTGAGCCTCTTGATATTTAAACATCCTTTTCAATCGCTCCAAAGCTTTTCAAAACTGAATGGAAAGGCATGATTCTTCAAGAAGGATTATAACAAGGAAAACCCATCAAAATTTGAAACATAACCTTACTTGATGTGTGACTGCCTTAAGGAAATTCTTTCTGCTGGCTTAACAGTATCTTTAAGTCTTCAATTTGTTTCTTCATGACTTTGATCCCAGATCTGAGGTTTGTATTGACCTTTCTGATAAATTGAGATTCCTTTATTGCAGGAACAATCCAGCTACGGAATTGAACATTAAAATCAACCACCTCGGGTATTTGAAATGTTTGGTCCTCCCACCGAGCTTGCATTTGGTTAAAATAAGCCTCCTTAACTGCAAATTTCCTGTAGGCCCTCTTCAATATAGCAATTTCAAAGTTTTCCAATTCCAACCTTCTTTTCAACTCTTCCACACTATCTTCTTCTTGAATAGTAATTGCTCTGCCTTTATCCTTTCCTTCATGAGGTTGTGTTACCTCCCCTGTTTCATCTGCTCTTGGCAGTACCTCCTGTACCTGTTTAAAATTCCTCGTTATGGGTCTCCTTGGTTTAAATACAAATTGATCAACCTGATCATCAAACTTGAGTTTTTTCGAGGCTTTGACTCTCTTAGCCTTGTCTTTTCCTGACTCTATCAAATCTGCTTGAACTATTGGAGATTCTTCAATGTCAATGGCTTGCAGTAAGTCATTTAAGTCTCCCTTTGAAACAGGGCTTTCTTCAATAATCCTTGATTTGCCTTTTTCTTTAGCTACCTAGCTCCTAGTCCTTCTTCTTTGAACTCCTTCACCTGTGCTTGATTCATGTGTAGCTTCTTTGATCTGAGCTTTCTATTTAAGGGACTGCTGGGGTGTATCCTGGATAGTCAGTGGCTTGGTGAATTCTCTTACTTGTTTCCTAGCCTTCAACTTTGAAAACCTCCTAGATCTTGTTTATGCCTGATGGCCAGTTGTTGTTGGAAGATCTTTTGCAGCTTGAGGACTGAGATTGGTCTCTTTTTTGAAACCAGACATGAATATGAATGTGGGCTAGTCCCTACCTACTTTCTGGAGTTCACGCAGAACAATCAACTTAATTAAACCGTGGTGAAACAATGAGGTCTCACAGACTTCTTTCCTTAGCTGCACCTTATCGCACATTTTGCTTAAGCTTCGAAATAAGTAAAAAGGTAAATTAATGGATATCTTTCCTGTAAAATGTAGCAGAAGCTTGAAATGGTATGAATACACCTTATTATATCTCCCTTCACAGGTAAGGTACCTTTGTATACAGGTAAGCAGATTGGCATATGAGTCCTTGACATAATTTCTAGGCACAGACTTGTTTAAATTTGAGTCAATGTACTCCGGCTTCAGAAATTCTTTACAGGGGGTCATATCAAATTTGAAATTCTTAAACCAAGTTTCTTGTCCCCTTGGAATCTCAGTAACTGTGGATATTACCTCTGGTGAAACTTGCAATTCGAGCATCCCAACCTTCGAATTCAGCCCTGTGAAATTCAAAGAAAATTCCTTGGTGATTTGTGCATGACCTCCCTGGAGTTTCTCACAAAAATTCCAACATCCAACCTGCTTGAATGCATGCTCCACTTCTTTGTTTTTCAAGACAATGTCTACACCTTCAGGTTCATTTCTCAAGCATCTGCCTGATCTGTGGTCTTTCCTTTCTGCTGATCCCTCCATGAGACTTCAACGTAATGGAGGTTTGAAGTGCTAGTGCTGCTCAAACTTCAAACTCTGCCTCGCTTGAATGGCTGCCTCGCTTGGTAACTGCCTCGCTTGATAACTGCCTCGCTTGATAACAATGCATTCAAATTGAAAACCTGCAGACTTGTTCCTCATGCAACGAATACAATCATCATTAAGGCTGTGAATACCTGGCTTTTCTTGGAACTTGCAATCCGTGTATACCCATGTACCTAGCGGCTGTAATGATGGAGATAAGCGGTTGGACATGATATGTGGAGTGTATAAGCTGACAATGAATGATGCAACCATAACTGAACTTGACAGATTTGACAGTTAGGAAAGATTCGCTGCGGATTGCACGAATCTCCGATTTCGTAGCGCAATCAGTGTAAATTTTGAATTATGTGCTATGAAATCACCTAAAACATGTTGCGCGGCAAAACTGCTACAAAGGATTTATGCCCTGCGAAAACACTTCAAAATGATTACATGCGCTACGAAATCACCTAAAGAGCTTTGTGGGACATAGTAACTTTTGAACAAAACTGACACATGGCTATGAGACCGGTGATGAATGAGAATGACCAGTGATGAATGAGAATGCATAGTTGACTCAAGACTCCTAAGACTCAGACTCTAAGGAAAAAAAAATCAAACTTAGACTAGCACCAACCTTTACCATCAAACTAATGTGAGAAATTTTGGCATTAGAATTCTTAAGTGATAACAATGGCTCCACTTGGGATAGTGTGCTCCTGTAGTACACTAAGAACTCGCAGGTCCAGTGCTTTATCCATTTTATGATAAAGATAGATTTGCTTGATGAGCATTTATTTCCAGCTTCTTGGGCCTTCACCTCGGGCTTAAGCTTTCTGTTCAGCTTGTCATTATTTGCAACAAAAGAAAAACTGAGAAAATGGGTATATACAATGTTGTGAGAAACTAGCAGAATTTTGATCAATAATAATGGTTTAGGAACCTGCCATTGACAGGTCCTCCAGCATATGGTTTTCCATCAATCTCTTGCAGAATGTAAGTGTTGTTTCCATGAAAATTAGAAATTTGATATGGCCCTTTCCACAAATTTTAAAATTTACCATGCTTACCTTTTTCTTCAATTCTAGCTTCCCATTTCAACACTCTATCATGGATCTGAAAAGTAACTTCTTTGATCTTCATATCAAACGTTCTCTTGATTCTGTTCTGACTGTGTTGATGAATGTCATACACCTCATTTCTTTTCTCCTGCAAGGCTATCAGCTAATTTATCCTTCTTTGTACAACGTTTGGTTCCTCCTCTAATATTTGAATCAGCTTCATTACAGGTACTCCAAGGGATGTTGGACATATGGCTTCAACACCATATACTAACTCATATGGCGATGCCCCAGTGGATCTCTTTGTACAAATCCGGTTAGCCCACAAAGCATATTTTAATTTCAAATGCCAAGCTTTCTTATTTTCCTGCAGCAACTTCTTGATGATCCTCACAAGGTTTTTATTTAATGATTCAGCAAGGCCATTCCTTGTGGATAATAAGCAGTAGAGTGTCCAAGAGAAATGTGATACTGATGGCAAAAATTAATCATCTTCTTGGACTTAAAAGCTTGAGCATTGTCAGTTATAATCTTCATTGGGCAACCAAATCTTGATAATATATTATTTTCTAAGAAAGAGATAATCACTGAATCATTTGCTTGCCTTGTTGGGATCGCTTCTATCCATTTGGTAAAGTAATCAGTGGTTGTGAGAATCCAGCGATGCTGACCTGATGAAGGAGGATGAATTTCCCCTATAAAATCCAATCCCCATTGCTGGAAGGGCGCTTCAACATATATAGGAACCAAAGGCAATGGCACAAGCTTCCTTTTTCCTTCAAACACTTGACATTCATGACATGTAGCTACCTTTTTGTAGATATCTCTGAACATAGTTGGCCAAAAATATCCAGCCCTCAAGATCTTGTTTGCAGTAGCTTTCCAATAGTGATGTCCTCCACAATCTCCCTTATGAAATTCATCAATTACTTTATCAACTTCTTCTTCAAGGAGACAATTTAATAATATCCCTCCTGCATCTTTCCAAAACAAATTTTGGTCATACACAAAATATCTTAAAGATTTAAGCTTGACAAATTGGGCTTTGGATTTTGAAAGATTAGCAGGGGCTTTATTATGCTGCAAAACAAATGCTACATCCTTGTAACATTCTGAAACTAAGAATTTTTGATTTATTTGGACCAACTCCTCTTCATTTTCAGAAATTTCTGAGATCTCTGTACTCAAGTTAATGTTAAGACAGTCCAAATTTGATTGTGTCAGTAGCTTGGCTAAGCCTTGACCCTTTACCAACTTCGTGGGTTTAATCTCAATGTCATACTCTAACAATTTTGCTATCCACTTGCCCCTTTTTCCATCTGGATCAGCATGTGTTAGAATATCCTTTATAACAACATTTGGAACATAGGCAACAATGTGAGAATGCAAAACATAGATCCTGAAATCCTTTATTGCTTTCACCAAGGCATAGGCTTGCTTCTCTAGGATATTATACTTCAGTTCAGCATTTGCTAATGTCTTGCTAAAGAAAGAAATAGGTTGTTCAGTACCTTGACTTCCCTTTTGCAGCAGAACTCCAGCAATTGTATCCTCAAAAGCAAATGTAAAAATAAGGAATTCTTTGGTAAAATCTGGGCTGATAAGTACTGGTGCTTGTGTGAGTGCCTTCTTGATCTCCTCAAACGATTTCTTTGCTTCAGCTGTCCACTTAATGTCCACTCCCTTTTTCAACATCTTTTTATATTCTTGACAACTTCAACAAAGTTAGGAATGAATCGTCTAACAAAGTTGACTTTTCCAAGGAAGGATTGAATTTCTTTCCTACTTCTTGGCAGATCTAACTTTTGAATTGCACTAACTCTATTAGGATCAATTCTAATTCCTTCTTTAGAAATGACATGACCAACAAGTTTGCCAGAGGTTAAAGCAAAAATACTTTTAGTTGGATTAAGAGAAATACCAAACCTTCTACATTTAAGCAAAACTCTTTCAAGGTGCTTCAAATGATCTTCTTCTCTCTTTGAAAAAATTGTGATGTCATCAAGATAAACCACCACTGATTTGCCCTTTTCTTCAGCAAAAGCAATATCCATTGCTCTCTGAAAGTGGCTCCTGCATTCATGAGACCAAAAGGCATCTTGGCGTACATGAATGTTCCCCATGGCGTTGTGAAGGCTGTTTTCTCTTGATCATCTGGATGAACAAGGATCTGATTGTACCCTGAGAAACCATCAAGCATAGACATCCTTTGTGAACCAACAATGTTTTGCAAAATCAGATCCATCTTTGTAAGAGGATAATTATCTTTCAATGAAGCTTTATTCAGATTTCTGAAGTCTATACAAATCCTGATCTCTCCATTCTTTTTCCTAACTGGGACCAAATTAGCAAGCCAATTTGAGAATATGATTGGAACAATAATCTTAGCATCAAAAAGTTTTTTCACTTCCTTTTCAATCAATGGAATAAGAAGAGGATTAATTCTTCTTAACTTCTGCTTGAAAGGCTTTTCTTTCTCCTTAATAGGAATGGTATGCTGTATAATTGAGGAATCATATTGTTTCAAGTCAGCATAGCTCCATGCAAAAACATCAATGAACCTTTTCATCATCTCAACATATTTAGTCTTCATATCAGCTGAAAGAAATTTCGAAATCTTGACTATCTTGGGTACAACTGAGTCTCCTAAATTGCAGCTTTCCACCTCTTCCTCATCAGCTTGTAATTTTGGTGCTTTGAATACATCATTTTGATCAAACAATTTCTCGAGGGGAATGAGACCTTTTGGAATTAATTTGTTTTTTAATTGTAAGACTTCAAACTTTTCCTTTGATTCCATAAACATATTTTGTTGATCCATTTGAGTGCTCTGAAATTCTTCCTTTAACTCAATGAAATTCCTCACGTGCAGATCATCCTCAAAGACCTGCCAATTAATGATGTTATCTGGTATAACTGGTCGATGACGAACCTCCACCTCATATTTTTCAGAAGAGTGTATAGGAATAATAAAAAGGCTGGCAGAAACAACAAGAGAGTCTGCAATAGAGTTTTGGTCGTTGGTTTTGATACTAAAAGTATGAGCCTGAAACTTTTCCAACATATCCAACACTAAGTTTCTATATGCCCTCATCCTTACATCCTTGGTTTGGTAAGCACCTTCCACTTGTTTTATTACCAATTCAGAATCTCCACAAACAGCAATGTTTCTAGCTTTCAACTTTAACAAAGCTTCTAAACCCAAAATCAGAGATTCATACTCGGCCATATTGTTAGTGCAATCAAAATTTAACTTGTAGGAGAGAAACTTACTTTCTTTATCAGGACTTGTGATCCAAATCCCAGCTCCTGCCCCCTCTCTTCCTGCTGATCCATCAAAATATAATGACCACCAACCTGTTGTCTCATTTTCATCTTTTTGCTGATCTCCTTGGCACTGGTTTCCTGAAAGTTTATCCTCTGATTCTTCTCCAACTGACTCATTGAAAAGGATGGCTGATCCAAGACCAGTGTCAAATGAATAAATGGGAAATTTTTGAGGTTTATCTTTGCTGCTTACCATATAAGCCATTCTGGTCTCCTGATACAGCCTCCTTTGTTCACCAAAAACAGGGATAGTAGCATAGGTAAGGTCCATCTGCATCGTGCCCTTGATTTTTTCTGCCCACGATCTTGAGAGAAGCATCCCAAACTTAGGTGGAATGTTAGCCACAAAAATTTCCATGACAATTGTTTTCGCTGGAATTTGTGTGAGACCCACAACAACATCTTTAATCAAACCAATGCATTGAACTCTTTTTGAATTAAAGGAAAATAAATCCTTATATGGTCTAGTTACCTCTAATCCCAGTCTTTCAATGATCACCTTGGGCATAAGATTATGAGATGCCCCTGAATCTAACATAGCATTATGTAAAGTCATATCATGAATGCTAATGCTTATGTAGAAAGGAGGAAACTCTTCATTCTGTTCATCTTCAAGTCTTGGACCCAAGTAAATAACATGATTATCTTCTTGTACATTTAAGATATCAGCTACTCCTGGTTGTGAATTGAGCATTTCAACGTTCTTACTTCTGTATTTATCTACCTTGAGGATTTCACTAAAGGGGACTGATATCTTGATTTTTGCAATCTCATTCTCAAGGTTAAAAACAGAAACAATCTTCTCAATTTCTTTAGTAGGTGATGGAGCTTGAATATCCTTTTTGCCAGGTGGAGAATCATCTTTACCTTCAGAAATCTTTGAATTGTCCTTCTTATCTTCAACAGTCTTTGAGGCATCCTTCTTAGGCTGTACTTTGCTTGCTGTAATAGGCACGTTTCTATTCCTGAGATTGTACTACTTTTGCATCTCAAAGATAGCATGCTGATAGCCCTTTAAATAGTCTGAAGGCTCCTCTCCCAGTTTGGTCATATTGAAATCATCATGTTCTTCCTTAGTCAAGAAAATCCTTGACACTTCTTCATCAAGACAATGGATGGACTCCTCAGGAATTTCAGCTTCATCTTCTTCATCCACCAAATTTTGCTGGAAAGGAGGTCTTACTGGAGGATCTGGCTGTTGATTTCTGTTTTCTCTTGGCCTTTGCTGATTTTGAGGTCTTCTGAATTGAGGATTCCTAAATTGAGGTTCCTGCTGTGCTGGGGGAGCAGAGGTATTCCCAAGAGCCAACCGATCCATTAATTTTTCCATGGTCTTCATCATTGATTCAAACTTATCTTCTGGAGCTGAAGTGGAAGGTTTCTCTTCTTCTTTCAATTTAGCTTTTGCCATCTTCGATTTCTTAGCAGCAATCATGTTTACTTCCACTTTAATTGCATCATTTTGCATGTCATCAAGAGTAGCAGAATCCCTTTCTCTGAGTAACAGGGAGAAGTCAGAATCAAATGCTTCGGCATATCTCAGTTGTGCCAAGGCCCCAGGAGGTTTCAAATGGGCTGGGATGGAATTGTATATTTTATTAAACCTCTTGGAGAAGTTTTGGATAGTTTCATCAGGAGCTCTTCTAAGATTGTTGTATTCAATAAGAGCTTGGACAGGGTTAGTTCTATTTCCCCATTTCCTTAGAAAACTATCTTCAAACTCTGCCCAACTGTGAATGCTTCTAGCTGTAAGAGCCTTAAACCATTTTCTAACCTCTCCAATGAAGGTTTGTGCAAACAATCTAAGCTTCACATCCTCATCATCAACTTCCTCTCTGTCCACAAAATCATTGAATCTGTCTACATGTTCTTCTGCTGTGATATCTTCATCCCCACCCCATGTTGGAATTCTAGCAGCATATTTGCTGGGAAGGTCATGTAAAACAACAGGGAGGGCTAGTGGAGCATACCTAGTAGGTATGGACATAATTAATGGAGGAGTAGTGATGACAGGTACTGTAGGCGCAGAGGAACCAAAACTGATATGGGGTGGATTTCCTATTGTCTGAGAGCTACTAGGACTAGCAGAGGTAGAGGATAAATTGCTGATACGAAAAGGACTTTTTGGACTTTGCAAACCACTGACAAATGTACTCCAATTTTGAAGGGGTAGACCAATTTTAGATTTGAGTAAGACTTCAAAAGGATCAAGCTCTTTGAGTTTATTTAAATCTTCCTCTTCTAACAACAATTCAGAAGTAATAACCTCCCAAAATTCCTCCTTATCTTTTTGTGACACTAAGGATGAAGTATCAATACCTCTTTTTTGTAAATCTAGAATAATTCCAATAAGTTCTTCTTCGTTTTCAGACCTCAACAAAACCTCATGAATCTTATCATCAAAAATTTTGTCCTCAGGATTTCTTGAAAATTCAGAGAGCAAAGATTTTGAAAAAGATGGAGTACCTGGTGTTTCAGTAAATCTTTGTTTGCTCCTTGAAATGGTGTTTGGATTGTCCACAGGAGTAGGTGGATCTGGGTCAAGATTGCTCCGTGTATATCTCCCTCTCGAAGCCACCTTTTAAACTTTGAAAATGTATGGAGTCACCAAGGTAGATTGCAGCCTCGAAAAATCTTCTGAGCTCCTGCTACCTTCAGAAGTTCAGTCTCTTGATTTCGGGAATGAATAATCTTCAGGCTCCCAGCAGACGCACCAAAATGTTATCTCAAAATCAGGCCCTGGAAGGCTGCAGACCAGGAAGACTTCAAGTAACTGTTTCAAACCTACTTTAGGCTGAGGTTTAGCCTCCCCAACCTGAGAGGGCTCTCTCAAAGGATTTAAAGGTTTTTGATTATGATCAAGATGGCTAACTCTTGTAAAACAACTAAGAAATAAAAATGGTGGAAACACAACTAACAAGTATCCATTGGGCTTATGGAGTCATATATGATTTAGTATTAACAACAGGATTGGCTTTGCATAGAAGTCAAGACATTCAGATTTCAACACACCAAACACATAAAAGGCAGTTTATGAGTATATGAAGGAAATTAGAACACTGTAAGCGATTTCTAAGTAATCAGATACTCATAACACTATAAATAATAGGAAAAGACAACAAAGGAAACTCATACATTGAAGCCTTTATGATTCTTGAGAAGCAGAAGCCAGTACTGTATTACCAAAAAACAGAGTCTTTACATAAGCCAAATATCAGAGCTTTTACTTATAAATTTCCAACCCTTATTACATTTCTCTTTCTCCTATATATAGAGCTCTTCTACCTAACTGAGATTCCTCCTCAAGCATGAGGGGAAGTCGAAATCTACTTCTAATGACACCTATTCAAATTTTATCTGCCTATTAAATGTAACAAACTGCTACTAGACTTTCTAGAGATCTAAATCAAATAGGAGTCTAACTCCATATTATGCTAATAATAGCCTTGATTACAATCATTCTCGTTCTTTCACAAGTGGTCCTTTTTAGTTTGACTGTGGTGGATGTTCAAAGCTCCATACCGGTCCTCAATGTCACATCTTCTCCATTGCCCCTGAAAAATAGGAAACTACCCCTGTTTATCGGCCTTTGATTTTCCTCAAAAATGTTCGAATCCAATGAACCATGCCCTTCATCTTTGATTATACAAAATATATCAGAATGCCACGTCCTTGATGTGCTATCAACCTCTTCCATGTGTGAAGACAAAAGCTCCTCCAAGCTGTCTGACATATCTTGGACTATAGTAAATGTGATCACTTTATGACAAAAAGTTTAGGGTTGGATTCGAATATATGTTTCCTCCACCTGTCTTTGACCTTGTTGAAAGTTGATATCTTTAGATGGTCCCTTGAAGATATTACCTTTTCAAAAAAATTTCCCTTTGTATTTCAAAATCAGTTGACTAATTTTAGATTATGTAGCTTCAGCAGTTTCGTAGCGCGCTACGAAACTACTGTGCGTTAGTCATCATCTTCAACAGTTTCGTAGCACGCTACGAAACTACTGTGTAATTCCAAAAAACACAGTTTCAACCAAAATTTTGCCATTTTGAGCCTCTTGATATTTAAACATCCTTTTCAATCGCTCCAAAGCTTTTCAAAACTGAATGGAAAGGTATGATTGTTCAAGAAGGATTATAACAAGGAAAACCCATCCAAATTTGAAACATAACCTTACTTGATGTGTGACTGCCTTAAGGAAATTCTTTCTACTGGCTTAACTATATCTTTAAGTCTTCAATTTGTTTCTTCATGACTTTGATCCCCGATTTGAGGTTTGTATTGAACTTTCTGATAAATTGAGCTTCCTTTATTGCAGGAATAGTCCAGCTACGGAATTGAACATTAAAATCAACCACCTCGGGTATTTGAAATGTTTGGTCCTCCCACCGAGCTTGCATTTGGTTAAAATAAGCCTCCTTAACTGCAAATTTCCTGGAGGCCCTCTTCAATCTAGTAATTTCAAAGTTTTCCAATTCCAACCTTCTTTTCAACTCTTCCACACTATCTTCTTCTTGAATAGTAATTTCTCTACCTTTATTCTTTCCTTCATGAGGTTGTGTTACTTCCCCTGTTTCATCTGCACTTGGCAATACCTCCTGTACCTGTTTAAAATTCCTCGTTATGGGTCTCCTTGGTTTAAATACAAATTGATCAACCTGATCATCAAACTTGAGTTTTTTCGAGGCTTTGACTCTCTTAGCCTTGTCTTTTCCTAACTCTATCAAATCTGCTTGAACTAATGGAGATTCTTCAATGTCAATGGCTTGCAGTAAGTCATTTAAGTCTCCCTTTGAAACAGGGCTTTCTTCAATAATCCTTGATTTGCCTTTTTCTTTAGCTACCTGGCTCCTAGTCCTTCTTCTTTGAACTCCTTCACCTGTGCTTGATTCATGTGTAGCTTCTTTGACCTGAGCTTTCTCTTTAAGGGACTGCTGGGGTGTATCCTGGATAGTCAGTGGCTTGGTGAATTCTCTTACTTGTTTCCTAGCCTTCAACTTTGAAAACCTCCTAGATCTTATTTCTGCCTGATGGCCAATTGTTGTTGGAAGATCTTTTGCAGCTTGAGGACTGAGACCGGTCTCTTTTTTTAAACTAGACATGAATATGAATGTGGGCCAGTCCCTACCTACTTTCTGGAGTTCATGCAGAACAATCAACTTAATTAAACCATGGTGAAACAATGAGGTCTCATAGGCTTCTTTCCTTAGCTGCACCTTATCACACATTTTTCTTAAGCTACGAAATAAGTAAAAAGGTAAATCAATGGATATCTTTCCTGTAAAATGTAGCAGAAGCTTGAAATGGTATAAATACACCTTATTATATCTCCCTTCACAGGTAAGGTACATTTGTATACAGGTAAGCAGATTGGCATATGAGTCCTTGACATAATTTCTAGGCACAAACTTGTTTAAATTTGAGTCAATGTACTCCGGCTTCATAAATTCTTTACAAGGGGTCATATCAAATTTGAAATTCTTAAACCAAGTTTCTTGTCCCCTTGGAATCTAAGTAACTGTGGATATTACCTCTGGTGAAACTTGCAATTTGAGCATCCCAACCTTTGAATTCAGCCCTGTGAAATTCAAAGCAAATTCCTTGGTGATTTGTGCATGACCTCCCTGGAGTTTCTCACAAAAATTCCAACATCCAACCTGCTTGAATGCATGCTCCACTTCTTCATTTTTCAAGACAATGTCTACACCTTCAGGTTCGTTTCTCAAGCATCTGCCTGGTCTGTGGTCTTTCCTTTCTGCTGATCCCTCCATGAGACTTCAACGTAATGGAGGTTAGAAGTGCTAGTGCTGCTCAAACTTCAAACTCTGCCTCGCTTGAATGGCTGCCTCGCTTGGTAACTACCTCGCTTGATAACTGCCTCACTTGATAACAATGCATTCAAATTGAAAACTTGCAGACTTGTTCCTCATGCAATGAATACAATCATCATTAAGACTGTGAATACCTGGCTTTTCTTGGAACTTGCAATCCGTGTATACCCATGTACCTAGCGGCTGTAATGATGGAGATAAGAGGTTGGACATGATATGTGGAGGGTATAAGCTGACAGTGAATGATGCAACCATAACTGAACTTGACAGATTTGACAGTTAGGAAAGATTCGCCGCAGATTGCACGAATCTTCGATTTCATAGTGCAGTCATTGTAAATTTTGAATTATGCGCTACGAAATCACCTAAAACATGTTGCACTGCGAAACTGCTAAAAAGGATTTATGCGCTGCGAAAACACTTCAAAATGATTACATGCGCTACAAAATCACCTAAAGAGCTTTGTGGGACATAGTAACTTTTGAAAAAAACTGACACATGGCTATGAGACCGGTGATGAATGAGGATGACCAATGATGAATGAGAATGCATAGTTGACTCAAGACTCCTAAGACTCAGACTCTAAGGAAAACAAAAATCAAACTTAGACTAGCACCGACCTTTACCATCAAACTAATGTGAGAAATTTTGGCATTAGAATTCTTAAGTAATAACAGGATGTGTGGTATGACTGTTGTGCATATGTCATATATGTTGTACTTGTTGCACCTGTGATGTTGTGTGCATGCGGTGTGGTTTATATTTAGTGTGTGTACATGTTGATATGTAATGTTAAGTACATGTTGATTATGTAATGTTATGTACATGGTGTAGTACATATAGTGTCGTATGAATGTTTCATATTTAGTGCTAGGTATAGATGGTGCTATGTACATGTTGGATATGTGGTATTGTGTACATATTGTACTGTGTGCATGATGTATATGTGGTGTTGTGTGCATATGGTGTTGTGGACATGTTGGATATGTAGTGTTGTGTACAGATGATGCTATGTGCATGTTGGAAATGCAGTGCTATGTACATGTGGTGGCGTGCATGTTGTACATGTGGTGCTATGTAGATATGGCTGGTGTGCATGATTGTACAAGTGGTGCTGTGTGCATGTGGTGCTGTGTACATGTTGTACAAGTGGCACTGTATGCAAGTGGTGCCGTGTACATGTGGTTTCACGTACATGTCATGCGTGTGGTATTGTGTACATGTGGTATTGTGTAAACGTTGTACATTGATGCAATGTATATATGGCGTTGTGCACACGTTGTGCAGGTGGTGCCATGTAAATGTGATGTTGTGCACACGTTGGGCAGGTGGTGCTTGGTACATGTAATATTGTTGTATGTGTGGGACTGAGTGCATGTTGTACATGCTATGTTGTGGGAATGTGATAATATGTATGTGCATTGTGTAGTCATGGTATCGTGACATATGCATTCATTATGTTGCACTCTAGACACGTATTTGTGTTATGTTGTACATCAGGTGTAGGTGAGTGTGTTGTGTTGTACACCAGATGTAGCAATATGTATTGTGTTGTGTTGTACATTGGGTGTAGGTGTATGAGTTATGTTGTATATCGGGCGTATGTGTATGCATTTTTTGTTGTTGCACGTTGTGTGCGGATGAATGTTTTCTGATGTATATTGTGCACGTATATGTATGTACACTAGGTGTAGGTATATGTGTTGTATGTCAGGTATAGGTGCATGCATTGCATGGTGTTGTATGGCGGGTGTGCTTGTATGTGTGTGATGCACACTATGCGTATGCGCACCTGGTGGAGGAGAAGGCATTGGGTGTTTTTTGGGTGTGGAAACCAATCTAGTGTGTGTACAAAAGAGCAAAGGAATAAGTAAGTATTGATGAAGGATAAGTATTGGTATTGTATTTCAGTTTTACTATGCATATGATTTATGATTCTAGTCTATGATGATTACATGTGATCTATGATTCTGGTTTATAATGGTTACATTTGATTTATGATGGTTATGTTTTGAGCTAACTTAATTTGATGTTTTATACATGATGCTAGTTTGACTTGTCATGATAGGAAGTAAACAAGATTGCAAGTGTATCTTATTGACGAGATACCAATGAGGTATGGTTTGAAGTTATTTCAATTTATTTTGAATCTAATGGAAGTTATGTGCTTGGTACAGGAACCAAAAAAATGCCTGGTCGGGTGGTTAAAATCAACTACAAGAATTAGCAGTAGCAATGAAAATAATTGGAATATGCAACAATATGTTGGTAAAGCACTTCAGGAACAGGGCCATTGTGGGACACTAGTACCCAATTGTGTCCATTGATTTCCATGAGTATGCTGTGACTGGTATGATGGTTTTGACGAAGGTATATGCCTTGGTTTTTGTATCTTCTGATGTGAGGATGCCTTGCCAAGGGATGGAATGTGCGGGATGGGGGTTCCAGTGGAACTTGGAAGGTGAGTGATTGCATGGAAGGGTTGTCTGGATTTCCCGAGGGAATGTGTAGCAAAAAAGGAAGGTCGAGGATGGATTTGTTTTGGTCATGAGTATTGCCAGATGGAATCAAATGCACATTGGGGGTGCACCCTTGAACAATGAGCCGGTAACTGTTCACTGAGAGGACAAGAGGCACGAGATTGCAACGCTAGACATTGGATACAACTTTTACTGTGGTAGTAGATACCAGAATTCCTGGGAAGGAGGTGAATCCTGGTACTACTTTGAGGGTGGAGGTGTGAGCCTTTATATTTCCTTGTTGATTGATATGAGCACCGTATCCTTTATTTGTTGGTTTAGCAAATGTGCATATGTGTATATGTGGATTGTAAATACTGTAATGAATTGTATTACAAAGCTCCAGTAAACTGTATGTTTTCATGTTTCAGAAATAGTCATTTTAAATACTACAACAAGCTATGTTATAAATCTCCATGGGCAGTATCTCTTGTTTTCAACAGCCTTGTTGATTATAGGTGTCATTGAACACTGAGGACGGTGTTCCCTCAAGGGGGAGGGTTTTGCAACAACCTTGGTAAAAATTCCATGTAAAAATATATAAATACCACAGATGAGGGAACATGTATTCCAAGCTGAATGGTGGGGGAAACATCCTAGTGGGTGTTGATTCGGTTTATTATGGCTAAGGAAATTGAAAAAGGCAATGGCTAAGGATTTGTAAAGGCATGAGGCATTTATTGGCATTTTATTTATGAAAATAATGGAAATTAGGAGAAAAGGAAGGTAAAAGTTCACATGTTACATGTGAGAAGGAAAATGAAAGAATATAATGGAAAATGAAGAAAATAGAGGCCTCATTAATAAAAAGGCTTCTGAGGATAAGTGGGAAAGACTTGGTCAGTTTAGTGTTGGAGCTCTCTCCTTATTCTCTCTCTCTCTCATACTCTTGGATACTTAGAGTTTTCTTGGAGCACTCTTGGAGGTGTGGCATATTTGGATTCTTCGAGCAAGAATGCAAAGGAAGAGAAGGAAATCACAAGAGGGCATCAAGATCAGTAACTACATCAAATTTTCTTGCAGGTAACAAGTTGCATGTATGATTTCTTCACTAGTTTTGGCATGCATGGCACATGCATGTGCTTTCTTGGTTGTGATCTATCATTGGCATGGAGGATTTCCTAGATTGAAAGTGGATTGCCTAGCCTTGCAATTTCTTGGATATCCATGGTGATTGTGGGTTTACTTTCATGGTATTGTTTTGGTTGGTTCTCATGTTCCTTACCTTGGGTTGAGTTACTAGTTCTGGAAGCCTTGGTTGGACAAACACTCTGGAAGCCCTGGAAGGCTTGGATGGAGACCAATATGGTGATGGTTTTGTGATGTCTGACCATGAGGTGGAATCACTGTTTGATGGGTTGAGGTGGATGGCCTCTGGAATCCCTGGCTGAGTTTTTATTGATGTGTTCTATGAGATCCCACATTCATGCTTGGAATATGGCACGAGGGTGAATGTCTAGAGAGATATTTGGCTCAGCCATTCTATGGTCGGGTGGAACATGGTAGTCCCATATTTGGTTGGTTTATTACATTCATTAATGATAAATTATTTCCCTTGATTTTCATGTGAAAATGTACTGATATATATATGGATTTTGATGGCTGATATGTTTATGGTATTTATGTTCCTATTATGTTGGTTATATGTACATTTTGTCACATAAGTTATGTATGGATCACATCATGTTTTTACTTGTACATGAATGGATAATGTGTCTATGACCTAATAGATGATAATGAAACAAATGGAATGAGGGAACAATTGTTCATAGCAATTCTCAGATAAGTGTGAGATCCATACACTTCATTATGTT
The DNA here is from genome assembly GCA_031772625.1 of Pinus tabuliformis. Classification (NCBI taxonomy): domain Eukaryota; kingdom Viridiplantae; phylum Streptophyta; class Pinopsida; order Pinales; family Pinaceae; genus Pinus; species Pinus tabuliformis. The sequence goes on along the minus strand of CM062807.1, from coordinate 175,909,970 downwards.
GTTTAAACCTGCAGGATACATGTTCGTGCTATGCTTGATGAAATTCCTGTCATGGCTAGTAGGGGTCTGGTTAAGGTCTTGATCAACTTATTTCTTTTGCATCATTATTTCCCTGTACATCTCCCGATTCTAAGCTATCATTCCATTATGGGCAGTGGCCTGGGCTCTGGGCCTGAAAGAGTGGCTTAAATCCTAGGGTCGCTGGCAAAAAACTAGCAATTCTGGTCCACATTCATTGGCAGAAAGGCCTATGAGAGAGAATTTGGGTTTCTGGTCGCTCCCTTGCCCATAACATGAGAGCGATTATGGCCTAAGAGGTCCAGAATAGCAGTGGGACCCAGGAACAAGCTGTCTGAGTGGCTGAATTGTCTCCTAAGGGTTCTGTTGGTGATGTTGGATGAATGTGTGTGATGTTCCGTTGATTCCACTTCCTTGAGGTAACATAGGAGGTTGGATATGATCATAGTAGCCGAGTCTCGTCTCATGTTTACCCTAGTCGGCATGGTTACTTGGGTGGATGATGAATATTTTCTCCCACATGCAGATATGGATTTGCAAGAGCTTCAGAAGGAGTTCGACATGATTATCAATGATTTTCTTTCAGGTATATCTCATTTTTATTAGGAAGATGATATGCTTATCATTGAATGTTTTTGTAGTAGTTTTGAATATTTATATTTTGTCGAATCTCATGAGTTAAATGTTGAATCCTATTTCGACAAGAAGTTGAACTTGTTTTATTAGAATCCAAAGTCAAGTCAGGTGAGTAGGTCACTTCAACTAAGGCCGATGATTATGTTAGGTCCTTGCCACTGTGACAATATTTGTCATCTCGAATAGTTTTGATTTTCACAAACAAATTGTTCATCGATATTAGCACATGGGATGATGATGCCTTCCTGAGGGGTGCTTCTTTTATTCACATAAAAGTTTTAAACCCCCAAGGAAGGAATTTAATTTGACCATTGAGTTTCCACCACTTCATTCCATTTCAATAAAATCTCAAATATGTAATGTAGAAGCAGGGAATAATCTTGATGAATCTCTTACACCATCAAAGAATCTTCCACACACAACAACTTGTATTACGATCAACCTGATGACATGGATTTTTCCTTGAGTAGTCATTCTGATATGTCTTTCCCTAAAGGTTGTATCCATGACCTTGTTGCGAATTCATTAAAAGAGTCTTTTTAGTTTGGGCCCATGTCTCATGGCCTATACTTACAAGCCCTTTGTCGAGTCATATATGGTCATAGGTCCAGTTATTATTTTTGTTGTGAAATTCCTCGTTTGGTAGAGTAGTCGAGTGTAATATATTGTTGTGGTGGCATTCCTGTCTCCATCAGTGAGTGAAAATGCTGACACAATTTTTCTTGTTCACTGCATTTCTTTCCATTTCAACTTTTCATGATCACATCCTTCAATTTAAATGTTGGGAGCAACTTCTATGGATGCATTGGAAGTTTCACTTTACATGACTCGACCTTGTATTGTTTAGTTTATGTTGGGTTAGGATGCATGTAGTTAGACGCATTGCATTATGTTTTATCATTCCCATGCTTCAATTTTATTTGTTTTGGTTTGATCAGTCTTGGAATAAAGTCAGTTTTGAGCTTTGAGATGGCTTGGATAATTTTTGTGAAAGGAAAGTCATAGCAGCACATAACCATTGGCTTATCTGTCACCCTCTTCCTTGATTTGGTTTACATCTTTCAAGTCAATGATTTTTCAATGGAAAATATGATCCTTCAACCAAGAAGCTACAAGAAAACCATGAAACCTGTACCTATTTAGGATTCTCGTTCCCACACTTGGTCCTATTATGAATGTGTGTTCTTTCTTGTCTATATGTGTAGGATAAGATAAGGGGAAAAATCTTAGCGATTAAAGCATCATAGGTCTAAAAACATTTTTCTGAAGGAAAAAAATCTTCTTCTCTCAATAAGTCAGGATCCCTCCCCTGCAAAAAATAATAAGTGCCTATGCATAGTCCTATGAAATAAAAGAAAAAAATAAAAGGGTGAAAGAAGAAAAAGGATTCCTGCACAGTTATGTGAAACAAGTGACTTCATTAGGGTATTGTCCAGGCTCGTTTGCAACGAAACAACATTTGTGTTCCTAAAGTGACTCCGTCAGGGTACTTTCCAGGCATGCTAGAAGCAGAGAAACACTAGATATGTAAAAATCATACTCTTATTGTTTTTATTTTTCCATACTATATTACCCTTACTTATATTGACACGATATTGACATGGTTTGTTATATTGTGTTATGCCAAGTAATGGAATAGGGGAGACTATATATTTAAATGGGTAGAGTGGGGAGCCAAAGGTAACTAATTGATTGATTCAATACTTCCTAGAGAAATCAAACTTTGCGCTTACAATGAAACCATTTCAGAGAAGATGGGGTTCTCCTAATGTGTCACCAATATTTTCACTACGACAATGACCCTCCAAATTTTTTTCCTATGTCAATTTTGGAGCCTAAGCTAATTGTCGTTTAAAGCCCCCTTGTGCCATCATGTGGTTTGATATGATATTTGTGTGTTTTCTCCTAGTGTTGCATCCTCCTAATCCAATGTGTCTCAAGCGTCATCACTTAAACATTACAAGTGTTTGAGTTAGTAAGTTTATGTATAGGTAAACTTACGATCTGTCTTGACTTAGAAACTTGCCTTGAAGCCATGCACATACTCAAAAGCACACAAAAGTAGAAAAAGAGCAAGCAAAAAGTAATAAAATCACTCACAAAAGCCAAAAGTGAACTTTGAGTCGATGAAGGCTCACACTTGAGGTGAGCGCACTCCTTTGGGCTGAAGAAGTGCGCCCAGCCTGGGGTATTCATTAAGGCTGAGAAAGTGCGCCCGACCGGGGTGCACTCCTTCACGTCAAAGACATGTGCCTTGTCCAATTGCATGCATGACCCAACTTGTTGCATGAGGGCACACTCCTAGAAAATAGGAACCGCATTAACTCCCTCTTAACTAATCCTTTCATGCGACGACAAGTGGCACTCATGCATGAATCAATTTTGCATGTCAATTTATTTAAATAAACTTATTTAATCATTCTTTCCATCATCATTTCATCTAAGTTGAGTGCATAACTGGAGAATCAAGAAGCCCTTCATCAACCGGTGCAATAAGTAAGTTTGCATGCTCAATCTTTTACTATTTTTCATGATTTCACTATCAAATCTTGCTTTGTTTGCTGTCAATCACTTGTTTTGTAGTTTGTTTGCTAGCATTTTAGTTGAATATTCATCCTGCAAGTGTTAATCCACTGTTACATGCAAGATAATTTTCACATTCTTGAGACCTTCCATCTTCCACCATGCATGCAACAATAACTATAAAGCCTTGCAGATCATTCTTCTCCTCATATGATCATCAAATTTTGTTGTGTAAACTTGTTTCTAAGCTTCTACCAATAAGAGTGCACTCTTTGAGCTCAAAGCTCCTTCAACCTTGAAAAATATTCTCTATTTAACCCACTTTTCTTCTTGAGCGCACAAGCACATCACAAAGGCATGCAACCTTTTCCTTTGACGCTTCAGAGTGCTACAATGCACCCTCTTTGCCTTAGGTCACATAGGTGCATTATGAAGGCACGAAGCTCTATACATTCAACCCTTCAACATGTGACAATGCACACTCCTTTGACTTGAGCGCATAGGCGCACTTTGAAGACCCAAAGATTTACATTCTTCGTCCTTTGTCCCTTCGGAGTGAAACAATGCGCCCTCCTCGTCTCCTTGGTCACATGGGGCACATAAATAATACTTGAAGGTAATTTTTCCCATTCCTTTGACCCTTCAAGGTGCTAGAGTGCACCCTGAATTATTTTTTCCTCTTTCTTGAGTGCATGAGTGCACTACGAAGCCCCAAATGACCATGCATGTCTCCTTCATTATTTGAAAGTGCACCCTCCTAGTTTTCATGTGTATTTTTTCTTGCATGCAAGTTATTTTTGGTTGTCATTCATATTTTTTTCATGATCTATCTTCCATGATGACTCTTTGAATGGATTTACAAGTATTGCTGCATAGTTAGTTGTTTTAAGCTGATCTTGTCGTCATGAGTGTGATTCCACAAACAAGTGCCCGTGCTACAAGTGTCAACACTTTTTCATCATCTGTTGGAGACATGCCGCCTCAAAAAGTAGCCTCTAGAGAAATTTCACAAGCAAGCACTAATGAGCCCATTGAAATTGCAAAGCCAAGTATTCCTATATATGTGGACACTCAGTGTTTTATTGACAAGACTACAGAGGTTACCTGGAGAAAGATCTACAACACATTCATGTAGGAGAAGTTTCCTAAGGACTTAGAAGATGTGCATGCATACATCAACATTAAGAGGTCCAAGATACACAAGATCACTTGCATATTCGCACTCATGCCATGCACTAAAGCTATTGAATGGATCATAACACACATGGATGACTCTCACCTTGTGCTTTTCAGTGAGAGTGGCAGTCATCTCGCCACCTATTATGGTGAGGCTATGTATAAATAATATAAGATTCTCAAGCCCAGTGAGTATGCAAATGAAAAATTCTACATGAAATGGGATACCCTCGACACATATGATGTTATAAAATAATTGTGTCGAGAACTTGCCAAGTCCTGCAATCGCCCATCAACAGTTTATCCGACAGAGATCTTCAGAGACGCATATCAATATTTGATGGCTATGTATTATCAGATGTTTGGGCTTAAGAACACTAAGGTGTTCCAAGAGAATTGGATATATACATTCAATCTGGTGGTGACATGTGGTAAAGATTTTAATTGGGTAGATATGTTATCATATGAATTACAACGATAGGTGGGGCAGGCCAAAGCATCTTTATAGGAAAATCAAGCTCCATAATTCTACATGTCTGCATATCTCCTGGATGGAATCTATGCACGATATGCATTCCCAAAACTATATTGGAACTGGACTCCTAAAGAGAAGTTCCTAGTTTATTTCCACTGTAGGGTGTTATCAGAAGGAAGCTTCAGAGGCGCATATGACAGATTGTCCAAACACTTCTTTGCAACTATTTTTTGCCTGATATTTGACACCAATCCACCATGCATGACTAATAAAGTGAAGGAATCACTTCAAGATATCGTGAACTGGTTTGCAGCTGTTAAGGGCACATATATCAGATGCTTTAGATTTCAAACAACCCCTCATCTTATGCCACGATATGTGACAAACAAGGTGGTCATGCAAGAGGTGGAAAATCAACTAGACAAGGGGTTTTTGAGAATTCTTCACAAGAGGAATAAAGCTCCTCGGCCTATATTTCCATTGAGGATCAAATTGTATGAATTAAAGAGTCATAAGGCATTAGCAACCAATATCGAAGAGCTGAAGCACTTACACTTCACCACCAAGGAATTCCATACATATGATCCGAAGCAAATTTTTAGGAAACATTGTTGAAGGATCAGACATGACACGGGGTATTCATCAATATGTAGAGCAAATGATGAAGATATAAAGGATTGATACAATTCCAAAATGAAGACACATCCAACCATGGAGACTACTTCACCCCACGATCCATCAACTTAGGACTTGTAGGAGGAGGAGGAGTAGGAGGAAACAACACCTCAAGTAAGGAGGTTAGCTCCTAGGAAAAGGATGAAATATTCATCAGGCAAGAGAAGCAGGAAATGGAAGTTCAATACTTTAAATACAAGAGCTACACAAACAGAGTCAAAGAGGAGAGAAGGGGAAGAAGAAGAATAAGAAGAAGAAGAAGAAGAAGAAGAAGAAGAAGAAGAAGAAGAAGAAGAAGAGAGAACGAAGCATGATGAGCTGCTTGAGAATGTAGAAGAAGAAGAGAGGAGATAGATAGAGGAAGAAAAATAGAGGAAATTTGAGGAGCAGGAAGTAGTGCAAAGGCTAGAAGAAGAAAAATTGACTCAAGAACTGGAGGAGGATAAGTTAGAGGAAGAAGATACCATCCAACCCATGGATGATGAGCCCAATACTCCAAGTGAACAACCACTCATAGGAGGTCATCTTCCATTTAGAGAGATGGGGATTACACCTCCACCAGCATACCAAGTCATGGATGTTTGCAGCGTAATGTTTGATCAACTGAAGAAGAGGATCATGCAACAAAGGCATAGATACTTCCCACAGGATCCTCAAAATCCAGTCTCAGTAGTAATAAAAAAGGTGATCACCTCCAACACTAGAAGGAATCCAAGGGCAGTCATGGTGGAAAATGTTGCATTCACTAGAGAATGTTAGGTTGAGAAGAGAAATTGCTGCGATGAAGCAACAAGTAGAACATCTTGCAACGAAGAACCAATCACTGTCATCACATAAATCCAATACTGCAAAATGGTAGTTAGACATGCTAGATGAATTGGGACCAATAAAGGACACTATGGCACAAGTATACAACGAGATGATACTTATACAATAGGTCATGGCTCCTCTCATTGGCATTCAGAAGAATGCACAGGAAGTGGTGAAACTATTGAAGATAGAAACCAAAGAGCTTTACCAGATGCAAGAGTGGACTGCCGCAACACTTGGAAAAGAAGGATAATATTATCGCAGAAATTGACATAGTGCAGTTGAGACTCCACCTTTAGAACTACTCACATCTTGGAGCACAGCCAGTTAACACCATGGGTGCCTATAACCGATTTCTTAATGGGTTTGAGTCTCTTACACAGAAACATAGGATGCCCGGCCATTAGACCTCTTGAAGCAAGCAGAGGCAGGGAAGTCATCTTTCAGGAGATCAAGAATTACAATGAACAAATCAAGAAAGTAACAAAACATGAAGGTTTGGAGGTAACCAAGGACATTATTTAGTAGTATGCCTTTGTGCAAGTCAAAGCACACATGAAGCTTTCATGGATGTGGAATAATGTGGAATCAATCTCCAAGAACACACTAATAGAGGCATTGGAGGTGAAGGTGCGCTACAAAGGGGACTTTCCAATCCGGGTTGAAGCCATCACAAAGGAGTTCAAAGCATGGCACACTTAGATCACAAGTCAACTGCATGAAGAAGCAAATAATATATTTCTTTGATGAGTTTTTTCCTTTAGTAGTTTTTTCTTATAGGCCACCATCTCATTTCTAAATTGCCTTATGTGATAAATTTTGTGTAATGAAGTCCAAGGGACACATGTGGAATATGAAAAGCCACAAATTGGAATGTAAAGAGACATATAGTAAATATGAATATTCATAGGAGTTCAAGAGTCACAAGGAATCTCAAAAGTCATTGTGTTTGTTATAAATAGCTCCTCATAACTCAAACAATGGGATTTTGTTGGGCTTTTGGAGGCCTAGCCTTGGCTTCTCTTGTACTACATAGGAGATAGATTATTCTTTGGAGAAGCGAGTTGTGGTGTTGTCTTCCGTTATTGGATATAATGATTCACTCATGTAACATTGTACTTGGTATCTTTCACTTATAATTAGAAGCTCAATGAGATGTCATTCCTTCATACATGTATCATAGGTGTAGTTGGACCATTCCGGTTATATGTATGGTATAAGTTTCTTTATCCACATACTAAGTTAATGAAATATTTTTTTGCTTATTGGCTATTATTGAATGAATGCTGTTATGTTTTAATGATTGTTCCTGACTGTTTGGACTAATCTACAGTTACCCAAAAAGTCTTTCTTTTTATCCCTAGGTCCCCCTTTAGGATAGTACTATTAATTTTCTAATCGAGGGCTTGTTTCTTTCTCCAGCTGTGTAAGTATCCCTCATACACCTTAAATTGGGAGTCTCACAAAGCTCAGATTATTGCTGACCCAAAGAGGCGTTGTGTTCTCTTATGTTCGATTGTAACCAAGGCATTTCTTACCATTCCAATTGTGGCCGGGACATATGACGAGATGGGACTCCTTTACCAAACAATGTGAGGTCTAATTGGGACTTTACATTAGGGGGATCCCATTATCAAAAAGTTATATCTATTGTCATTTTTCATTTTTGAGGGGTAAATAAATAAATCTAGTGCTAACTTTTTTTATAATAATGGGTATACATGATCCAACTAACTAGAGTACAAATTTGGCCTTCATTTGATTTATTATATATTTATTAAGCCATTTTTTTATTATAATGTGGCAAGATGATCGTGGAAAAGCACCAACAGAGTCAGAACATGTAAGCAAATAATAATTTTGATTTACATTGAATGTGAAATTGATTATTTGTTTAAATAATCGAAAAAACTTTTCTTTTGTTGAAATATGTAGTCCAGGGGACATGACCATGGTGATCATGATTGGTTTGATGAGGAGGAGTTGTTCGATTCTCCCAAACCAATCCAAACAATACAAGATTTTGTGTTTAAAGTAAACAAAGAAGTTGTTCATTTGATTCACATTGGAGATAAAACTTCTGAGATGAAATAGAGGATGCACCTCTTGAGAGAAGATCTTAAGAGATATGAGGTAATAACCATATTTTAAAGTGATTTTTTTTATGTCATAAGTTTAATTATGAAAGTTTGTTTTTTAACTTTTACATTATCTAATAAAAAAATTCTATAGGATTACTTGGAATAGACACCACAACGTCCAACCAACATGAGCTAATATATACCAACGAGGTTATTCACTTCTCCACCTTCGAATGGTCATAGTTCCAGTAGTCAGTTTGGGTCCACACCTTTGGCTTCGACTCCTGAACACACACCCCCAGAGGAAAACACACAACCAACTTATAAAGGTGGTGATAGAGGTGACCCCATTGATGAGACTATGGGTTCATTTCCTGGATCATCACATGTTACCAACATGGGGACAATTCCTTGTACATTTTTGGTGAATGAACAAGGAATTCCAATAAAAACACCAAATATCCTGGATAATTTTTAATGTTTTAACTATTTCATGTTGTCTCTTTCAAACATAAATCATCTATATTTTTATTTTCAAACTAATGATCATTACCTTTTTGAATGTACAAAACAATTTTTTCTATAAACAAATGAAATACAAATCATTGTTAATATTTGGGCCTACCATAGGCACAAAGTGGAAATCCAAAAATTCCAACTTGAAGAAAGAGCTTATGGACTATCTTGAAGTCCTATTTGGGGAAAATACCTTTAATAAGAGTGTGGCCACCCCCGCTGTTACACATCATTTTTTCACCATCAAGAAAATGACCACCAATCCGGATCTTTCGTTATCCGTTGAAGTGTTCTAAAGCATTCCCCTGCAATGTTAGAAGCCAAACAATCCCAAAGACACTGAGAATTCTAGATTACATGGTCCAAAAACCCACTTTTTAGCATTTGCATGGTTCCCTAGCTAGATTCTGTGCATACACAGATCTTACCATTATGGCCAACACAAATTTGCACTCTATCTTCCACTATGAATTGCACACATGACTTAACATAAGTAAAAATAAAAAGTGATTTCTAGAAGCTTTGTTGGGGGGATATTTCCCAACTGAAAGCTTTGAGCTTATGCTTACTTGGGCCTTATCTCTCTGTTCATGAACCCAATTCCCTCTCTTTGTGGAACCCTAATCCCTCCTTTTGAGGATCTCATCCCTTGAGAAGAGGATCTCAAACCTCCTCCTCTTGGCCTATAAATTCAACATAGATCAAAGGGTTAGGGAGGATTGCTGAATGTAAACTTATGTTGTTGGAATAGGGCTAGAAGGCTTGTCACCTAGGAGAGGATTGGAGACTATTGGGAAGAGGCTTGCAACATCAAGGTTGAGGTTGTATTGCTCTTTCTTGTTCAGATTTAATACAAAAGAGTGTTTCTTTCCCATTGTATTTGTTCAATGGAGCTGATGAATTGTGTGTTTACTTCATTTTTCCATTGATAATGATATTAGGTACTAGTTTCCTTGATCACTAGTATGGGTTTATTGAGTCATTTATCTATCATATGCCTTTGATCCTTTGTTGTTATTATGTTTGCAGGTCTGGATTCTGAGAATTGAGGAGTTGCATCAAGCTATAACAAGGATCTTCATCAAGAATTTCATTTAAAAGGTATGGATTTCATATTTCAATATTATTATTTATGATTTAATAGGAATGAACCTTGGGAAAGATTTACTAGTTTGTCTGTTTGTTACTATATTCAACCATTGAATCTAGGGAGTTTCCCTTGTCTACAAGAGCGATTTGTCCAGGATAACACATGCAGTTGAAAAATATTTAAAATACATATGAGACATGTATAGGGGTAACTTAGAAAATAAATATAGGTATGAGCATCCACCCATGATTCCTATGAGGGAATGGAAGGCCCTCATCATTGATGCAAAGGAGAAGAAACAAAGAAAAGAAGGAAAAACACCACTTGGTGCACCAAGGTAAATTACATTTTCAATTCAATAATTTTAATTTTCTTTAGTTTTAAATAAAATTATGGTATATAACATACTTGAAAATTTTCATAGGCTCCCCAATGCTTCAAAAGCAACCAAAGCAAGGCTTGAGAAACATGGGAAACACAAACTAGGCCAGGGCGACTATTCAAAGTTACAGGCACGAGTTGTAAGTACCCAAAAATATTAACAATATTATTTGTTATATCGCCTTCCAACTATTTGGGAATTATGCTAGCCAATAACAAAAATCAATACTCTTATGCATTGGAGGGTGAGGAGTTCAGAACTTAAGCCAGCGAGGAATACTTTCAACTTGGTTTCAAGTTTGGCTTTCAAGTTGTTGATCACCAAATAAAAATGGGATAGAATCTAAGAACCAGTTTGAAGAATGCCGTAAATAAAAATCAATCCACATTAACCTTTCATTACTTACAAAATATAATCATGTTTGATATTGTCCATAAATTTAATGTGTTTCTTTGTTTTGCGTAGGGAAGCATCAATATCAACAAGAAATCCATTGATAGTGGAGTGATACTAGAAAACATGGTGATTTTGTGTAGCCCCATGAAAGTGAGGTGTAGCCCCATGATATTGTGTTATATGAGGCCTATGATGGTAATTTTATGATTGTGATTATCAATTTTATGATGGTAATTTACAATTCCGTACTTATAAATTTTGTGCTTTGAATAAAAGAGCTTGTCATACATGAGGATACTCTACCAGATGGGGAGCACATGGTATCCATTCCAATAGTGTTGATTAGTGCACTAGGAAAATAATTACATTACAAAGGTATTTTTTAGTATTAATGAACTACTTCAATGATATTTCCTTTGACTGGGTTCTTTGAATCGTTTTCTAGCCTCATATTTTCTTCATTTAGAAAGACGATTGCAATTACAAATATTTAATTGAAAATTTTATATTAATTATGACCTTTCCCATTTTAGATGTAGAGCAGGTACATGATGAGGCTAGACAAGAAACTAATCTGCTTGCCTCTTCTATTTAAGAAGGTAAATAACACTGTAATTCTATTTTTATTAATGAAAATATTGTAATACTAATAACAAAAAATATCAATTTGACATTTATTCCTTGTTGTAGTAGATCATTTGCCCCTCTTGTAACAACCTCCACATCATGAGTACACAACCAGGTTGTCAAGAAGAGTTCCAGAGGCCATAACAACTGAAGGGGAAGAAGAAATTGATGTCCTCCTTTATCAATTCATGTCAAAGAAAAAGAAAAATAAATATTTGAACTAGTTATTGATCTGAAAATCACTTGTGAGTGATCTTAGTTGAATAATTATTGAATGAAGGTATTACAGACTCATGTGCTGGTTTGTGTCTATGTTATCTTAGGCAACAGATCGATCAGATTGCAAAATAAACAGACACTGGAAAATGGAAAACAGTAAGAGAACACAACAAGCAAATGCAAGAACATAACACATTAATAAGGAGTTCACCCTATTCTCCAGTGCTACGTCTCCGGTCCAAATTTTAGTGGTGGCCTTTTCTTATTGTGTCTTTAAAGCAGAGATTTACAATGAGGAGCTCAACTTCAGTCTCTTAAAACAAAGGATGCTTAGTAGGGTGGTTCTTAGATTCCCCAAGCCACTAGAGTGCACAAACTCTTTCCTTACCAAGCCTCGACCTCTCTGGTCTTTAATGGGAGGAGCCCAATGTGGTACTCAATTCCTGATAGATCCTCACAGGGATTTCTTGAACCTCTCAAGCCTTCTGTCTGCTCGATGCTGCCTTACGCTGCAGGTCAGCTCAGCTCTCTGCTTTTTTGCCTCTTGATTCACTGTCTCTTTCGTCCTTTCTTTTGTCACTGTTCCCTTCTCCGGTTCTTCCTTCTCTATTATGTTCTCTGTCTGTTCATGGCTTAAAGCCAATTTGTCCTTGACTGTTCGCTTCCTCTTCCGCCCCTTCAAATCGCCTGTTGCTATTCTCTTGGAGTTCCCTACCTCTACGTCATCGCCAATGTCTCATAGGGAGGTGGCCACTTGTCCGCTCACGAACTACACCAGCTCTTCCTCAACGGTTCGGTATTTCGGTTACACTGTGGAATGACTCATCGCCAACTCAACGGTCAAATCAGACTTCATACTTTTATATGCCACGGCTTAATTCCCCTGTCAAATCCTGTTTCTCGATTGGGCGCAATCTCCGCCGTTAGATCTGGAGCCTCCAGATCCTACGGTGTTCACTCATTTTGTGTGGTTGACTTGCTCGACCATTAGCCCGTGATGAGAGGTGGTTTTCTCTCTCATCTACCGGACACGCGTTGTGCAATGAATGGAATCGTTTGTTTTCTGCCAAATCCGCTTACTGCCCCAATATGCCTCTGATATATCGTCGATTTTTGGAGCACAAGACCTGCCTTTTTCCTTAGCACTTCCCTACGGTTTCCTGGCTTCCCATGCGACCGAGCGCTTCAAGGCTTCTCCTTCTCAAGGGGTTTTTCCCAGTGATCAATTATTGCTAAGCGCTAATCGTGCATCAGAAATGGCCTCCATTTCTCGATCTGGGCTTCCTAACTGCCAGTTTTTCCTCCTGCGCAGTCTTCATGGGCCTCAATCAGTGTGCTTTGACTGAGGTCCTCATCGTTCCTTGCTGGTTGCAAACTGCCACTATTTGGAGGTCTTCCTGATAGCTCTTTGTTCATAAATTCAAAGTCTGTCTTGATTTGATACAGTCATGGCACTTTGATAATTTTCATGGATCCAATTCGGATCACAACCTTCCCACTGAAAAAGATTTTGGACCACCAAAAGTTGGTTTTCAAGCATCGACTAAGTGAGGGTACAATTGTCTCGCTTGTCCAATCTCTATCCACCTTGCACTGCTCGGCTTTGAACCCTTGAGCCCAATTTTGAGGTACTCAACATCACCCCTGCACGTTGTCCTCACCTTCCTGTCCAAAACTGTGTCTTCTTGCAATTCATTAAGATATTCAGGTAGCAGGTCATCAATAGAAAGTAATTAAATCTACTCTTCAGGATCTTCAATTAGAGAGGGTTCAAATAATATCAAGCAATCTGCATTTACGGCTGAGTAGATGTGCATGTAAGCTGGTAGATCAAGGTGAAAAGCATTCTCACCAATTTTCTCAAGTATCCTGAAAGGTCCATACCTAATAGGTTTTAGCTTTTTACCTTCACCTTGCATCCTGTCCTTGCTGATATATAGCTAGACTTGGTCACCAACTTGGAAATTTTGCTCCATCCGATGCTTGTCATGCCTTGCCTTGTATTTGGCTTGGCTCTTTTCTAGCTGTTCCCGTACTGCCTGGTGGATATCTTGGATTTGTTCAATGAACCTAGTGCCCTGTCCACATCACTGTGTCCCTCAAATATGGTGTCTTTACCAAAGACAAAATCCAAAGGAGACCTTGGTGTGAAACCAAAATAGGTCTCAAAAGGAGATCTTTGTGTAGAAGAATGTTTTGCTCTGTTGTAAGCATGCTGCACATAAAATAAATGTTCATCCCAAAGCTTAGGATGTTTGTTGCAATATCCCCTGAGAAACTGGATCACTGTCTTGTTAACTACTTCTGTTTGGCCATCAGTTTGTGGATGAAAAGTTGTGCTTTTCTTCAGTTTGGTGTTCATCAGTTCCCACAGACTTGACCAAAACCTCCCCACAAATCGGGTGTCAGATACAATGGAAGTGGGTAATCTAAAATGAACCCATAGATGCTCAAAGAATAGTTTTGCAGTTTGTTCAGTTGTAATCTGTTTATTACAAGGTATCAAAATACACATTTTACTGAACCTATCCACAACAACATATAGATAATCATGACCTTTCCTAGATTTAGGCAGTCCTCCAACAAAATCCATGGAAACACTTTGCCAAGGGTGAGAAGGAACTAGTAATGGAGTGTACAAGCCTAGTTTTCTGTTGCTGGGCTTGCTTTTAGCACACATAGCACACCCTCTTACATATCTAGAAACTGTCTCATTCATTTTTGGCCAATAACAAAATCTTTGCAGCTGTGCAACCGTTTTACTTACCCCAAAGTGACTTGATATTAGAGAAGTGTGTGCTTCTGGAATTATCTTTACTCTCTCAGTTTGTAGAATGCATAACTTTCCACAATGATATAAGAGTCGGTCCTTTACATGATAATCCAATTATTCCACTCGTTTTCCTTGACTTAAAGTTGCATATACATCTTTAAAGTCTATATCTTGAGCATATTATTCAATGTAACTCTCATGTAACATAGAATTATGCTTAAGTATAGTAGATGCATTTATAATGGGTCTAGATAACATATCTACAACTTTATTGTGTATGCCCCTTTTATATCTGATGACTAAATGAAACTGTTGTAGAAACCCCATCCATCTATAGTGTCTTGATTGCTGCAACTTAATTTGGGAGTGTAGATATTGAAGTGGTTGATGATCAGTATGTATTACTGTCTCTTTGCACATTAAGTAACGTTTCCACTTTTTCACACTCTGTATAATTCATACAATTCTTTATCATATGTAGGATAGTTAACTACTACAGAATTAAATGTCTCAGAATGATAACATATGGGTTTACCGTGCTGTGTCAACACTGCTCCCATGGCATGGTCACTGGCATCTGTTTGGATCTCAAATGGTCTTTGAAGATTAGGCAGTGCTAGTACAGGTGCTGTACTAATATTTTCTTTCAAGGTGTCGAAGGCTTTCTGCTGTTTGCCTTCCCACTGAAACACCTTGTTCAATCCTGTTAAAGCATGTAAGGGAGTTACAATTAAGGAAAAGTTAGAAATGGACTTTCTCGAATATTGTGTTTCTCCTAAGAAGATTCTGACTTCTGTAGCAGATTTGGGTTTAGGCTAGTTTACAATGACTACCACCTTAGAGGGATTTATCTTCAATTCATCACCCCCTACTACATGACCCAAATAATTCAGAGATGTTTTGCCAAATTCACATTTTGAGAGTTTAACATAATTTTTTTCTCTTTTCAAAACATCTAGTGTCTGCTAAACATGCTTTAAGTTTTCTTCCCATGTTTTGCTAAATATCAGAATGTCATCCAAATACACAATAACACAATCATCAAGAAAAGGTCTGAGTACATCATTCATTAATCTCATGAAAGTAGCAGGAACATTAGTTAAGCCAAAAGGCATAACCAACCACTCATACAATCCCTGATTTGTTTTGAAAGTAGTCTTCCATGCATCTTGTTCTGCAACTCTGACCTGATGGTATCCACTGTGCAAGTCTAGCTTGGAAAAGTAAACAACTTCTTTCAATTGATCTAACAGATCATCTATGCGAGGAAGGAGATAACGATTTTTGATTGTTATCTTATTTAGTGCTCGGTAATAAATGCACATTCTCCACGAGCCATCTTTCTTTCTCACCAAAATAATTGGTGACCCACATAGTGATGTGCTAGGTTTGATGAACCCCTTCTAGAGCAACTCCTGCACCTGCTTCTTGATTTTCGTGTTCTCTAAAGTGGCAACCTGTACATTCCAATGTTAGGAAATGGAGAATCTTGCTGCAAAATAATATCATGCACTATTTCCTTTTTGGGTGGTAGACCTTTTGGTTCTTGAAATAAGATATCATACTTTGAAACAACCTTTTCTAAATCAGCTTGCTGTTTAGCATTACAACCTTCAAATACATTGGTTTTATCAGGTTTCTTTTCCTTTACAACCATCGGTAAGAATTGTTTGCATGAATTTATCATTCGCTTCATCTGCCCTGATTTTATGAGAGTATAATTATTCTTGAGCTTATGAGCTCTTACAAAATATTTGATTCCATCTTTAACAAGTAGATACTTGTTCTCTGCTCTATAGAAAATAGCTTTTCTGTCATACAAGTAAGGACTTCCTAAAACAATTCCACATATATCCAAAGGAATTATGTCTAACTCAACCTCATATACAAATGCTGACCCGAAAGAAAACTTGAGTTTGCATTGTCTAGTCACTTGTAGTTGTGCTTTATCATTTAACCATCCTAATGGGTATGGTTTCTTGTAAGGTGTAGTCACTAATCCCAACTTCTTTACAATTGCTTCAGAAATTAAATTTACTTGTGAGCCACTATCAAACAAGTATCAATATTTTGATGTTTGGAAATAACTCGAATATGGAAAAGCTCGTGTCTTTTTCTTTCATTTTCTTCATCAATAGTAGTTTGTGCAGAATTACTAATAGATGCTTCAGAATTCTTACCTTTTATACCTGTGGCTGCAATAGTTGTTTCATCTCTTGAGTCTGACCCCAAATATTTCTGAACAGCTGCAACAGTCTTCTTCTTCTTGCCCTCGAAATTCTTAGGTCTCAGCTCTGGATGCAGAATCCAACAATGCTCATCATCATGCCCATCCTTCTTACAGTGAGTGCATGAAGCCTTGCTTTTTTGTGCAGTGTTAGCCTTCCTTGCTTTCCATTTCTGCTTTCTTTTATCCTTATTCTTGCTTGCAGTGGGTTGGGATGATCCCCCAACTTCTAGACTTCCATTCTTTCCTCTAGCTTCTAGATGAGTAGCTTGTACAGATACCTCATCTATACTAGTGGGATTAAACATGAGGATAGTGTGCCTCATGTAGCTGTGTAGACCACCAATGTACTTCAACAGAGTCTCAGGTGAGTCTAATGAGATTCCTAGAATCAATGCTCTCTTTCTAAATTCTTGAGTGTACCCTTGCACATTTTTCCCTTTCAATTGTCGAAGCGTTTGCCAACTCATCATGGCTTGCTACATGTATGCCAATGGATAGAACTGTTTTTTGATTGCAGAAACAAATTCACTCTAGATAGAGATAGTCTTACCATGTCTTTTCATGTCAACTTGGGTCCTGCCTTCCCACCAAACCAAAGCAGTGCCTCCAAGACGTAGGCTTGCCAGCTGAATCTTGCTCTTGTCTGAGTCGATACTCTGCACTCTATAATAAACATCAATTTGTCTAATCCACTTGTCCAGCTTTTCTGCATTCAACTCTCCATCATATATAGGTAAATCAAATTTAACATCTATTTTGATCAAAGATGCTTTCTTTTTGTGTTTAGGGCTATTAGGAGGTGTGAGAAAGATTTCCTCTTTCCCTTTTCCTTTTGAGTGGTTAATGGAAGTGAGACTCATCTTCTCCTTTGTCTTGTTTAGAGCCTAATGAATCTTCATCCTTATGTTTTCTAAAGTCCCTATACATTTCTTCTACCATGGACTTTATGGCTAGGAAACTATCTATGAATTGAGGGTTTGGCCCCATAGAACCTTCCTCTGACATTGTCTTCCGAGGATAGACTCTCCCAATTTCAGGATTAGTTTCAACAAACTCTCCTTCTCCTAATTTGAGCTTTGATCTAGTTAGCATTCAACAAATAAATCCAACAAAAGCTTGTCTAACCTTAACAACCTAAAGCTCTGATAACAATTGATTTGAAAATCACTTGTGAGTGATCTCAGTTGAATAATTATTGAATGAAGGTATTACAGACTCATGTGTTGGTGTGTGTCTATGTTATCTTAGGCAACAGATCGATCAGATTGAAAAATACACAGACACTGGAAAATGGAAAACAGTAAGAGAACATAGTAAGCAAATACAAGAACACAACACATTAATAAGGAGTTCACCCTATTCTCCAGGGCTACGTCTCTGGTCTAGCTTTCAGTGGTGGCCTTTTCTTATTGTGTCTTTAAAGCAAAGATTTACAATGAGGAGCTCAACTTGAGTCTCCTAAAACAGAGGATGCTTAGTAGGGTGGTTCTTGGATTCCCCAAGCCACTAGAGTGCACAGACTCTTTCCTTACCAAGTCTCGACCTCTCTGGTCTTTAATGGGAGGAGCCCAATGTGGTACTCAATTCCCGACAGATCCTCATAGGGATTGCTTGAACCTCTCAAGCCTTCTGTCTTCTAGATGCTTCCTTACGCTGCAGGTCAACTCATCTCTCAGTTTTTTTGCCTCTTGCTTCATTGTCTCTTTCGTCCTTTCTTTTGTCACTGTTCCCTTCTTCGGTTCTTCCTTCTCTGTTCTGTTCATGGCTTAAAGCCAATTTGTCCTTGACTGTTTGCTTCCTCTTCCACCCCTTCGGATCGCCTGCTGCTGTTCACTTGGATTTCCCTGCCTCTGCATCATTGCCAACGTCTCACAAGGAGGTGGCCACTTGTCCTCTCACGAACTGCGCCAGCTCTTCCTCAACGGTTTGGTATTTTGGTCACACTGTGAAATGAATCATCCAATAACTCAGTGGTCAAATCATACTTCATACTTTTATATGCCGCAACTTAATTCCCTTGTCAAATCCGGTTTCTCCATCGGGCGCAATCTCCGCCGTTAGATCTGGAGCCCCCAGATCCTACAGTGTTCGCTCATTTTGCGCGGTTGACTTGCTCGACCATTAGCCCGCGATGAGAGGTAGTTTTCTCTCTCATCCGCCGGACACACGTCGTGCGATGAATGGAATCGCTCGTTTTCTGCCAAATCCGCTTACCGCCCCAATATGCCTCCGATATACTGCCGGTTTTGGGAGCGCGGGACCTGCCTTTTGCCTTAGCGCTTTCCCTACGGTTTCCCGGCTTCCCATGCGACCGAGCGCTTCAGGGCTTCTCCTTCTAAAGGGGTTTTACCCAGAAATGCGCGATTAGCGCTAATAGCTAATCACGCATAAAAAATGGCCTCCATTTCCTGATCCAGGCTTCCTAACTGCCAGTTTTGCCTCCTGCGCGGTCTCCATGGGCCTCAGTCAGCATGCTTTGATTGAGGTACTCGTCGTTCCTTACTGGCTGCAAACTGCCACTGTCTAGAGGTCTTCCTGTTAGCTCTTTGTTCATAAATTCGAAGTCTGTCCTGATTTGATACGGTCATGGCACTTTGATAATTTTCATGGATCCAATTCAGATCAGTTATATAACTAGAAACATCGTGTAACATATTATGAAAACATATTTTTGATGATAAAAGTTATTGATATGAATAATTTTATGTCTATTATGAATAAATGAATGAATGAATGTTATATTCTAATGAATGATTGCTATATGTTTCTTTATGTACAAAAACACATATGTTACTTTATGAATTTTTTGCTTTGATAGTGTTTATGCATGGATTTTAATGTGCTTCTTGCAACTATTTTCTTGTAGATAGATTGGGTACTAGGGAATTGAGAGTGATGTGGGGGGGATAAGAGCTTCCACCTTCACGTGGTTGACCCTGTTCACTAGAGAATAAATTAGGATTTGAATAATTGTGGAGAAAACTTTCCTTGATCCAACAAGGCAACAACAAAGTTAATGTGGACTTCGTCACTGCTCCATCAAATTGAGGGAGGTTTACGACAAGATTAGACTACTCCAATAAATTATTCTCAAAACCAAGAGGAGATCATTCAGGTATTCATGCACTCAAGTCTTTTTAATTATTATTTATTCATAAAATTTTTTGTTAATTTATTTTATTATTTTGCTGATTCTTTAAGTGCTGGTTGAATCAGTAGAACAATTATTGGAGGACATTGCAGTAGGAAGCTTTGGCATTGATTATTTTATAAAAACCCCTCTTATCTATTATCTTAAACCCTATACTTTCAAAATGGCAAAATAGGCATATGGAACCTCCATACATCCTTTTTTGTCCTCTTCTTGACAAATACAACATTCAACCATTGTAGCATCTCCACAATCACTAATGGATTGTGGAGATGCTACAATGGCTGAATGTCGTATTTGTCAGGAAGAGGACAACAAAGGAAATATGGAGATTCCATATGATTTTTATGCCATTTTGAAGGTACATGGTTTAGGGGAGGGGCCATAAAAGCTTCCACCTTCACGTGGTTGGCCTTGTTTAGTAGAGAATAAATTAGGATTCAAATAATCTTGGAGAAAACCTCCCTCGATCCAACAGAGCAACAAAAAATCCAATATTGAATTCTCCTTTGCTCCATCATATTAAGGGAGGTTTTCTCGAATATTAGCCTACTCCAATAAATTATTATAAAAAATAGGAGGAACTTATTCAAGTATTCATGCACTCAAGTATTTTTAACTATTATTTAGCCATACAAATGTTTGTTAATTTATTTTATTATTTTGTTGATTCTTTAAGTGTTGATTGAATCTTCTGCAAAATATTTTGTAGCAACCTTTATAGATTATAACATTCATCTTTGTGTGAGGATCAAGGAGGAGTTGGAGTAAGAAGCTAGGATACCTTCAATTGGGACTCAAGGTAAAAAAACTTGGTTGATGTAATGTGTCTCTTGTTAAGATATAAATCTATATGTTCCCCCCCTTCATTATCTTGTGTATTCAGTCTTTTATGGAAAAAAATAGTAGATACAATATTCCTTGAGTAGATTAGATTAGATCTAGTTTTTGTCAATATTCCTATTGCCTTGAAGGGTTTTATATTGGTGTTCTTGACCTCTTTTGTGTAGGAAGCGAGTTCTAGGAGTTGGAGTTGGACCTTTGGAGCTATATCAACTAGGATAATGGAAGTAAAAATATAAAATAAAGGGTATGTAACATATTATCCATTTCCTTAGCACATATTAGTATTTATTACATTGGATATAGTGGAAAAATTACATTGTATTATAATATCCCACATTTAATCTTGAAAGGACATGGAAATCTATTCATAATAGTTAGAATTTCATGGCTCTAGTATGTGTTTTTAACCTTATTATGTACTTGACCACTATGGGACATTGATGTTTTCATGAAAGGTACAACAATATTAGTCTTGTAAACATAATGTAGGCACCCTGTTATGTTCATTGGTTTAGCAGAACACTAGGCCGCCTCAATCCCTGAGTTGAATCCATGGAGCTAAAATTGAACAACATTGATCATCATCCTTGATCTAATTCATGGATCATCCCTTCTTGTCCTAAAATTTAGCTTAAAGGTAGGGCCCTTAGAGTAGGAAAATAATTCTCTCGCTGAGTCTTAATATAGGGCCACATTTGGTTCATATTTTCTCAGATTAGGGTTGAGTCCTGTTATATATACATTCCTTGTTCAATCATTATAAGTCTGATACTTATGCTTGAGATGAATCATACTTTTGGAATAAATAAAAAACCTCACTCTTTCCTTAGATCAAAACTTGATGCCTCAAGATGTGGCCTCCACAGGGCTATTGTGGCCCAAACACAAGTTCAAATTTGACTTAGAAAAAACATCAAATAAGTTCTAGTTTGTGTCTCAAATGTCAACCCTGTTCCTTACTCTTCATATAATGATCCATATAAGGTTCACACTTGTCTTGATATTCATAAAATTATGCTTCATTCTATTCTAAAAATAGAGGTACTCCTCCTCTTCTAGGCCCACGACCTTCTTCACCAATTTTGTCCACAACACAGGACTTATGTGATCCTCAATTATTCTTTAATAATTTTATCACAATTAGATCCAAAAGCTAGAACATGTGATCAAACACTAAGGGGTATACTTAAATTATCAACATCTTATAGGTACCAAAGGGTCTCCAAATGTGACATCAAGATAGCCATAACTAGGGCAAAATTATTTTTAGAATCTTGTCTTAGGGTTGGGCCGAATTAGGCCCCAGGGTTTTGTTACAGTACCAAGTTAGGGCTTTAGGATAGTCCTTAAATGGTGATATGATTTGGGTTCATGCCATTGTCCTCAATGTGAATCCATTCAAGTGTCCTCAAGAAAGAAACATTAGTCATAATGGCATATCGAATCTTAGATTTTGCTTCTACTATGACTTCAACCCTCATTGGGTTCCTAAGCCCAACCCTTGAAACCTCTTCAATTGCCTCAGTTTGGGTAGTAGAAAAAAGTCATGTCCATTGTTGCTTTGGTAAACAAACTCCACTACAATAATCTTCAAAAAATATTGTAATTTTTCTTTATTTCTTTTTTTGTCTTCTAAAATCCTTATACATACATATACATAGAAATTAAAATACATCCTATACTTATATTTATAGATATAATAAAGTAACCTTATTCCCATAATATTATCAATTAATATATCATTCTACCTTCCTCAACAATGATAATTCAACATTCATTTTCATTTTTCTAGGTTGCAAAGGTCAAAATCCCAGATTAGATCTAGTGGATTAGATTCTCTCTTTTAAGCCTAAGGTGAGAGAATAAATTAGATGTATTTTATTTTTCATTTGCAATAATAAGTGGGAGGCTTGAAAACTTAATTATCACAAACTTCTTAATAAGTTAGGTCCAAAGGTTTTTAGAGCATTCAAGATAAAAACTTTTTACATGAAAACTTGAGGGTGACCATGATATCAATTACATGAGCCCCTATGTTCTTAGAAAAAGGAGAAGGTTAGCATTCAAAATTTGTGTCTTGAACATGATAACATTGCCAAAGTTGTCCAATAACAACTTCAACATTAATTGAATCCATCATTCAAGCAATTTTCTCATTAGTTACTGGATCTCCACAATGGTTAATACATGTTTTGTATCATGCACTTTAAGGTTCGTCTCATAGCCTGATTTATTTTTGAAACCAACTTCAAATTTGAAGGTTATAGGTGCCCAAGTGACTCATAGCCTTCTACTTCATCTCTCCAAGTTTTCTTCTTCAACAACACATGTTTATTTGTTCTAGATCCAATGCCAACATTCAACATCAGCCTTGATCTTTCTCAGTAGAAAAGTATCAACATTCCTTTTGTATAGTGCAAAGGTTATTAGGTTTTGGTCCTCTCTTCCTTGTTCACATTCTTCAAATTTATGTATAAATGACTCTAGGAGTGCCAACCTGAGTTATTATTTAAGTAACATAAGGTAAAAGAAAGTTTCAGAACTATTTGATTTATTCAAAATATGGATTTTTTTTGAAATACTACTATGGTATTTTGTAAATATTTTTATATGATCATTATGTGATCCTTTTCGTATTATTTCAATTTGATTATGATTACCCATTCACTAACACACACACACACACACACATACTTAGTATCTTAACTCTCATACCAATGTCATGCCCTTCCTCATCACCTTTTGGGATCATGCACTCACCACCCTCAATTCTCTACCACATTACCTAAAATTCCTTTGCCAACCACCCAATGTTGCTCTAAAGATGTAACTACCAGCATAGGAGTCCAAAGAGAAACACTTCAAAGCCTTGTATTGTCATCAATTCCATTAATAAGAAACTTATTATAGTCGATATTATTTTTATATTTATAAAATATTTTATTTTTATTTAAAAATAGACACATGTCAACTCAACTCAAGGTTGAGTATGGAAGGAATTACACATCACATTCATATTGGGCTGTCAAATACACTTATGGACACAACAAGCTATGTCACACTAGCCAATCAACAACATCTCACCAGTTTGAATAACACTCATTTTCTAATTTCAACGATTATTTTGAAAACCTCTTTCATCTCGAAGTCGTTACAAAGCACATCAAGGATTTTGTGTGTCACAATATCTAGGCTCCTGTGTACATGAATCATCTCATCACTAAAAAATTGGGGTTATTCTATCACACTTTCCAACAGAATAAAAGTATTTTGAAGGTCTGGGTATTAGTCTTAAATCTATATTTGAGTTGATGGTAACAAACCAGTATCTATTGCATCAATGCTTTCCTATGCTTGATCCCTCATTAACAATATTTGTAGATATCCATTTGTTTTTTTTCCTCCCTCCAAAGTCTACTTTACAAATCTAATCGTTGATCAAACATGAGCAACATTTGAGACAGTTCAGGGAAAATATTCTCAACACTTATGAGAAAATATTAGACATTTCCATTGTCTTGTTTCACTTGAATGGATAAAAAAAAATGGTCATAATATCATGCCCGTCATCATTTTGATTTTATTAATTAAATCCTTTTTCCCCACCATCATTCTCTGGAACAGAGAAAAACACACCAAAGTTGGTTATAAATGTGTCACTTGTAAAAGTTTCTATTGACTTCGCAAGAAGGCATTGGTTTTGGAAGCCTCCTTAGAAACCATTTTTAAATTATTTTTATCTTACATTCATGTTGTGGTAAAATTAATGTATTAGGATTGTAGCATAGAAACTTGTACTTCAATCCATATGTTTGTGAAAACCCTCTTAATAAAATCATGAAGCTCAAGAGAATTCAAGTTACAATAACAATGAATATTTGACAGGTTGTAATATAGAACTCACACAACATTTGAACTTATTCCTTATGCCAGAGGTTAATGGGGAAATTTATGATCATCTTTTTTTGTTCAATTAGGTTAAGTGTTGGTTTGGGACAACCCCAATGTTGATGGAAGAACAATTTATCCACCTACAAGATGTTGTCACAAGGATTATGCAAGGCTCATTTGAGCCTAGCACCCCTTGGGACAATATTTATCCCCACAGACGCCTCTCAGTATCAACCTTTCCCATGATATTTGAACCAGTAACCTAATGGAGACTAAACTACATAGAAACCAAATAATCTATACTTCATGGATCTTAGGATCATCCTTATGTGCTAACAATTTTGGACATAATTTGTCAATTGATGGAGATAAAGTACAATTTGATTTGAGCTTGAAAGTTAGAGTCCACCAAATTTCTTTACATTCACTTAATTTGAAGGTGGTTTTTAATTTCTTATTCAAATTTTGGGGTTTTTTGTTCTTACAATTTATAGATGGAAGTCAAGTAAGTTGTAGGTTGGTTAAATTTCCTATGCTTGGTGCTTAACAAATTGCTAGGTGGTTTTTAATTTCTTATTCAAAGTTGGAGTCTTTTTGTTCTTAATGGAACTCAAGTAAGTTACATGATGGTTAAATTTCCCATGCTTAGTGATTAACACAAAATCAAAAAGCATTTAAATACAAGATTCTTTTGTAGTGTCATTTTTGTACTTACACTAGTTGTACCTTTGAGTCTTGTTGACCTATTATTTGATTTGATTTTAGGGAACTACCAGGTGGTTGTTATTATATATTTTCATAAAAATGCTAACCATATGGCTAAGTTGCCACACCATGGGAAAATTGTTATCCCCACAAGTACCTCTCACTCTCAAACCCTCCCATGAGATTTGAACTAGTAACCTATTGGAGACTAACTAAATAGAAACCAAATAATCTATACTTTATGGATTTAAGGATCATACTTATGTGCTAATAATTTTGGACATAATTTGTCAATTGTTGGAGATAAAGAACACTTTGATCCGAGCTTGAAAGTTAGCATCCACCAAATTTCTTCTTCTTCACTTAATTTGTAGGTGGTTTTTAATTTCTTATTCAAAGTTTGGGGTTTTTTGTTCTTACTATTTATATATGGAAGTCAAGCAAGTTGCAGGTTGGTTAAATTTCCTATGCTTGGTGCTTAACAAATTTCTAGGTAGTTTTTAATTTCTAATTCAAAGTTAGGGTCTTTTTGTTCTTAATGGAAGTCAAGTAAGTTACACAATGATTAAATTTCCAATGCTCGGTGATTAACACAAAAGAAAAAACATTTCAATATGAGATTCTTTTTTAGTATCATTTTTTTACTTAAACTAGTTGTACCTTTGAGTCCTGTTAACCTATTATTTGATTTGATTTAAGGGAAATACTAGGTGGTTGTTATTATATATTTTCATACAATTGCTAACCATATAGCTAAGTTTCCACACCAGGTTACAGAGGTTTGACTTATGCAACACAAAGATATATTTCCGGGTGGAAATGTAGATCATACAAGAGGGTGGTAGGTGGAGCACAACTTTATACAATTCCCAATGATATCTATCATCATCTTTATAAATTGCATGAAAATTTTTCTAGCAATATCAATATTACCACTTACGTATACTAATTGGTAACATTGGCAACACCTTAGTGAGAAACACCAAAAACATACACCATTTCTAAGCATAAGCACAATAATGATTGTCTTTGAATTTTGTTTATCTTTAGTCAAATTTGACATTCAATCTATACTAGATCTCATGAAAAGTACTTAAAGGCCATATCAATTTAGTAGCAGAGCAACTATGAAAATCCTAGTAATGAGTATCTATGTAACAATAAAGTGTTGAATTCTAGTCCATGCATCCATCTTCTTCCCAAAATATTTCATGCACTCAAGGTTCGATCTTGTGCTTTAATCTCAAAACTGATATGCTTTTTGATGTGGAATGTGTCTCTTTCTCTTGTTATCCCGATTCTAAAACAAGAACTAGTATTTGTGTCTTTTGTATGAGTACACAGATGTAGATGTACAAAAATATTTTCAGGTTCACAATGTTCATAAAAAAATTGATTGTGTCTCATAGGTATTCAAAATAGAAAAGGCTGGCATTTCATATTCACTTAAGTTCTTATTCGAAGTTTTGGGTTTTTCATTCTTAGTGTTTACAAATGTAAGTCAAGTAAGTTACATGGTGGTGAAGTTTCCTGTGGTTGGTGATTAACACAAAAGTAAAGAGCACTTCAATATGTGATTCGTTTATAGTGTCATTGTGTGTATTTAAAGCTGAGTTCTATTGAGTCCTATTAGAAACTCATTGTTGCACCTTTGAGTCCTATGACCCATTGTTTTCTTTGATTTAAGGGAAATACCAAGTGGTTATTATAAGTTGCCACATCTAATCGTAGAGGGTTCAACACATTCAACACAAAGAAATATTTCCATGTACAACTTTATCCAACACCCAAGTTTTTCTATATCCTAAATGGTAGGTTGAATACAAATTTATCCAACACCCAATGATATCTATCATCATCAATATAAATTGCATGGAAAATTTTCTACCAATACGAATAAGAATAAATACCACTTGCATAACCTAATTAATAATAGTGGCAACACCTTAGTGAAAAACATAAAATAACATATGCTATTTCTAAGTAGAAGCACATTAATAAACAACTATATCTCTGAGCCTCATAGTGTTTTCTGGAGTAGAGGAATTTTTGTGCTCATTGTATTACAATATTAAAAAAAAATGATGTTGCGGATCTTACGACGGTTACTAACTTCTACTCGTCGTTCTTACATTGGAACTTACAACAGATGTTAATGTCGGTCATATAGCAGACTCGTCACAAAAGTAATGCCTAACATCGGTCTTACGATGGTAGCTACTTGTTATTGTAACAACGATCATTAGTGTTGCAAAATACCACCTGGTGTCGGGCTTATGACGATTATGACTCGTCTCTGTTACGACGGATGCTAACATCGGTGAAATAACACATTTATCACAAAAAATGGCCTGTCGTCAGTCTACTGACGTTGAATGTGTCACTAGAGCGACGTAGAACGTTGTTGGTATTCCGATGTAAAGTTTCATTGAAGTAAGTAGTCTTTCATTCGTAGACTGACCACGATGATTGTCGATCATGCGACGCCATAAGAGTCCTCCTTTTGTTGGTATTTCGATGACATATCAATCATCTGTTCGTCTGTGTACCGATGTTTGTTTGCAGTCAGAATTGCAATGAATTTGCAAAACATTGATAATGCGACTATGCCACATTCCACATTTCGAAAAACCCCTTTTTGTCATTATAGTGATGAAATGTCCTTGTATTAAAAAATACTCTATTTTGATTCGTGTAACTCTATAAGATGAAGCACTAAAAAATTTGTGGGCATTGAAGTGGTTGACACATCAACTTATTGGGTGTAGAAGTATTGCATCAATCTCCATTTGAGGCGCATGGTAGCTGGTTGGAAAAACCTATTCATGGATTACAACTTTGAACTAGGGCTAGGACATGCCATGACAACCCATGACATCTTGAATGGTAAAAAACATCATTTAGGGCCTCAAAATGGCATTGGAAGTTTGAGACTTGAAAAAAGATACAAAAATTCCAAGAAGATAGAGAACCATTGCGTCAATGGAAGAGGTGGTTCGTCACCAATATCCACATGGGTAAAACAAACTAATGTAGGCAATGATAAAAGAAAAAATAATTTTCCTACAAATCTTAAAACAAAGAATATAAATATAGAATGATGCAAGGTACATTGCCAAGTGTTGACAAGTTACTACTTAAGGATTGGGTTTTTAAAATTAGAAATTAAAGTACATAATCCTCATAGCAATTGGAAATCATGTCTACACTTCGGGTAGTTGATGCTTTTGATAGATGACAGGCAAATAACGTTAACCAGAACAAGGGAAATATTTGAGTTATGCTATCTTTTCGTGAGTTTATATTTGGTTGTGTTGCTTGATGAAATCAAGAAGATAATAGTGGACACAATGGATCATTATAACATATTTATAGGATCGAAAAGGAAATAAGAAATTACTAGAAGAATACAACTGGATTTAGATTATTTGAAATAAAATAATGTGACATTGACTTGTGTTGTAACTCTTAAAGTTCCTCCAGTTGATTAATGGTGTGTTTTTAAATGAATGATTGTAGACCAAAAGTGTTAGAAAATGTAGCAAGAAAGGCTAAATTTGACTTGTGCCTTAGTCAAATTTAGTAATTCAATTTTCCACCTCAGCAGGATAACTTGGATTGTCGTTTACTTGTGTGACATGGCCTTGTCTACTCGTTAGATCAACAAATTCAAGTTTGTAGGCTAGGAGTAGAGTTTTGCATGTAGTGATTGCTAAATTTAGCAATCTAGTTCTGTTATTTTCTATTGAATTCGGTTAACTGAGCTCAAGTATCTAGTTGAGTAAGTTGAGTAATAGAATTCTTGTTAACTCAGTGATCTCTCAGTTAAACTAGTCAATCTACTTAAACTAACCTAGACATGCATGTAATTCGAATTTCCTAGCTGGAGTGGAGGAAAGGGCACATTTTAATTATCAATTGTATACTAGTTGAGTGTACAAGCTTGACATTGATGCAAGTGATCAATCCCTTGGGATTTGCACAAGGAAATAGGGCATTCCCCTATTATTTAGGGGGCTAATTTCTCCTGCTTTAGGAAAGGAAATAAGAGGAAGTTAGAGCCTTGAATTGGCTAAGTGTTGGCCATAGCATGACAGTCAACAGGAGAACAAGTTTACAGTGCAGGGTGTGCTTTAGATTCAAAGAAAGACATTGTAATAGTTTATCATTCTCATCTGATTAATGAAAAGTAGCAGAGGGGTTTTTCCCAGTTGGGTTCCCTTGTAAAAAAATGTGTTCTTGTGGTTTTGATGGTTGAATGTCATTTCATGTGTTTCTAATTTGTGATTTACATTCCACATAATAGTAGAGGAAATTTTTAATCTCTTGATTTCTGTTCGATTTCATCAGTAGTAAAAATTTTCTTTTAATTTCTACATGGTATCAGAGAAGAAATCACACTAGAAACTAGTCATTAGAGCTTCTCCTTAAGAGGTTTCGATTTGCAGATTTAGTGAATCGATTTTTTCTTCCATGCAGGAAAATGTCTTTCAATGGATTGAGATTGGAGTATGCCCTAGATGGAACCTAGAATTTCATAGCTTGGAAGGACAGGATGGAAGTTGTAATTGAAGATAATGGAGTGTTGAAGTACACCAAAACTAACATTCCAAAACCAGCAACATCATATGCACAACATTTAGCCTAGTGGGAAAAGGATACCAAAAAAATCTAGGAGGATCATCTTGGAGGGTGTGAGAGACCACATAGTATTCACTTTACATGGCAAGGAAACTCCATATGCTATGTGGAAGAACCTCATCAAGTTATTTGAAAATAGAAGTGATGTCAGGAAATTGGAATTGAGGGACAAGCTCAGAAACACGCGCTTGTAAAAAAATGAAACCATTCCACATTACCTCTCCATATTCATTCAGATTCGAGATGAACTTGGAGGAGTAGGAGAAAATTTTCCCTCAGCTGAGCTAGTGAGCAACTCTCCTAGGCCTTCTAAAATCCTATCATAGCTACCAGAACTCTATTAATGGAAGGGACGAATTGTCAAATTGGGAGAGACTTTGGCCCGATTTGGTGCAAGAAGAAATTCAAAGGAAAATAAGAGATGGAGTAACATCCAAAGATGAGGATGATTATTTTTTTCCTTGGTAGGAAAGGGGAAGAAGGCCAAGGGCAAGAAGGCCCAATGTAAGCCTGAGTCTAGATAGAATAATGGCAAGAAGAAGGACCTAAGAAAGATAAACTGTTTTCATTGCCGTGAATATGGGCACTATGAAACAAAGTGTTTGCATAAGAAGTCTAATAAGAAGCCTTCATGAGGAGCAAGAGGTGAATCACTTGCCTCATAATTTGAATTAGACTTCACCCTAATTTCATGATGGCCAACACTAAAATGGGAGCGTGTGGTATCTAGATTCGGGTTTTTCATTCCATATGATATGATGAAAATAATTCTTTAGTAGCCTAGAGGAGAAGGATATCTAGATGCACATAGAACTTGGGGATGATGGGCGGTACAATACTAAAGGAATTAGAACTGTAACCTTTAAGAGGGATTCAGGCTCCCATATTCATCTGAAAGATGTTATGTATGTTCTTGGGTTGAAGAAGAATATGATCTTTGTATCTGTATTGAAGGATATAGGCTATGATGTTGTTTTCAATAATCTATCGAGAAAGTGAAACATATTGGAGTTCGAGTGAAGAACTTATAAAAATTTGAGGTGGAGGCTTGCACTGCACTGAGTAGCAAGGCAGAAAAGGTGCAAAGTTGAGATGTTGGATAACTTTGGCATAGGCACATGGGACACTTACACCATGGAGCCTTAAAAATCATGCAGCAGATTACCACCGGTCTCCCAAAATGCACCCTTGACCAACATGATGTTTGCAAGGGATGCACATTGGGGAAATATGTCAAATCCACCTTCCAGGGCCAAGATAATAGAGCTAGAGAAATCTTGGAGTGAGTCCACTCTGATGTATGTGGACCATTTTCTACAACCTCTATAGCAAAACATAGGTATTATGTAATTTTTGTTGATGACTTTTCTAGAAAATGTTGGATCTTCTTCATGTGGAAGAAGGATGATTTTTTCTCAAAATTTGTTGAATTCAAAGCATTGGTTGAAAAGGAGACTGGTAAGAAACTAAAATCCCTGAGAAGTGACAATGGAGGAGAATTTGTTTCTAGCACCTTCAAGGACTTTTGTGCCAAAGAGGGTATTAGAAGAGAATTGATAGCACCTCATAACCCACAACAAAATGGGGTGGTTGAAAGGAAAAACAGAAGCATAGTGGGAGAAGCAAGATCCATGTTGCATGATCAAGGGATGCCATTACATCTATGGGTAGAAGCATGCAACACCACAATTTATTTGCAAAATAGGAGCCCTCACATAATACTTAGCATGATCACACCTTAAGAATATTTTTCTAGGAGAAAGGTAGATGTATCTTATTTCTAAATTTTTGGAGCTACTATGTATTGTCATGTCTCCAAGGATAGAAAGAAGAAATTGGAGCCTACAACTGAGATGGGGATCTTCGTAGGGTGCTCAAAGACTCCTCATAACTATAAGGTGTATTTTCCATCACTTAGGGTGACAGTGGTGAGGAGAGATGTCAAATTTGATGAGGAGAAGGCTATGAGATGCTCTCTATAGTGAGATCTGAGTATCCCACAAGAGGAGGAGATTCTAGTTCCTAAGGAGAAGCCTCATGGAGAGCTTTAGGATGTTGTGGAGAAGACACAAGTGGAGGAGCAGACATGAGGGCTAATGGAGGCACCCACTCAACCAGAACCTTCCAAAGAGGGGATGAAGGGAACCAAAGAATTGACAAGTTGGTGCAAGATGCTAGGGAGCATGTGGGAGCTCCTACATCCCTGCACATGCAGAGGAGGTCACCAGACAAGTATACTAGTTACATGGAACTCATGACAAAACTCATTGATTTTGAGCCTTCTTCATTTGAGGAAGAAGTTTCCTAACCAGTATGGGTAGATGCCATGGTGGAGGAGTATGACTCCATCATGAAGAACAATGTATGGGAGGTGGTTCTGAGACCAGAGAACAAGTCAATGGTTGGTTCCAGATGGATCTACAAAGTGAAGCATGTAATTGATGGGAGAATCAAGAAGTACAAGGATAGATTTGTGGCCAAAGGCTTCTCACAGGTAGAGGGAGTGGATGAGGAGGAAACATTTGCACCAGTGGAAATATATTCGTCAATCGGGACCATTCTAGAATTAGCTGTGAAAATGGGGTGGAAGATACATCAGATGGATGTGAAGATTGCCTTCCTCAATGGTGTTGTTGAGGAAGAAATTTATATAGAGAATCCAAAGGGATTTGAGACATATGACAGGGAGACACATGTGTGTAGACTCAAGAGAGCCTTGTATGGTATCAAGAAGGAATCTTGACCATGGTACACTTATATTGATACATATCTCAATGGATTGGGCTTCACCGATAGTGAAGCAGATCCCAATCTCTATCACATTGTGGTAGATGGAAAGTTTTTTACCTTGGTATTGTATGTTGATGATTTGATAGTTACAAGGGATGAGAAATTTATCTAGTCTTCCAAGGAGGACGTTAAAATAGAATTTGAGATGAATGACATGGCCTTGATGCATTAATTCCTTGGGCTAGAAGTATGGTAGGGTGATGGTGAGCTATTTGTGAGTCAAGTTCCTCTGAAATACTTCAGAGATTTAACATGGAGAATTGCAAGCTTATGGACACAAATCTAGCTACAAACTGGAGGAAGGAGAGTTCTTCTTTAGGAGAAGTAGTATATGCCACCATTTACAGGCAACTTGTGGTATCCTTGATGTATCTGGAGAACACAAGGCTCGATATATTCTATACAACTGATCAATTGAGTTAAGCCATGGCGAAGCCTACCAAACTGTATTGGAAGGAAACAAAGAATGTGTTGAGATACCTCAGAGGAACAAATGAGTATGGGTTATGGTACATGAGGAAAAAGGGAGTGAAGCTCCAAGGCTTCAATGATGCATAATGGGTAGGGAGTCCATCAGACAAGAAAAGTACTTCAGGTGCTATTCTTTAGTGTTAGGTCTACAACTATTTCCTGGTATGGTAAGAAACAAATGTCTGTGGCACTCATATCAACAGAGGCTGAATACATGACTGCAAGTCAAGAAACATGTGAGGCCATATGGATGAGGAAAATACTTGTGGTTATTTTTAGTTAGGAGATGGATCTGAGAATGATCTATTGCGATAATCAGAGTTGTATTAATCTCTCTGAGAATCTAGTATTTCAGATAGGTCCAAGCACATTGATATCAGATTCCATCACTTGTGGGATTGTGTGCAAAGGAGAATCATGATGCTACTATAAATTCCAACTTAGGAGCATGATGCAAATATATTGACAAAGGCATTGTCAAGAGGTAAATTCAAATTCCATAGGTGAAGGATAGGGGTGGTGCAAAATCCCTTTCTTGCTAAGAGTGAGTGTTAGAAAATGTAGCAAGAAAGGCTAAATTTAACTTGTGCCTTAGTCAAATTTAGTAATTCTATTTTCCACCTTAGTAGGATGACTTGGATTGCAGTTAACTTGTGTGACATGGCCTTGTATACTAGTTAGATTATAAAATTCAAGTTTGTAGGCTTGGAGTAGAGTTGTGCATGTAGTGATTACTAAAAATTAGCAATCTAGTTCAATTATTTTCATTTATACTCAATTAACTAAGCTCAAGTAGATAGTTGAGTCAATTGAAGGTTAGTGGAGTAGTAGAGATGTTTTTAGCTCAGTGATCTCTCAGTTAAACAAGTCAATCACCTAAAAATAGCCTAGACATGCACGGAATTCAAAATGACTAGTTGGAGCGGAGGAAAAGTTGTAGAAATTATGGTGTAGAATTGTAACTGCTCATGAAATTTTAATCTAAATCACAAGATACAATCCTACTCTACTTCTCTACGGAATTCAATTCACAATTTAGAACATCAATCAGACATGAAATAAGAAACAACATACATGCACAATATTTTTCTAGGGGAAAACAATTTGCTAAAAACCCCTTATGTCTGCTTGCATTAATATGGTGAATAGAGATGTATTACAATTTCTTGCTCAATCTGAGCTCAACCTACAAGTGAATAACTTATCTCTCTACTCACTGAGAAGCTTTGACCTGGACTTAGTCAATTTTTTCCTCAACCTGAGCCCCTATTTCCTTGTGCAATTCCTAAGGAAATTAGGCCCCTGTTATTTGGGATTTTCCTCCAAAATGCTTATGCAATTTCCAAGGTTGACCATATGACTGCATGAAACACCTGTACACTCAAGACTACTCTACAACTGATGTTACACTACCTTGGAATCTCCACCATAGTTGGGGAACTTTAATTCTCTGCATGCACTAGCTATTTTAGGCTAATTGATTAGTTAACTAGACGATCACCGTGTTAGATTGTTGTCCCACTACACATCTGACCTTCCACTAGTTCCTCCAACAGTTAGAACTAGTTTAACTAAAAACAACTTGAAATCACTGACCTTGATTGCTACAAATTAGAAATCACACATGCTTAACTGAACTCCAATCCCTCTGAATCAAATTTACTAAACTAACTGAGTGACAAGAGCCATGCCACACAAGTTAACTGCATCCAAGTTTTCTGTTGATGTGGAAATTCAAATTTTCTCAATTTGACCAAGGAAAAATCAAATTGAGACTTATTTGCTGCATTTTTCAACACCCTCTCAACAAGAAAGGGATTATCAACCACCCCTATCCTACACTATTGGAATTCAAACTTCCCTCTTGACAAAGCCTTTGTCAATATGTCATCATCGTGTTCCTCTGCGGGATGTATTGTAGCAACTTTATCTGCCTCTACACACAGTCCCGTAAATGATGATATCAGATATCAATATAATTAGATCGATCGTGAAATACAAGATTCTCAGAGAGATTGATGCAACTTTGATTATCACAATAGATCATAGTTGGATCCATCATATGACCAAACAACCACACAAGTATCTTTCTAATCTAGATCGCCTCACATGCTGCTTGACTTGCAGCCATGTATTTTTCTTCTACTGAGATGAGTGCCACAATTCTTTGCTTCCTACTATACCAGGAAACAACTGTGAACCCAACACTGAAAATTCTACCTGATGTACTCTTTCAGTCATATGGACTCACTACCTAATATGTATCTGTGAAGCCACACAAATTCACTCCCTTTTTCCATTTGTACCATAGTCCAAACTGGGTAGTGCCTCTAAGGTACCATAAAACATGCTTTGCTACCTTCCAATATAATTTGGTTGGCCTAACCATAGATTGGCTCCGCTGGTTGAATTCATAGCACATATTTGGTTGTGTGTTCACAAGATACATTAGTGAACCCACTAATTGCCAATAAATGGTAACATCAACTTCTTCACCTGAAGTGGCATCCACCTTCCTCTAATTGGTTGCTAGAGGTGTCTCCATGGGTTTACAACTCTCCATGCGGAATCTCTACAATATCTCATTTGCATACGTTCCTTGAGACATAAACAATTCCCTATCGCCTTGCCATACTTCCAACCCAAGGAAGTAATGCATGAGACCCATGTCCTTTATTTAAAATTCCCTTGCAAGATCCTCCTTGTAAGATATGATCAGCTGCTCATCACCAGTTAAAATTAAATCATAAACATATAAGACAATAATAAGCAATTATTGCATCCGCTTCACTTTTGGTGAAGCCAAAATTGGTGAGATAGTTTTCGATCCTGGTGTACCAAGCATGGGGTTCTTGTTTGAGACTGTATAATGCTTGCTTGAGTGTTCACACATGAGACTCTTGATCAAATGTCTCAAATCCTTCTGGTTTCTCGATGTACACCTCCTCCTCAATAACACCATTGAGAAATGTTATTTTACATCCATCTGGTGGATCTTCCACCCCATTTGCACAACAAGTGCAAGAATTGATTTAATGGATGAATACCTTGCAACGAGAGCAAAGGTTTCCTCATAGTCAATTCCCTCAACTTGAGAGAATCCTTTGGACAAAAATCCATCCTTACACTTCTCTATGATTCTGTCTGCTACATGCCTAACCTTGAAGATCCATATCGAACCCACAACTGATTTATCTGTTGGCCTTGTGGCCACTTCCCAAACACTGTTCTTTACAATGGATTCATATCCCTCCACCATTGCATCTACCCAAGCAGGCTTCTCAACTACTACCTCGAAAGAGGATGGCTCAGTCTATACAAGCTCAGTCATTAGATCCATGTAGCTAGTGTACCTCTCAGGTGACCTCCTTTTCCTACACAAATTTGAAGGAGCTCCCACATTCTCCCTCTCATCCTACAAAAGTCTATCAACTTCCCTGGTTCTTTTTCTGCCTTATCTGGATGGTTTTGCTTGAGTGGATGTCTGCACTCTTTGCTCCTAAATTTGTGGCTACTCCACAACTTCCCAAGGCTCCTCATTTGGAGCTAAAAGCTCCTCTTCTAGTGGGATTGGAAGCTCCCCCTCAAGAGAGAACTGCATCGCTTTCTCCTCATCGAAATTTACATCCCTTCACATAAATGCCATTATGAGGGAAGGTAAGTACACATGGTAGTTGTGTGGAGTTTCTGTCTAACCCATAAATACTCCCAACTCTGCTATTAGTTAAAGATTCTTCCTACAATCTTTGGAAACATGGTTATAAACAGAGGCTCCAAAAATCCTGAAGTGAGACACATCTGAATTCCTCATGGGGAAAGCCTCTTTCGATTTAATCATAACAAGAATCTGATGAGGACTCTAGTTTTGCATGTAGGTTACTGTGTTACATGCATCTACCCACAAATGGAGTGGTAGGAATTTTTCATGTAGCACAGCTCTTGCTGCTCCCACAATGCTTCATTTCTTCCTCTTAGCTGTCCCATTTTGCTGTGGGTTATGGGGTGTTGTCAGCTCTCTTCGAATGCAGCCCTTCTTTCACACAAAAAATATTGAATTTAGTTGACACATACTCACCTCCATTATCACTCCTGGGAGCCTTCACCTTCTTGCCGATATCTTTCTCAACTAGTGCCTTGAATTCTACAAACTTGGAGAATGTCTCATCCTTCTTCCACATGAAGAAGATCTAACACTTCCTTGAGAAATCATCAATAAAAATAACAAAATATTTTTGTCTGGTAGTGGAGGCTATCAAGAAACGTCCAAAAGAATTAGAGTGTATCATTTCCAAGACTGTATGTGCTTTGCTGTCTCGATCATGGAATTTGTATTTTGCATACTTCCCCAAGGTACAACCTTTGCAAACATCCAGCTGCTCAAGTGCTCCTTTAGGGAGGCCAATGGTTATTTGCTACATAATCTTCAAGGCACCATGATGCAAATGGCCAAGTCTTATGTGCCAAAGTTCACCGATATTTTGGCTCTACACCTTCTCTGCCTTACTTCTTAATGCAACACAATCTTCCACATCTAGCTTATATAGGTTCTTCACACTAACCTTGATATGCTTCACCTGTCCAGTGGCTATGTCTCTCAAGAATGATTTCCCTTTGCTAAAGATCACATCATAACCACAGTCTTCCAAAAATGGTACAAAGATGATATTTTTCTTTAATCCTAGAACAAACATGACATCATTGAGGCAAAGAGGGGATCTCGACTCCCTCTGAAAGGCGACTATACCAATCTAGGTCACGTTGTACCTTTTGTTGTCCCCCATCTTAATATGCATCTGGAGATATGTCTCCTCCAGGTCATTGAAAAACTCTCTACACCCTGTCATGTGGAACAAGGCACCAAATTCCAAGTACCGCACACTCCCCATCACTATGCTGACCATGAATGCTATAAGGGTGAAGTCAAGCTCGAAATATGAAGCCAAAGCCTCACCTACTGCTCCTCCTGAGTTCTTTTTGCTCGACTTTTTGTGTGGAAACTTCGTAGCATAGTGCCAGAACTCATGACAATTGAAGCATTTTGTTTTGGATAAGTCTTTCTTCTTCAACCCTTGGCTAGATTCTAGTTTGGTTTGAGATTTATTCCCTTTTCCCTTCTTTCCCTTTCCAACCAATGCAAAATTTTCTTCATCCATGCCTTTGGATGAAATTCCATCTTACTGATCTCTTCTTGTACCAAATCAAACCACAAGTGTTCCTAATTCAATAATTTCTCCCTCCCATTCACCGAGTCCTGGTAGCTATGCCATATTTTGGGAAGGCCTAGAAGTGATAGTCTCACTGGGTAATATTTTGTAAATTTCACGCCAACCTCTCCAAGCTCATCACGAACTTGGGTAAATCTATTGAGATACAGCGGAATAGTGTCATTCTTTTGCATGTTAATATTTCAAAGTTTGTCTTTGAGGGCCAGTTTTCTATGGCAGCTGCTATTTTGGAATAGATTTGTTAGTGCCTTCCACATTGCAAAAGGATATTCTTTCCCACGGATATTTGAGACAATGTGGTCTCGCACTCCCTGCAATATTATTCTCCTTGCCTTGGCTACATCTTTCTTCCATTGAGCTAGGTTCTGGGCATTCACTAATGCTGGTTTTGCAATGTTTGTCTTGACATATTTTAGTAATCCGTTGTCATCAAGCACCACCTCCATGCAATCCTTCCATGCAATGAAATTCGAGTTGCCTTCCAAGGAATACTCTAATCTCAGCCCGTTGAAGGTCATTTTCCCAACTCTGAAGAGATCCTGCTACACCAAAGCTGCAAATTCGAACCTCGTGAGGAACAACTTAAAAATTACTTATCTAATGTGAATCCTGGTCTGATACCATGTAGAAATTATGGTGTAGAATTGTAACTTCTCATGAAATTTTAATCTAAATCACAAGACACAATCCTACTCTACTACTCTGCGGAATTCAATTCACAATTTAGAACATCAATCACAGACATGCAATAAGAAACAACACACATGCACAATATTTTTCTAGGGGAAAGCAATTTGCTAAAAACCCCTTATGTCTTCTTGCATTAATCTAATGAATAGAGATGTATTACAATTTCTTGCTCAATCCTAGCTCAACATGCAAGTGAATAACCTATCTCTCTACTCATCGAGAAGCTTTGATCCAAACTTAGTCAATTTATGCCTCAACTTGAGCTTCTATTTCCTTGTGTAATTCCTGAGGTAATTAGGCCCATATTATTTAGGAATTTCCTCCAAAATTCTTGCGCAATTACCAAGGTTGATCATCTAACTGCATGCAACACCTGTACACTCAAGAGTAGTCTACAACTGATGTTACATTGACTTGGAATATCCACCACAACTGGGGAACTCAAATTCTCTACATGTACTAGCTATTTTGAAATGATTGATCAGTTAATTGGATGATCACTGAGTTAGACACCTATCTCACTACACAACTGACCTTCCACTCGTTCCTCCAACAATTAGAACTAGTTTAACTAAAAACAACTTGAAATAACTGATCTTGATTTCTACAAATTAACAATCACACATGCTTAACTGAACTCCAAGCCCTCTGACTTGAATTGACTGAGTTAACTGAGTGACAAGAGCCATGTCACACAATTTAACCGCATCCAAGTTATCTCTTGATGTGAAATTCAAATTTTCTCAATTTGACCAAGGCAAAATCAAATTGAGACTTTCTTGCTGCATTTTTCAACAAAAATCACATTGTAATTATCAATTGTATACTAGTTTAGTGTACAGGCTTGTCATTGATGCATGTGATCAATTCCTTGGGATTTTCACATGGAAATAGGGAATTTCCCCATTATTTAGGATTCTAATTTATCCTTAATTGTGCAAGGAAATAGGAGGAAGCTAGAACCTTGAATTGGCTAAGTGTTGGCTAGAGTAGGACAATCAACAGGAGAACATGTTTACAGTGCAGGGCGTGCTTCAAATTTGAAGTAAGGCATGTAATAGTTTCTCATTCTCATTCTGATTAATGAAAAGTAGCAGGGGGTTTTCTGAGTTGGGTTCCCCTGTAAATCATTGTGTTGTGGTTTTGATGGTTGCATGTGTTTCTAAATTGTGATTTCCATTCCACATAATAGTAGAGGAAATTTGTAATCTCTTGATTTTAGTTCGATTTCATCAGTAGTAGAAATTTTATATTAATTTCTACAAGAAGTGAATAACAAAAACAAAATTTCAAGTTGATTTATGATGTGTTTTTAAATGGATGAGTACAAATTGTAAGTGATTAGTAACCATAGAAGTTCAACTTTCTAGGGATTAATTTCAAGAGTACATGCATGCATTGTAATTTTGAACATTGGAGTACTAAATTTAAGTGTTTCAACTAATGATTATAGGACTTCCAAGTATTTAATTGTTTAAAATCAATAAACAACAAAGAAATGCTTATCCATAATTTTTATGCATAGTCTAAATGTTCTATGTTTTTTTCTCTTTTTTCTTGCATATTTTTTAAATGAATTTTGCTTGAAAATGGGCCAAAATTTGTTGGAATGACAAATTTATTTACCAAATATGTACAAATTGAATGCCCTTCTAGATTAAATCTATTTATGCATACAAAATTACATTTCAAGCAATGAAAAATAATGATCTCACCAAGAATTGTATCATCAAATTCCAACAATAAAGACAAAAACATAAACCAATTAGACCTTGCTAAATTTTTAAGGTGTTTTTTGTTGCTACCTTTTATGTGATTAATATGATGTTAAAAAGGTTTGATGCATTTCTCATTCACAAGGAGAGGAGGTCCAAGTAACATGGTATAATAGCTAATTCCTTTTTTTATGAATCTAATAACAATTACATATGTGCATATATAATAAAAGATCGATGATTACAATGAGCATTTGGAAATGTATAAATATGCATTGATTGTTCACAAGGCAAAGAGGTCTATAGTTCTTGATGTTATTATTATTATTATTATGATTATGATGATGGTTGGTATTGCCACCCCCTTCAAGGATGTTGTGTCCTAAAAACATAATAAGTAGGGTTTTTTTTTAGTTTAGCATGTTTTATTGGTGACACCATCTTTATCTGGTTGTAGGGGTTGGACTTGGTCCCATGATTTTAAGTTGGTGAGATTTCTTTGTAGTGTGTGCATCATTTTTGGAAGTCTTTTGACCTAGTGGTTTAGTATGAAACCTTGCTGCTATTTTGTAACTTACTTTCTTTCGATCTTAAGGCTAGAAGTTCTAGATTGATTTTATGTTTTTTCTTTTTTTTGTTGTTGTATGTTTGTCTATATTTCTTACCCTATTATTAGCGAAACACTTTTCTTATGAGTAGAACTTTGAACCCTATATAACTTATAACTTTTATCATTGTTAGTTGACCATGAATTTCATTTAATGTTGGAAGATCCACAATTTGAAAAGTTATTGCTAAACTATTCAAACTATGGATCTTCCAACCTTGAATAAAAATCAACACCACAAAAGTCTTATTAATATAACCAATATTTTTTCTTTAAAACAAGTGATATTAGTAGCCAAGTGAATCAACCATTCAATGCCTAATACCATCTCCATTTCATTGAGTGGTAAAACATAGACATCTTTTGTATATACAAATATTTTATCACATCTTCCTTCTCCATTAACCTTCTCTCCATTAATTGTGAAGTTCTTAGTGAATTGTATATAAATGTTTAATTGATTAGTGAAATTAATTTATACATAGTTATGTATATTGGTTCAATATACTGGTATTATAACATTTCTATTCTTTATGATATGTTTGGGCTTTAAAGTCTTTGGTTGGTGTCATGGATACATGTGGAATAGTAAGATTTTTCTTTTTTATTGGGGCATTACTCTTATCAAATTTTTTCAAACAAGGTAAAATATATTTTGAATTTATTTCTTATGTCTGTGCTTTTTAAATAATAGTTTATATTTAAACCACATTTTTTCATTTTTATTCTATTAGATACCTAAAACTGAAATTGAGGTTAATAATACTTTTGATATTGCTTCATCATCGTTAGATTAGATTTTAAATTATGCTTAAAAATTACTTCATTTCTAATTTTTAGAATTATAGTTTCTTTTTGTCCACTCTTTTCAAATAAAGTATATTCACTTGTCTTCACATTGATATCTCGAAAACCATTATTACCATGTTTATTATAATTGTTTTCCTTCTTTTGGTCCTTTCCCAAATGGTGATATTTAGTATTGTTGCAATGGTTGGGTGTATTATAATTGTTTGTTTTCTGCGGTGCTTCAAAGGATACCTTTTATTGAATAATGATTTATTCTTTTATTGAATAATGATTTATTTTTTCAATAATCTTTTCCAAGCTCATAAGTTTGACTAAAATTCAAGGTCGTGATAGCCTAAGCTTTCCACATGTAATGGATTTTAATATATATATTTAAAACTAATCAATCTAGTTGCTAGGATTCCCCATTAATGGATATATTTATTCACTATTCACATGTGATGTAAATTGATGAACTTGGAAAAAAAGTAAAGTCATATTTTCCATTGTT
The DNA here is from genome assembly GCA_031772625.1 of Pinus tabuliformis. NCBI lineage: Eukaryota > Viridiplantae > Streptophyta > Pinopsida > Pinales > Pinaceae > Pinus > Pinus tabuliformis. Next base: position 175,867,311 of record CM062807.1, on the reverse strand, counting down.
GTCCTAAAATCTCTTATTTTTGAACAGATGCAAATTTACAGCTACATTAACAGTTTCGTTATATACCAGAATGATTCGTTATATACCAGAATGATTCTGTTAATCGTCACCTTCTAAGCAAAATGAGGTCACTGAAATGAGGTCACTGATATCTTTTATAATTCATTAGTACATGGATTCATAGAGAATTCCGTTGATATTATTAATGCACATGATACCTTTTTATTGTATTTAGGTATTTCAATTTTGATTTTATTTGAATACCAATGTTATCTTCATATCTAATGACTCAGGTTTAACGAGTTTTGTTCATTCACAGTTTTTGGTACGTTAGAATTTGCAATGAGAATGCATCTAACCATTCTTTTAACCATTAATTATTATTGATGTTTCATCCGTGTCATTCTTTTTCAATTTTATTAGGTTTAGCATGTGTAATTTCATTATTTTTTTTTACTCGTCAACTCAATTTCCTCTTATTATTTTCTTTTAATTGGTTGATTTCGTTTTTTCCTTTTTTTTTTTTTTCAATTTTATTGAAATGGTCTAGTTTGTTATTATTACTTATTTTTAGGATGAGTAATATTGGCTTGTAATTCATTATTATCAGTCTAGATCCATTTTAAATCGGGATTTTGTGTCTCAAGAGATTTGATCTTTCTCAGCATTTGGTAGATCGAGATTTAAGATGGATCTAGGCTAGTTTAATTCTGGCCCTTTAAATAGACTATATTCCACATGAATACCATTGGTCAATAACATGAATTTTTAATACCATTGATCATTTTTTTTAATAGGGTTATTCTTATTTTGTTATTTTTATTTTTATTTTCTATTTTATTTTGGCAGAGTTAATTTTTTTTTCTTTTCCCGTGGAAAAAGTCGTAATTTCCATTAAAAAGTGAAAATTACATTTTGTATATGCATACACATTGCTTTGATGAGGCAGTACCTGACCAAAAATAGAGAAAACTGTGCAGTCCTCCTCGCAGGGAGTGAGTGAAAATAACAAAAAATAATTAACTGTTCGCCTCTTCGCAGAGAGGGTATTATAAGTTCTGATAACTATTTACAAATAAGTCAAAATGATAATCATAAAAAAGAAAGAGATCTGTCTTCTAGTGCTGCTTCAGAGAGCTTCAGGGTCTATAAAGGGCCTGTGATAGTGTTGATAAATGACACCATCAAGTTCCTCGCAAATCAACCAAGTGTCGTCATCCCTGAGCGCAACTTCTTTGGATAAGTGGTCAGCAACGATGTTCCGCTCCCTGTAAATATGATGACAAATGAAAGAGTCAAAAAATGTGACAAGTCTATGAATCTCATCCAGAATATGCTTCAATGTGTATGCATTGCATGTATGTTTTTTGTTGATCCAGTTTATGACCAATTTTGAGTCACCATATAGTTGCATATTTGTGCATTGTTTGAATAAAGCATATTGGATGAGGTTTTTTGCAGTAACAAGCTCAACATAATTGTTGGTTCCCCTGCCAAGCCCCATTTGAATTTTGTATGAGTGTGTTTCTGTTAAGTGCAAGACTGCTCCGCCTCCACAGCCCGAAGCCTGAGCTGAACCATCGAAGTAGGCCCAAGGTATGGAAGTGTTAATGACCTCCGTCTCAATATTCCTGTGTTGGTTATGTGAGGACTCTTCGGGAATCATGTGGTATTCTGCTAATACTCTGTTAAGGATGGATGGCCAGTGGGGTGGCTTTTGCTGGAATATGATTTGGTTCCTTGCTATCCATAGTTCCCAGCAAATTAGCAAGGGTATATTTCTTTCCTTCCCTGTGGAGTCTTTCCACCAATTATTCCAAGCCTCCTTTAAGGCGGTTCCGTGCCATCTACTTCGAATAGAGAGCGATGCAAGGATACCATTCCATAGCTCTTGCGAGGTTGGACAGGCCAGAAAGAGGTGTTCTGTGTCTTCGTTGTTGCTTTTACATAGGTGACACCAGAATGGTCCCGCGAAAGATCGTTTCATGAGGTTTGCCCCTGTCGGGACCTTGTTTTTCAGAATGGACCACAGAAGCAACTTTGTTCTTGGGGCTGCTTTGAGTTTCCATATGAGGTTCCACCATGTCTCGGAGGCTGGCGGCTTGTGGGGATCCATAAGAACAAGATATCCAGTCTTGGGGGCATAGAGACTGTGCTTGGCGAAGGCCCATATGAGTTCATCTTCCCCTTCAGTTATCCTTATATGGGCCTCCGTTAGAGCTGAAATGTAGTGTCTCCATTCTTGATGCCAGCACAGGGGGAGGTTTAGGGCTGCTCCCGTTCTCCAGGCCTGCTGAGCCAGGGAGGATCGCTCGTTGTCTGCAATGTGACTGATGTGAGTTATTCCCTGTTCTATTAAAAAGAGTCTCAGCTCATCTGGGAGTCTGTGTGCATTACCACAGCCTACCCAGGGGTCTTCCCCTATGCGCACTAGGGATCTCGATCGAATTCTCCAAGTCAGACCGCTTCTTATCAGATCCAAGGCTTTAGTTACTACTTTCCAGATGATAGATATATTCCCATTAGTTCGATGACCATGTCGAATCCAATCCAGAGGATTTGAAGGGATGATATATTTTGAAGTGACAACCTTTGTCCAAAGACTGCAATTATTCAGAAGCTGCCACCCCAATTTTGCTGCTAGTGCTTTGGAAAAAGTATCCAATCTCTTAATCCCCCAACCCCCCCAACGTTTGGGTAGAGCTAGGGTCTCCCATCTTGTCCAAGCAAAAATTCTTCCTACCTGATTCCCCTTCCATAGAAAGCGACAACATATTTTCTGTAACCTATCCAGGATGCCCCTGGGGATCCAAGCTAAGGTCATCCAATATACAGGTGTTGCTTCTAGAACAACTTTAATCAATATCAACCTGCCTGCTCTGGAGAGGTACTTATGGTACCAAATGTTCAAGCGCTTTTCCACCTTGGAGATGAGCCAGATCCAATCTGCAATTTTATAGCCAAAGGGTTTCAGACGGTACCCCAGATATCTCAGCCCTTCTTCTATAGGGTAGGTAACAAAGGGGAATCTCCTGAGTGCGAACTGTAGTTCATTTTGGGCGCAGCCGGATGCAGTTAAGGTGGATTTGGATTCATTCATTACCATTCCTGTGGCCTTCTGGAAAGTGCCCATGGCTTGGTGAAGTGCGGTGAGGTCTCCCAGGCTGCCATTGAGAAAAATGAGGACATCATCCACAAAGAACAAATGAGTCAAGATAGCTGATTCAGTAATTTTGATGCCTCTAATTCTCCCCTGTCTGTGTTCTTCTTTTATAATTCTGCTTAGGCCCTCCATGATGAGAAGAAACAGTAGAGGAGACAGGGGGCATCCTTGTCTAAGTCCTCTTTCAGCATGAAAGAAAGGGGAGGCCGATCCATTTATTAGAACACTATAGGGGACATCAGTTATGCAGCTCATAATCCACTTAATGAGAAGATAAGGAAATCCTATTTGAGTTAAAAGGATTCAGAGGTAGAGCCAGTTGACCCTATCAAAAGCTTTGGATAGGTCTATCTTCAGAATCATTCCCTTTATTTTCCGGAGCTGGACAGAATGGAGAAGTTCTTGAGCAGTGCCAATCGCCTCATGAATCTGTCTGTTGTGCAGAAAGGAAAATTGTTCTTGGGAGATATGGAGGGACAGGATTGGCTTTATGCGATTGGCTATGATCTTGGCTATAATCTTGTAAATACAATTGCAAAGAGATATGGGTCTAAATTCATCAAAAGAGGAGGGCTTATCAGTTTTAGGGATGAGAGCAATAAAAGTGGATTTTAGGCTTCCCGGAATTCTCCCATTCCTTCTGCTTTCCTCGATGATTTGCAGGAGGTCCATTCCTAACACCTCAAAAAAGGCAGAGTAGAACTCTACTGACCAACCATCTGGCCCCGGGCTCTTTTCTTTCTTTAGCATTTTTAAGGTGTCTTCCAGCTCTCCCAGAGAAACTTCTCTCAATAGTTCCTGTTCCATCTCCTGCTCTACAAAACCTGGAAAGAGCTGAACAGTCTGCATCACTTCTGTGAGTGTAGCATAAGGAGGAGCCTTATAGATATTTTGGAAATGGGAGCATGCTAGGGCAGCCAACTCTCTAAAGGATTGAACAGATCACCCCTGTGTATCCTTGAGCTCCCAGATAGTATTGATGGCCTTCCTACCATTTGCATGTTTGTGGAAAAATTTGGTATTATCATCCCCTTCTTTTAGCCAGATAGCCCGGCTGCGGAGCCGCCAGCTCGCTTCTCTGTTCCTTAAGATTTGGGTTCTCTTTTGCAGAGAATCAGAGTATATGTCCCTTTGCTCTTGAGACATCATGATGCCACCTGAGCCCTCCTCAAAAGTAAAAATGACCTCCTCTGCCTCCCTGAGTGTCAACTCTTCCGCCTCCTTTTTCTTCAAAGCCCATGACTTGGATAGGCTTTTCAGCTCCTTCATATTGTGAAGGAAATCCTGAGTTGGGTTCCCAGATGAGCCTGGGGGATTTTCCCTCCAAAAATCCGTCACTAGTTTGATGTATTCCATATCTTGCAGCCATGTGGAATTGAATTTGAAAGGGGCCTTAGGTTTATCTATAACATCCTGCAGCTCTAGGTATATGGGACGGTGATCTGATAGGCCGCCCGTACTCACCCATTGTCTGATACTAGGACCTCCGTTAACCAGGAATTCTTTTGCAAGGAAACGGTCAAGCCGTCTGGCTAGGCTTGCTTCCCCTATTCTGTTGTTCCTCCAGGTGGGCTGCAATTTAGCTGAGGGGATGTCTATAAAGTTATGGGAATCCAGGAGGTTTTCAAAGAAACCAGACAGAGCATCCACCTGAGCATGATTGCCCCAAGATTCCGTGTATCCCATGGAGAAGTTGAGGTCTCCCCCTAAGATAATGTTATCTTGTTGCAAGAGGGGTGAGTTAAACAAAGATCTCCAAAATCCAGCTCTGTCCTGGCATGGGCCATATACATTGAGAATCCTGAATTCAGATTCAAGGGAGGGGGAGTAGATATCAACACCCAAAAATCCCCGACCTCCCCAAACCCTCAAAGTCTTAATAGATCTGTTACAAATGCCCAGGGTTAATCCCCCTGATCTGCCTGTGGCATCAAGAGAGTGGAATGTCCAACCTGGAAGCCAGGATTCAAGTAAGAGAGAGATTGTGCAAGCAGAGCCAAGGGTTTCTTGAAGGAAAATTATGTCTACCGGTTCAGAGACGAATAGACGCTTGAGGGCTAGTTTTTTATCCGGGCTAGCCACCCCTTGACAATTAAAGGAGAGCAACTTCATGGAGGGGGAGGGAGAGGGGCTTGCTCTGCTCTAAGGGCCCAGGTTAAGGTCTTCTGCTTGCCAGAAGCAATCTCCTCCCCAGCTTGATGTTTAGCTTTGGAGAGATGGGAGGGGTGCCCCCTGGGTTTGGGAGGGGGAGGGGTGGAGACGACCTCAAAACCGATCATGTCGAGGCCTTGTGAACGCATTCGTGAGCGGAGGGGGTAACGGGGCTCCGGGAGGGCATGATTGGGAGGAGAGGAAGAGGGGATCTCAGAGAGGGAGGGCTGTGGGAAGGAGAAAGCGGGAGGGGGAGGTGCAATAGTACAGTGCTGAACCATAGGGGGCGGATGGAAGAGCCATAGGGGGGGGGGGGAGGGGGGAAATTTAAAGGAGCACCCGGGTAATCCTTAGTACAGACCTGCCGCGACAGAGAAGGCAATACAGGAGAAACAATAGAAGTATAAGCAGATGAGGAAGGAGAAAATGACATACCCATGGAGTGAGCGTCCCCTATAGCCGCCAGAGCTCTTGTCAGAGGTGGGGAGGGTGGCCGAAGAGGAGCTTTCCCACGCTTCTTCTTTGATTCTTTCTCGTGTGCCTTGTCTGCTTCAGTCGGGTCTTGTTGTGACGGATCTTCCACTTCTATTGCAGATTGAGGTTCGTCCCATGGGGTACGGGCTTCCTGAACATTTTCCACAGGTTGTTGTCCTCTCTTGATGACCAGAGGGAAATCTTTGTACACGTGACTGACTTTGTGGCATCTGCAACATCTGTATGGAATGCCCTCGTAATCCAGTGGCTGCTTCCGGGTGAAAGACCTCCACTGTATGGTGATGAATTCCTGCAGCCCTCCCCTTGTATCCATATGTACCAGAATTCTGGCAAAGGCCATCTTGCCAGTGGATAGATACGATTTGTCCGATTCCATATATGAGCCGATGGAGTTCCCAATTCGTCTGAAGATGTCTTCAGACCAGAAATGTAATGGGAGCCCTGGTAATCTTACCCAGATCGGGCCAACACCAAGCTGCTCTGTGTCCGGGTCGAAAAGAGGGGACCAACGTTTCAGAAGGACCGGGGCATGCTCGAAGTGCCAATAGGACGAGAGGACCCAATTCGTGAGATCTGGCCTGGAGAAGCGGAGTGCAAACCACCCCTTCACAAATGTCTGTACCGTGGGCAAGTCGGCCAAGTGGTTCCCCCAAACCTCTGAGACCCAAGTTTTCAGACGGGATGTTGTGTAGCTTCGACCCCTTATTCTGCCTACTAGCACCCTGTCTGCAAAGTCCATAGTGTCACCAAGCCGAATGTCCTCCTCGAGCCTGAGAAAAGTATCCACCTCCTTGGTCTTGAAGCACTTTGTCTTCTTGCTTGTCCTGACTTCAGCTGCTGAGTCTCCTTGACCGTCTGGGATGTGCTCCGGGGCTGGAGGGTTCACTGGGGGAGGAGATGAGTCGGCAGGGAGGGCTTCCGCTAAAGGGGGGATGCTAGTGAAACTGCCAGAGGGGAGGGAGGTCGAGCACGGCGAGATCAGGGGGACCGTAGAGGAAGAAGGAGCGGGGGGAGTGGAGGGGTAAGCGGAATGAGGGGGTTGAGGTAAGTGACCAGGGGTAGGGGATGGAGGGTTAGGGTTAAGGCAACCCGTAGCAAACCCTAGGGAAGACGGAGACGGCAGGGGAGTGGAGAGGGATGGCCAAGTTGGAGGGTCGTCCGGCAAAACAACCTGGTGGTCCGATGGTCCTGAGAGCGAGGGGAGGCCAGAGATAGCCTCATGCAACTCGTTGCTGAAAGAAATTGTCCCTAACTTAGCAGGTCTCGGGGTTGTCCAGATAGAACCCTCCACTAACTCTTCTTCTGAGTAATCCACCATTTCGAGGTCCATCGCTGTCAGGGAATATGAAACGCCAGCTGCCTATGGTAACCGCCAGGGGGAGGAGCAACAAGTAGACAAAACTGACTATGGAAGCCAGAGGTCAAGCAGCAGAACCGTGGAGCAGGAAAAGGCGGGCAGGTAAAAAAATTAGAGTAAAAAACCAAGTTACGGGGTCACGGGCATATTTTAATGGCAACATGTGCTGATGGGGACGTGTACGCATATGGTACAACCAACTACATCGATCTGCTGCAGCCATGCACCAACTACTGTTGTCCCCTGCCTGCATCTCCGATGCCTCCATCATTCTCCTCAAACCCAAAACCAATCCTTCGCCTCAACATAGTTAAAATGCTTACATTACATTACATTAATCTTTTAATTAAATTAATTAATTTATTTCTATGTAATGTGGCTTAGTCAAAATGTTAAACATTACATTACATCTCTACCATACTGGGTTGGAGAGCACCTCTCGGCACAATTAACCATTTTGATGTTTCTCTCCTTGCCTCTTGACACAATTAACCATTTTAATGTTTGTTTCATTTCTTGCAAATCCCAAGTTTTAAATAATTTTACATAAAAGTTATTACTTATGATATTTTTTGTTTGTGAAAATGCAAATTTTTATATATATAAGTTGCATTTGATATATGTATCTCTAAAGTAAAAATAAAATAAAATAAAAATTTGATGAATTTTTGGAGTGTGACCTTTAGTGGGTGCATTATTACATCTCGAGTCAACTAACCATGTTTAAATTAATAGGAAGATGCTGGGATTTCCCTTTTTGGATTGTTATTTTTGTGAATAATATCCTATTGTAAATGTTTCAATTTTAACATTGATATATTGTTAACATTGATATATTAATGTCATTAACATTGATATATTAATGTCATTAACATTAATATTTGGAAGGTTTTTGGAAAATAGAATTTATATGTGAAAATTACTATTTTGAGAGACGATATATTTGGAGGACAACAAAGGTGACTATGTTGACCATAATGTTGAAAAGAAAAGGCTTAAACTAGCAATTGTCCCAAAAGGTACAAAGAGAGGCCGATAGGATTATTAAATTGGAATTGTTGAATTTTTCTAGAAGAGTTAATTGGTTTGTGGAAAACCTTGTTTTCTTGGACTGGATCATTATGCAATTACTTTTCTTTAGATGTTTTGTTTATATCTATATTACAAAGAACACATTGAATGTCTTATTTCATTTTAGAGTAAGTTAATTACCCAAAATCAAGAAACCTCTATAGATGGCCAAGCATATACGAAGAACACATCTCATTCATATGCAATACCAAATCCATCTTTTCTTTTCTTTGAGTAAAATTTCAAAAGCATGAACTATGTGGTGTCTAGTACCGAGGCACATTTTCCATTTGGTTCTGAAAAAATCACGTGCCTAATCTTCCTAACAATATTTTGCACATCTCTATATGCCTTCCCCACCAGCAACACCAATGTCTACAAGAAGAATACCTACAACAATATCTAAGGCCAATCATCCTTTTAGTGGTTGACGACGCCTTTCTAACATGGCCTATTCACTCAAATTCCAATCCCTATCTACCTATATTTTCACCTCGCCATTATTATAAACCACATGTTCCATTGTGGGTAACACCAATTATGTCTAGTCATACACTAGTTTGGTCATCTTTGGTTATTATAAGTCCTTTCATGGCTCTGAGGCTGCGTCAAGGTAGTTGTCGGGGTGGTGTGACAAGAGCATCCACTTCTTGATGTCGGTGTTTATTTGGCTAGAACTTTGTCACTTACCATTTTGAATCTATTCCACCTAAAGTGAGGAATAATATCCTTCAACAGGGAACAAGGGAATTTGGTGGCAGACCATATTTCTTTGATATTGAAATCATTGGAAACATCTTCAGGTGGACTCCCGAGCCTAGGAAGTTTCACAAACGAAGACTTCACTTTCTCTATTCAATGGCTTTGCACCGTCAACTCGAAACCAAGGCAACTCCAATGCTCATTTTCAAGTCATAATATTAGACTAATAGTCTATTATGTCACTTGGTCACTCACTTTTGTATCTGCTATGTTTAGTTCTCTTATGTTCTATGGCGATCCATATGTCTTACAATTCTATATATGAACATTGTTTGGTTAGAATTCCCACCAAGCATCAATGCAAGTAATTGTCAATGGCTACATAATTAAACAATTTCCATATATTTTTTGATGTCCTTTTTGGCTAAACCTCAATGGAGGAGTAATGGTTGCTAAATCCAATTGTTAAGGGGACCCACGGAGTTTTTGGGAAAACATTACATAATTAAACAATTTCCATATATTTTTTTATGTCCTTTTTGGCTAAACCTCAATGGAGGAGTAATGGTTGCTAAATCCAACTGTTAAGGGGACCCACGGAGTATTTGGGAAAACATTACATAATTAAACAATTTCCATATATTTTTTGATGTCCTTTTTGGCTAAACCTCAATGGAGGAGTAATGGTTGCTAAATCCAACTGTTAAGGGAAAGAGCTAACCAGCCATATATTGGGTATTTAATGCCCTCAGAGCAGCACGCGACTTAACGCGATAACACGGGAGCGGGCAAATTTGGCATTAAATAATATTTGCTCGCTCCCGTGTTATTGGGCTAAGTTGCAGGCTGCTCTGAGGGCATTAAATACCCAATATATGGCTGGTTAGCTCCAGCCACTGTTAAGGGGACCCACGGAGTTTTTGGGAAAACATTTTCTCTTAACCTCTTTATTTAACTTTTTAACTCATAACAAAATATACTTCTTTAAAACACTTCTATTAAATTTTGTAAATACAAAACTAAAATTGTAAAATAAATAAATAAATAAATATTTATTTATTTTAATGATGTGAATAACCGCCATCATTATTAAAAAAAATAAAAAACAAAAATTATATAAAACTTTAAGATAAACGAAAATAGTTATAATGATTCACTGGTAAAATTCGGTGTAATCGATTAAATCATCCTCTACTTAAATAGAAAGGGAACGAAGCACATATTAGAATACCACGAAATTAAATTAAAGTCGTTTTATTGTTTTGAAACCACACATTTTAGATATAAAGACAGGATCAAATAGCGCTCAATTTCAATTTTTTTCCCTTCCGAATTTAAATAACTTCCAATTTATATGAATAATTTTGTATAAATTCAACTAAAACATTTATAAACTCAACTCAAACATCATGCGTCATACGAGTGATAAACATGTGTGAGAAGGTTCACCATCATGCAGTTATTTACCGATACGGTTCCCCTTCAAACCTTCTAGGAAGCTCTCAATGTTTATATCCGAAGATCCTCCTCTTCGCACCGCAGTCCTCGCATTGTCTCTTAGAGCCTCGACATTTTTCTTTACCTCCGTCCCTTCGTCACTGAACAATTTTCTGATAGTTCTGGATATCTCTTTCTTTAGTATCAGTCCTTTCCCACCACTCAATCTGTATCCAATTTTCCATTCATCGACCATGAGCTTGCTGGTGGCGAATTGATCTGCCCAAAATGGAAGTCGTACCATGGGAACTCCACCAGCTATGCTTTCAAGCATTGAGTTCCATCCGCAATGAGTAACGAATCCCGCAACAGACGGATGGGATAACACTTGCAGCTGATTGCACCATGGAACAACGAGCCCCTGCCCTTTTATCTCATCCAGAAAACCGTGGGGTAAGCTGTCTGAGACTGTTGAAGAGACTATGTCTGGACGAAGAGCCCAGAGGAACAACTGCCCGCTGTCCTTCAAAACCATCGCTATTTCCTCCAGCTGAGCTTTAGTCACATGAACCATACTCCCAAAGGAAACGTATAGAACCGAACGATTAGGCTTTGCATCCAGCCACTCGGAACAGTCACATTCTGTCCAAATGCTCGTTCCAACTCTCATGTCCTTGGAATGTTCACCGTTCAAAAAACCAGAGGGAAGCAACGGACCAACATGCAGTACCGGAGGGTTCAAATTCACTTCCTTTCTTTCGAGATCGTCAAAAGAATTGCCAAGAACAAACTGCGCACAGAACAAACCACAACAGCGAGTAGAACCCATTAGAGAATTTCAGGGTATCCAGCGAAGAGCGAACCCAATTAGAATTATGGGTATCCATACCAGTTTAAGGAAGAAACTATTGGTAAAAATCGATATATTGAGTTGGAATCAACCCGAGAGCCGAACAACCAAAACTTTTGGTGAAATCCTGAGCCTTCTGACTGCCAGAACCCGCGTATAGGTGAAACAATACCCCTGCAGTCCAAAAACATGAATTTAGTTACCATTTGTAGAAAGAAACAGAGAAAAAAAAATATTTAACAACTCTTATCTAGAGAACAAAAACACGTGTTTATGACAATTTGAAGGAAAATAAGCACCTGTCGGGTAATTGCCTGCAGATGAGCCGAGATTTCTATCGTAGGAGAAGATGGAACCTGACATAGGTTGAGGGGCCAGTGTAGAACCCCTCGAACAACAACAAAATTATGTTAAGTCAGATGGGTCTCGGCGGAATATAGTGAGCTCAACATAAATGCAAAACTGCGCCCAAAACAAACCACACCAGCGAGCGGAACACATTAGAGCAATTAGAGAAGGGAAGTCAAATTTGGAAAAGCTCTTTACAGAGCTTCAAACCGCGGCTTTGGGGTTTTGGGGATTAAGTCTAAAGAGTTGGCGGCAGGTAGTTTTAATGGGTGTATGAGGTATATAATTTAACACTAATTAGCGCTGGCCAAAAGTCAGGAAGAAGAACAGTGCTTGCCAAAAGCCAGGAAAGAAGAACAGCCACAACCACTGGCAAACCAAAGAAACTGAAAAAGGAGTAAAAATATCTTCAAGAGTAACATAATAGAATGGGAAAAAGCAGTAAAAATATCTTGCCATGCTGGAAAAAGTAGTGACACTTCAAATCAACTTCAAATCAATGGTTGAAAGTGTCTCACCTGATCAAACGGAGCAGGATAAAAGTGTTGACGAAAAAGTTGATACATAGAAAGACCTATCCGCCAAAATATATATTCACATATATTTTAACATTTTTAAGATGACAAATTAAATCATCATTTAATTGTAACAAATTTTTATGCTTTAGTGATTAGCATATGTTGAGTAACACACTGAAACTTATAATAGACTATAAATCCATGCCACTGTTGCGGAACTTTTACAAACATTTCTCATGCAAACCACACTGTTGCGGAACTTCTACAAACATTTCTCATGCAAACTACATTGCCTTGGCTTGGTTCCGACATTTCTATAAACACTTGAATAACACTTTCATGCCTTACATCGCATGAAAAATTCATGCTTTTAATATACGTAATTTCATTAAGTGCATGCATGTGGTCTCCATAAATTTTCTTGAAACCTCTTTGGAAAACTATATTTTTAACTAACAAGAATGCACAGAAAAACATCAAATAAAAACATAACATTGACGAAGGAAGAGAAGCTCAAATATAAAATAAACATTAGTTTAGAAATTAAATTTCTAACTACGTATGCAAAAACAAGTTACAAGATAAGGCCATTAACAATTATTTTCCACTTTTTTTTCCTTTATGTAGCCATTATTGCAATGATTTTCTTGCAATGAAAAATGTTATTTTTTTTTTGTACAAGGAGGGTGGCAATTGGGTGGTTCAAACTTTGGTAGTGATTTATAAGCTCTTTTATTAAAGATAATGTAAATACCATTTTAATAGGGTCTCTTTAATATGGAAAGACCACATTGTTATGGTGAGAAAATAAATTTTTTAGAGGAGATGAAGATAATGTGAATTATTTTCGCCTATTGCATAAGAGTTTTCCAGGAAGAGAGGATAATCTCTTCACAAAAATTGGAGACCATTATGTGAATAAATCTGCTAATTTTAACAAAAAAATCATCTTTCCAATTATAAGAAATTGAAAATATATGGGTTATGCCTATGAAATTTGACAATAATAAAGCAATGAAATGAAGAAGATTATTGCCAATAGAAGCCATTGTTTAGAGAAGGGACCATCCTTTGGTTGCAACGAAAAAGAAGTCAAATGTAAGACATACACCTCTTTAATCAATGAAAATTAAACTCATGAGAAAAAAATCTATACCAAAAATAAGAAAATTATTGGAGGAGATTACTTATAAGGATTGGGAAGGCGTTCTCCACAAGTATACTTGCCCTTCTTCAAGTGAAATAAAACTGAGTTGTCTTTAGTGAGACTTTTTGGAAGCTTTTCCGGTGGGGTTTTCCAGTCTAATTTCTCTAAAATCCGGTAGGAATTTATTGAAATCATAAGCTTGATGGGTAACCCATGCACAATCAAAGTGTTGTAGGGGTTATTCAGGGTGTTGAATCCATATATACAGGGAAAAAACAAGTTTAAATAACACAAATCAAGATTTCACCTCAATTTTTTCCTTCGGATTCCAGCACCGGAAAGTCCAAAAAGTCGCACTAAAGACAACTCCAATTAAAACCCAACTTTTTTGAGAGAAAAACATTATGCTGGAGAGGAGATGAAAAAATAATAAAAGATAATGAATGAATGACATAATTTAGGGCAACAACAATGTTTTGTTGAGAAACAAAATATTTTTAATTTGTGAAATTAGAAAATGAAGGATGTGGGCAAGTGTATAATGTGGATTTAAAGCTATCATTTGATATCAATTTACTTTAGTATCATGTTATTGAAAGCATTAAATCTTTCAATTAGGAATAAAACATAATTGAAATATTTATCATTACTTTTTTTTGTTCCTTTTTTGACCAGTGGAATCATCAACTTGGGTAGTCTCATACTTGCATGATATTGGGTCAATTCTATTCACTACCACTATAACCACTTGGTGCACCATGCCCATCCTTAATGTGGACACAATTTGGTCGATGGGATAGAACCAAAGACCTCATCATATTTTACATAACACATTTACATGCTTTGCTAAATGAGCAACCCCATTAGGGGTTATCATTAATTCACCATAGTTCTTTTTACATATTTTTGTTATTGAGAGAAAACAAAAATGTCCCTATTATTATTATTATTATTATTGAGAGTAAATAACATGCATTTGAATGTCTACTTCCTAGGGTCATAACTTTAATATACATATTTATTTTAGGTGTATAATATACTATTGGAAAGATTTCAACAAGATCTTTGCAATAATGTATTTATTTTTTGAATTTAACATATAAATGTTGAAATTTTAATATTTTAATGTTGATATAACGATGTTAAAAAATATATTTTCAACATGAGAACACGATGTTTGAGTATTGCCAATAAAATGACATTTATAAAACTAATTAGAGAAAAAATAGAAATGTGATGAATTTCGATGCCCAAAATGACAAAAGGCCTATATATTGAAACTAATGTAAAAATAAGCATAATTTCTGACCCCAAATATAATAGCAATGAATTGGAACATGATTAGAAAAAGAGTTCATATGTAGGATAGTGATCCATTAATGAAAAAGGTATTATAGACTTTATGTGAAGTTTGCTTATGTTACTTAGTGCAATAGATCGAAAAGATTGCAAATAACATAAACACATAAGCAAATTGAAATATAAACATACGCATCAACACAATGACAATTTGATAATGGAGTTCACTAGACTTCCTGGCTACCTCTCCGGGTCCTTAACTTCTAGTGTGACCACTTTATTAGTCTTAAAAATGATTTTACAAACATGAGCTCAAAAAACAGAGACTCAAATGAGAAAAAGGATCTCACCATTGCGTTCAGCTCGAAATTTCGAGTCAAACGAGTATAAACTTGCCCATATTTGGCCATTGTGACCTCCAGACCCCCTGGAGAAATCCAAAACCACCTCTGCCCTCTGCAAAACCACTTTTGTCTGCACAATACCGCCTTGGTCTACGTGCTGGTGGTTTGACTGGTTCGACACCTGCATAAACTTTAAACAACGTTTTGGTGGCTTGGTTTACCAAGCTCCGCCCTTGGCATAGTGGTTAGCCGAATGTGTGAAGGCATTGGAATATAAAGTTTTGGTGGGTCGGAGTTTCGAAACCTCCGCCCAACCTTCCGTTGTTGGTTATGTTGATACAATATATATTATTTATTCGACGGTGATATGGAATATATAATAATTAATATATCCAAAGATTTGGCGGTCGTGGGGTTGACAATGACCGTCTGACCTTTTTCCAACCACCTTCCCGCAATCAATAAATACAAAGACATCAACTCTGATAACAAGAACCACAGTAGCTCATCCAGTGAGCTAACTCCGGCGAAAACTTAGACATTCCGAGAGGTCAGGGGTTTGATCCTCCTTGATTTCCAAAATTTTGGAAATAAGGCTACATTGGGCAAAATTCGGGTTGCCACACTTCATCAACCTGCTGACATCATCCTAGACAAGTGGTGTATTCCCAGGACGACACATGTCCTGCTAACATCATCCTGTTGACCTAGTTGACCTTTGACTTTTTAACTTTTGCCCTAATTTTCCCAAAAACTTTGACTGGCTCTAACTTCTTCATCCGGACTTGGATTTACGCATCGTTCACACCATTGGAATCGTATCGACGAGCACTTTGACTTTATCCTACTTTCAACTGCATTTGAAGACTTTTATATGGAGGCAAAACTGGATCCATTTTGGATCACTCCTCCCCACTTGAAGCTTTTGGACCACCAAAAGTTGGTTTTAGTTGTTGAACAAGTGAGGATAAAGTTCCTTCACTTTTACAATCTCGATCCATCATGCTTTACTTGGATTTGTACCTTTGAGTCCAATTTGAAGATACTCAACATTTCCCCGTCGCGAAGTCCTTATCCTTCTGTTAAGAACTGTATCTTCTTGTAGCTCATTGAGATACTCAAGAAAAAGATCTTCAATGGAAGGTAGCTGACCTTGCTCTTCAAGATCTTCAATCATTGAAGGCTCATATAATTGCATGTTTTCAACATTTACGACGGAATAGATCTGCATATAAACTGGCAGATCTAGGCAGAAAGCATTTTCACCAATTTTGTCAAGTATTTTGAAAGGACCATATCTAATTGGTTTCAACTTCTTACCTTCCCCTTGCAGTCTTTCTTCGCTGATGTACAACTAGACTTCATCACCAATTTGAAAACTATGCTCAACTAGATGCTTGTCATGCCTCACCTTATACTTTGCTTGGCTTCTTTCCAGATGTTCTTGTACTGCCTGGTGAATTTCCTGGATTTGTTCAATGAACTTGGTTGCTTTGTCCACATCACTGTGTCCATCAACTGCTATGTCTTTACCAAAGACAAAATCCAAGGGAGACTTTGGTATAAAACCAAAACAAGTCTCAAAAGGATATATCTAAGTAGAATAATGTTTTGCATGGTTGTAAGTATGCTGCACATAATGCAAATGCTCATCCCAAAGTTTGGGATTCTTATTGTAGTATCCTCGAAGCAACTATATCAACGTCCTGTTGACCACTTCTGTCTGACCATTTTTTTGCGGATGAAATGTCGTGCTCTTCTTTAACTTTGTGTCCATTAACTCCCATACACTTGACCAAAATTTCCTGACAAATCGAGAATCTCAATCGGATACAATAGAATTGGGTAACGCAAAATGAACACATACATTTGAAAGAACAACTTTTCAGTTTGTTCAGCTGTGACTTGTTTATGACATGGTGTCAAAATACACATCTTATTGAACCTATCCACAACTACATACAAATAATCATGACCCTTTCTAGACTTTGGCAATCCCCCAACAAAATCCATGGAAACACTTTCCCAAGGATGAGAAAGAATTGGAAGTGGAGTATACGTGCCTAATTTTCTATTACTTGGCTTGCTTGTAGCACACATAGTACATGCTTTAATATATCTAGAAAATGTTTCATTCATTCATGGCCAATGGCAGAATCTTTGTAATTGTGAAACTGTTTTACTTACGCCAAAATGACTTGATATGGAGAAGTATGTGCTTCTATAATTATATTAACTCTTTCAGTTTGTGGAATGCATAACTTTCCCAAATGATATAAGAGTTTGTCCTTTATGAAATAATCCAATTCTTCTACTTGCTTGCCATGACTTAAAGTTGCATATACATCCTTAAAATCTGTGTCTTGAGCATATTGTTCAATGTAACTTTCATGAATTACCGAATTATGCTTAAGTATTGTGGATGCATTTATAATAGGTCTTGATAACATGTCTGCAACCTTATTATGTATGCCCTTCTTATATCTGATAACAAGATGAATTCGTTGTAGAAAACCCATCCATCAATAGTGTCTTGATTGTTGCAATTTAGTTTGTTTGTGCAAATATTGAAGAGGTTAATGATATGTGTGTATGATTGTTTCTTTACCCATTATGTAATGTTTCCACTTTTTAACACTTTGAACTAATGCATACAATTCCTTATCATATGTAGGATAGTTAACTACTACTGGTGTGAATGTCTCTGAATGAAAGCATATAGGCTTTCTGTGCTGCATCAACACTTCCCCCATGGCATATTCACTTGCATCTGTCTTGATCTCAAATGGATGCTGAAGATCTGGAAGTGCTAGTACTGGCGTTGTATTGATCCTTTCTTTCAACGTGTCAAAGGCTTTCTGCTGTTTGCCTCCCCACTGAAACACCTGTTTCACACTTGTCAAAGCATGTAAAGGAGCTGCAATGAAAGAAAAGTTAGCAATAAATTTTCTCCAACATTGTGCTTCCCATAATAAAATTCTAACTTCTGTAGTAGTATTGGGATTAGGCCAATTTACAATGACTTCGACCTTAGAGGGATCTATCTTCAATTCACCACCCCCTACAATATAACCCAAACAATTCAAATATGTCCTGCCAAATTCACATTTTGACAGTTTTACATAGAGATTTTCTCTTTTCAAAATATTTAAAACCTTCTTTACATGATTTACATGTTCATCCCATGTTCTACTGAAAACAAGAATATCATCAAAATAGACTAATACAAAATCATCAATGAATGGCATAAATACATCATTCATGACTCACATGAATGAAGCTGAAGTATTAGTTAAGAAAAAAGGCATAACCATCCATTCATAGAGTCCTTTCTTTGTTTTGAAAGCAGTCTTCCATACATCCTATTCTACAACTTTGATCTAGTGGTAGCCACTTCGCAAGTCCAATTTAGAGAAGTAAACTACATCTTTTAACTGATCTAACAAATTATCAATATGAGGAAGAGGATAATGATTCTTTATTGTGATTTTATTTAATGCTCTAAAATCAATGCACATTCTCCACGAACCGTCTTTCTTTCGCACTAACACAATAGGTGATCTGCACGGTGATGTGCTTGGTCGAATAAACCCTTGATCGAGCAAATCTTGTACGTGCTTCTTTATCTTTGCATTCTCTAGAGCTGATAACCTGTACATTCCAATGTTAGGTAGTGGAGCATCTTACTGCAAATAAATCTCATGTTCTATCTCTTGCTTGGGTGGAAGCCCTTTAGGCTCTTGAAACAAAATATCATAATCGGAAACAACTTTAACTAGATCTGCTTTCTGTTTAGGATTATAGCCTTGGAAAGCATCGAATTTATCAATATCCTTTGCTTTTACAATCATAAGTAAAAATTGTTTACTTGAATTTACAATTCTTTTCATCTGTCCTGAATTTATGAGAGAGAAGTTATCTTTGAGTTTATGAGCCCTTACAATATATTCAATTCCATCCTTAGTGAGTTGATACTTATTTTCAGTTCGATAGAAGATAGCATTTCTATCATACAAGTATGGACTTCCTAATACAATTCCACATATGTCCAATGGGACTATGTCTAACTCAACCTCATCTACAAACTTTGACCCAATAGAAAAACAAAGTTTAAACTGTTTCGTAACTTGTTGCTTAGTTTTATCACACACCCAACCTAATGTATATATATTTTTATGAGGTTTCGTTTCTAAACCCAACTTCTTTACAATTGCTTCAGAAATCAAATTAAATTGTGACCCACTATCAAATAAAGTATCAATTTTAGTATGCTTGGAAATGGCTGTAATGTGAAATAGCTCATTTCTTTTCCTCTCATCATTATCATTATCAACAGCATGCGAAGAATTACTTGTAGATGCTTTAGAATCTTTACCTTTTATACCTATAGCTGTAACTGTTGTCTCATCACCTGAATATGATCCCAGGTCATTTTGAATAGGAACAACATTCTTCCGCTCCTTACTCCCAAACTTCTTAGGCTTCAATTCTGGATGCAATGACCATCAATGTGCCTCATCATGGCCTTCCTTATTTCAATGAGTGCATGAAGGTTTATCTTTCTTCACAGTGTTTGTTTTCTTCTCCTTCCATTTAAGTTTCTTATTGTCTTTATTCTTGCTTTCAATAGGTTTGGATGATTTCCCAACATCATGGGTTACATTTTTGCCTCTAGCTTCTAGATGCGTTGCTTGGACCGATACATCATCTAAGCTAGTTGGATTAAACATAAGTATAGTATGCCTCAAATAATTATGTAGGCCACCTATGTATTTCAACAGTGTCTCTGGTGAGTCCAATGATATGCCTAATGTTAAAGCTCTCTTACGAAATTCCTGAGTATAACTTTGAACACTTTGACCTTTTAATTGACATAGTGTTTGCCAACTCATCATTGCTTGTTGCATATAAGCCAAAGGATAAAATTTCTTTTTAATAGCAGAAACAAATTCATTCCAAGTTGAAATGATTTTACCATGCTTTTTGAGATCTTTGTCTTGCCTTCCCACCATACAAGTGCGGTTCCTCCAAGTCGAATGAGCAAGCTAGATATTCTTCCTTTCTGAAACAACTTTTTGCACCCTGCAATACACTTCAATTTGTCTTATCCAATTATCAAGATTTTCAGCGTTAATTTCTCCATCATAAATTGGCAAATCAAATTTTACATCTAATTTGATCAAAGAGGATTTCTTCTTTTTCTTCTTAGAAGGACTAGATTTATGAGAAGAAGAGGATGATGATGACGATGATGGTGATGATGGAGGAGATGGTGGAGGAAGCATTTCTCCCTTTCCCTTATCTTCTTGGTCTTTAGGTGATGAAGTGCCTTCATCTTTGTTCTTCTTAAACTTGCGATACATCTCTTCCACCATTGCACATATCGTCATGAAACTATCCAGGAATTGAGATTCTGACCCAAGTGGGGTTTCATCCGCCATCCTTCTTTGTGAAAAGACCCTTCCAATCTCTGGATTTGCCTCAACAAGTTCACCTTCACCTCGTTTGAGCCTTAACCTAGTAAGCATTCAAATCTTCACACAATCTTGTCAGACCTTAAAAACCTTGCTGCTCTGATACCACTTGATCCATTAATGAAAAAGGTATTATAGACTTTATGTGAAGTTTGCTTATGTTACTTAGTGAAATGGATTGAAAAGATTGCAAATAACATAAACACATAAGCAAATTGAAATATAAACATACGCATCAACACAACGACAATTTGATAACGGAGTTCACCAGACTTCCTGGCTACCTCTCCGGTTCCTTACCTTCCAGTGTGACCATTTTATTAGTCTTCAAAATGATTTTATAGACATGAGCTCAAAAATAGAGACTCAAATGAGAAAAAGGATCTCACCATTGCGTTTAGCTCGAAATTTTCAGTCAAACGAGTATAAACTTTCCCATATTTGGCCATTGTGACCTCTAGACTGCCTCTGCCCTCTGCAAAACCACTTCTGTCTACACAATACTGCCTTGGTCTGCGCGCCGATGGTGTGACTGGTTCGGCACCTGCATAAACTTAAAAAAAAAAAATTGGTGGCTTGGTTTACCAAGCTCTGCCCTTGGCATAGCGGTTATCTTAAATGTGTGAAGGCGTTGGAATATAAAGTTTTGGTGGGTCAGAGGTTCAAAACCTCTGCCTAACCTTCTGCCATTGGTTATGTTGATATAATATATAATATGTATTTGATAGTGATATGGACTATATAATAACTAATATATCCAAAGGTTCGGCAGTCGTGGGGTTGACCCCGACCGTCCAACCTTTTTCCAGCCACCTTCCCGCAATCAATAAATACAAATTCATCAACTCCGATAACAAGAACCACGGTAGCTCATCCGGTGAGCTAACTCCAGTGAAAACTTAGCCATTCCGGGAGGTCAGGGTTTGATCCTCCCTGATCCCCAAAATTTTGGAAATAAGGCTACATTGGGCAAAATCTGGGCTGCCACGTGTCAGTCTCGGATTGGCCCATATTAACCAATCATACTACGACATGTCATCAACCTGCTGACATCATCTTGGACAAGTGGTGTATTCCCGGGATGACACATGTCCTGCTGACATCATCTTGTTGACCTGGTTGACCGTTGACCATTGACTGTTGACCTTTGAATTTTTTGACTTTTGCCCTAATTTTCCCAAAAACTTTGACTGGCTCTAACTTCTTCATCCGGACTCGGATTTACGTGTCATTCACACCATTGGAATCGTATCGACAAGCACTTAGACTTGACCCTACTTTCAACTGCATTTGAAGATTTTGATATGGAGGCAAAACTAGATCCATTTTGGATCAGATAGAAATGACAACTGTGTTTTAAGAAAATGCTCATGCAAAGATAAAGGTAAGTTGATAGACACAATCATGGGGGCACTTTTTTAGTTAGATTGTGGTTGGAAGAGTAGAAAATGACTTGATCCATTGTACACGTGCAAAGCAACTTGGATATGGAGATGTGGAGAAATGTTAAAACTAGTAGATATATGAGAGATTGGTGATGAGTATAAACAAGAAGAATGGTGGCATGTGTGGACAAGAGCAATGGTTACAATGGGTATGGAGGGTAGGCAATGGTAGCTATATAGTTTATGTATATATGCTTCATTAATTGGAAACTATTATATGATTACATTTTATTGTGTTATATGGATTGTACAATGGTTGGAATAGAGGATGCAAACTTAATGTAGTTTTATGAGCTTGGAATTAACCCATGAATTTGAAAAATAAATTTGATACCAATGTATAAATAATTCTTGTTTATTATGAAATTGTTAGAGTTTAAATCTACAAATATATCATAAACATTTAAAAATGATTGAGGATTACAATGATCCATGTGATGATTTATAGTTTCTACCACACCACTATAGGCTTTGCTTACTCCTAATGTCATTCACTCACTCTTTTGGGTCATGGCTATTATATTTCATATTATGTTTTAAATAGAAATTATAAGATCCTTCCCCGTCCCTTTTCAATCCGTCCTCCCTCTTGATCCATCTCCATTTCCCTACATATATTTCCCATTTTCTTGATTCGGCTTGTGCCCTAAGCAAGCCAAAGCCATGAACTCAACCAACTAATGTAATATTCTCAATAAAATCAAAGGCCCTTGATTTGTTCCAATGTTTATTCAAAGTCACAAGGTGAAGGGTTGTGTGACCTTTTATGTTTTTTTAACCTAATTATTGCTATTATTATTATGTGTTTGTTACACAGGAAAGCGATTAAAGAGGGGAAATGCCAGAGGAAGAAAGTACCTTTGAAAAGTATTGTGTTAGTAGATTAAGATAATGGTTGGAGACATCAATGTGGGATTGTAAAGATTAAAGCTAAGAAAAAGAAGAAAATAACAATCTTAGGGACTATTGCAAAATATAATTAAAAGTGCAGATGGACTAGGAAATTAAAAAGGAGCTAGAGAAAAAGCAACAACCAAAGAACATCATTATAAATAAAGGGATATGAAGATGAAAATTGAAATTGATGAAGTAGAGGTAGTCAGATTAAAGGAAATCTACTAAAAATGATTGGTGTAGGAAATCTAGAAAGTGCGTTTCTAGTCTAGATGATTTGGATTTGACAAAGAGTGCTATGAAAAGCTAATGATAATTACAGATATTTAAAAAAAAATAGTTTTTGGAGAACATGGATGTGGATCAATCTGAGTTTACAAACAAGAAGACATAAAAAAATATTAAAGAGGCTTTTGTTTAATAGACTATATATCAAGGTCTCATTCTTTGAAGTAAATAAGAAAAGATTCCAATGGGTAGTTAAAATAATTCATGAAGTAAGTAAAAATGAAGTTTTTGGGGTTGGTATGTCATAAACAATTGTTTAGATAACCCCAAAACATCAAATATATAGATTTGGAATATTATGAGGTTGGTATTCCTAGAATGATTATGATTCAACATTCCTTTATAAGTAGTAGTTTATTGGATTTGAATGTTTGTCAATATGGTGTCTCAAATCAATTGAGCCCTAGGTGTAATCCTCTAGTTTTTGGAAGGTTTAATAGTCATATAATTACTTGACAAGTTTTGGAGTGGATATTATCAAAGTGAAATTTGAGGAAATGTTATACCAAGTTATTAACTCAAGTAAGTATATTGATATGTAATAGATTTAGATCAAGTCAACAATTTTATCTCAACCAGAAAGAATCATTTAATTTTCAAATAAAATGTTAGATATTTGTTGGAAGATCCATTTCCTTTGCAGTCAATCCAATTATGTCCTAATAAGATGAAATTGTAATATGATTAATCAATATACAACCTTAAAATATGTAGTGACCTTGTATAGAATTAGGACATTATTGTAGAAGCATAATTATGAATTACAATAAAGCTAGAGACAATAAATGTAAGCTTAGAGTATTAAGAATGGGATTGAATGAAGAGTATTAGGGAAGTTGAACATCTAAAGGTGGAATGCACTTGAAAAGTTGAATTGAAATAAGGGGGATATTTTCAAAATAAACTATGTTCTATTGATGGTTAAAATGAAATGAAACACAAAAGAAAAAATGCAAACCCCTTATGCAAAAAAGAGAAAAATAGACTTAGATTATAAGTTAATAATAAAAATAATTAGACATTTATTATTTCAAAAGAAATTTTATAACCAACGAGATATAATAGTCAAGGACTAGAAATTCTTGCAAAATATGAATTCACATGCAAAATAACTCAATGATGTAAATGTTAGAAGACCAAATTTTAGAACCCAAGTCGAAAACATTGTTAAAACACTAAAAATATTCCTTTCTCTAACAATATTAGTGTCATATATGGATTTAAAAGATTAAAAAATGTGGAATATGCATCTTGGTTTGAGAAACATATTATATTGCTAATATTTGAATATGTAATTCAAATTTGGCATCCATAGTGATTTTTTTGTAGTCACAAAAGAAAGCATAGGTCCACTTTATGCTTAAACCATCACTAGAATAGAATGCAAGATTGAACCCTAACCACTTTACTTTATTTGATAATGCAATATTTCAAATGGTGATCCTAAAGTAATTATATCTAAACTATGAAAAGTTAAATGTTTTATTTTATTTTATTTTGAAGGGGTTGTTTCTTACATCATTTGTAAATTGCGCATTTTTAAAAAAATATTCACATTATCATGTAACTTCATTTCCTTGAAGGTCATATATTTTATCTTTTATTAAAAGAGTTTACTATTATAGAAATTTTCCACCTTCAACTTAAGGATGCCCTTTGGTTCTATTATCATTGTTCCCATCTCCATTAATGTGAGGAATTTCTATTTGAAAAAAAATGTACGTTTCTTCTTCAAACATGTCACTCAAAAAACATCATGGAGTTGGCCTTTCTTCAGAATATTTAGTTCATAATGCACATTGTTGATCTTCTTTTTCCTTCAATTTTTTTTGCTCAATGTAAGGTTAAAAATGGAAAACACCATGTCCCCTAGTGCCTAGTGTTGCTTAAAATGATTTTGGCTTTTGTCTTTCTTTATCCTATTTAGTTTCATCGCCAAATTTTTCTAGAGGACACTACAAATGTTTTCTTTTATGGACAAGTCTCTAATGTAATTAGGATTTTACATTTGAATAATATAGTCTTTGTGTTTTGTACCACAAAACCAATAAGATAAAGTAAAAAATAAGGAAGATCCTTATAATACTTTAACCTTGAAATAATGCCATTTTATATCATGACATAAAATATCAATTACTGCTTGAGGTGGTAAATAAGTTTACTGATAGTTGAGACATGTATGATTTATGTAGATATAAAATATCTGTCAATATATTGTCAACCCTTTGAAAAATTAAAGGATTAGTAAGAGGGGTTAATTAACCGTAACAAGGCTTGATAACATTTTTATTCTATTTGATAAACCTGCGTAGTTATAACTAGGCTTAATTCCTCTTAATTGAGGTCTTAATCACTCCAAAAATCAACATAATCAAGTAATATCCATATATTTGTTCTTATTTCAATTAATCAAAGGATGCACCTTTCTGGAAGGGAAATGATTATTTTTTGTTAAATATCCTTTTTACAAACTTTATAAAACCCATTATTCCTAAGTTAGGATCAACATATATAAACAACATATTACCAATATTTAACATATATTGTATTCAAATATTTAGAGTAGGAATGTTTGACTTTAGGTGATGGAGGTTCATAGTCATTAATAGATTTGAAGGGAGACATTATTCCATCAATGTCTTGCTATAAATAAGATGAGTTTATACACAATGAATACTCGAGAAAATTTACAAGGAATTTTAATCAAACACCTTATCATAAGGCTTAGAAATTTGTTGATGCATTAGACTAGTGTGAAGGGCATGGAACAAAGTTCATAATGACCTTTATGAGTTGAGAAGGGCTTGTTTTACAGTTCACATTAAGTTGGATTGGGAAATGATAGTGAGTAGGGTAAATTTAATTTTGGAGAAAAACATCTACGACATATAATTCATCCATAAGATCATCAATTTTTTATATACAATAATTTGTTTTTGGACAATAACCCTATTTAGTACCCTTTAATTAATATAGAGGTGAGAGGGTCTGCATATCTTTGTAGCTAACACCCAAAGAGATAAGTATGTGATTTCTCTAGGGATAATGATTCTTACTTCCAATAATTCTTAATTAAAGATTTCATTTTCAATCTTATGAAAATTTCCATGGTGATATGGGCGTACTATTACAATTTACTTGAAAGCGTTGATTTCAATGAAATGTTCTATGCCCTTATAAATATGGAGTTATTTAAGCATATTTTGAAAAATAATCTTATAGTTCTATAATATATAGGCAATACCCAAAGGCTATTTATTAGGAGCCATATCAGATAATTTCCATCTGAGAAAAGTGGGCCACAAATCCAAAGTGTATTTTCTTAAGTTCTTATCTATATCTTTGGAATCCACCAATTTTATGTTGCAAAATGTAACTAGGTTCGGTCTTCATACTTTCCATTGTACTTATATCATTATGTATTTCATGTAAAAGAAAAAGAAGAAAAATAAGTTCTTATTATTATTATTATTATTATTTTCTAGTAAAAGCATGTTCTTTATGCTTCTAGGGTTTACTAAGTCAAAATAAATTGTCATAACTCAAAACAATGTACTTGAGTCAAAGTCCCATTTGGACTAATTGTAAGAAAAATAAAAATCATTTTAGTTGAGTCAAAATGTCAAATTTTTCACCACAATACCAAGTCGACCCTCTTGCTCAAGTTAGCCCAAAAAGGCACCTATTTGACCTCCTA
This sequence comes from Pinus tabuliformis, assembly GCA_031772625.1. Taxonomy (NCBI): domain Eukaryota; kingdom Viridiplantae; phylum Streptophyta; class Pinopsida; order Pinales; family Pinaceae; genus Pinus; species Pinus tabuliformis. The sequence continues at coordinate 175,840,631 of CM062807.1, read as the reverse complement.
GAACATATACAAATATAGTGCAACTTGACCTCATTTGGATATCACATCACAACTTTGATTTCTGTGCAAGAGAGAGAAGCAAAACCAACTAAAGTTTAAGGAATAAGAGCGAAAGTAAAAGGAGAGAAACTGAAGGTTAAGGGAGAGAGAATCTTGAGATTTTTACCCTAAATTCTGCCACATGTGTGGGATTCCTGATTTGTTACAGGGCCAAAATTTTAGGGTTACTGCAAGCCCAAAAATTCAGAGTTCGATTAGATTTGAAGGGCATTGACCAATTTTGACTTTATTGGATTTGACTTGCTTGAGGGAGGATTAAAGGAGGGATGACTTGGGTCTTGTGGGAGGTCTTGGTAATAGTTTTTGGGTCTTGGATTTCTCACTTTGATTTAATTCTATAAGAAGAGGAGTTGTTTGGGATTTCCCCCTTGTGGGGTTTTTCCCTGGATTGGAGCCTACATCTTTGTGATCTTCATGTTTTTATGTTTTGATAATTGTTTGATGAAGAGAACATAATAAAATAAATAAGAAGCCAACAAATATTCACAAGAAATTATCAAGTAAGAGAAATCAACCCTAATTTGCTAGCCTATTGGTTTCTCAACATGTTATCATAGCCAAGGTGAATAAATGACAACTTAGACATAACTTTTTGTTGGATATCTATACAACAATCATCCTAGACATTTACATCAACTACTTTGGAGGACATCATTTGCAAAGGGCATAAGGAAGAAGACTCAAAGACCATCATTCACTCTTGAAGGAAACTATTGTAGCAACTATCTCTCTCTCCCTCTCTCTCTCTCTCTCTCTAAACATTAAAATCTATTGTCCACTCATCATCCATCATTGAAGGAGTAATCATATCAAATTAATATATTTTTGTATTGTCCATCATAGAAGACATCTCTATTTCAGCCATCATTCAAGGACACCTTTGAAGATTCTTGGAAGCATCAAAATTCTTAGAAGCATCATCATCATTCAAGCACTCCACTCCTTTGACAAGTAAGTACTTTACTATAATTCATGTCTCAATCTTCAAATCAAATGGAATATTTTTGTAAGGAAGACAATAAACTTGAGGGATAATCAAACTTCAAAGCTTAAAAGAATAGAATTAATTTGGTTCTTATAGAAAACGAAGTCGTGGATCATGTTCTAGGCAAAGTTTCATAACCGGACAAAGACAAGACTCAAGAGGTGGCCAAGTACAATACGGAGAGATAAAGGCTCAAATAATTCTCATTGAGTCCATCAAATATCACCTTATTCACTTTGTTGTGTATTTGGGCACATCAAAAGAATTCTATGACAAGTTGATAAAATTATAATCTGTCAATACTACAGGTCAAAACATATCCTTAAGGAATTAACTTTACAAAGCAAGGTTATCAAAAGATGAAGATTTCACCTCATACCTTGTGAAAATCTTGAAATTGAAAGATCAACATCATGGGCTTGGAGAAGTCATATATGATTCTGAATGAACAACTTGCATATTGAATTCTCTACCTCTAGATTGAAGTAGTTTTGTGACCAACATCTATTCAAGAAAATATACTCCAATGCTTGATGAACTATTGGCTTTATGTTTTCTAGAAGAAATAATATTAAAATCCAAGAATGGCACCGAACCAAACATTGAAAAATCTTAAGCCTTTGCTATGAGATCAAAGAATAATTTTGGAAGATTTGAACCTCATAGAATATACAACAATAATAAAAACAATCAACGATGTGGAGACTGAGACATGTCCAAAGTGCAATGTTTCGGTTGCAATGAATATGAGCACTATAAAATAATTTGTCCGAAGGATCCAAAGAACAAGAAGAAAAAAAAGAGGAAAGAAAGACATGGAGCTCACATTGCAAAAGAAGATGAAGAACCTGAGAAGAAACCAAAGATGAAAGATCATAAGGACCTCTATTATTGAAGGATTTTACTATTACTAGGTTTACAAGAAGTTTGTTTTCTCTTTTATTAGAAGATGGCAGTTAGAGTAGCAATTGCAGTTACATTTGTAGAAGATTCTTGGGATTTTCAAATTATGGTATCATGGAAAGAAGCATATAGCATTGGAAGAATTAGAGTCTACACAAAAGGTTGGAAGCAATCATCTATTCTTCTAGAAAGCAAGGATAGAAGGATTTGGGCCATCAAGCACTTTATAGCTACCACAACAATTATAATTTTATCTTGATCATATAGAAGCAATCATTTAGTAGAAAAGGTATACAAGGATCTACTATAGAAGCAAAACCATTAGCATAATCAAGGTCATTATGTAACATTATAGAAGTTTCTACAACATGATATTTTGTTTCAAACATATGAATGGAAGAATTGAAATAACATGACACATATATTCCACTAGAAGAACATGGAAGCAACATCAAAGAATTCTAAACGTATGAAGGTATGGATATAGTCTAGAAGCAACATGAAAAGAATCATTTCTCATCATATAGAAGGAACCTCATCATTTAGGGAAACCATCTTCAAAGAAGGTTAAAGCAACAATTCATTCAAAATAAGTCAACTAAATGGAAGTATGAAAGGAAGAAGTATGCTTATTGGATATCTAGAAAAATAACTCATATCTTCAGAGAGAGTTGAAGGAAGAGAAAGATGCATATATATTAGAAATATATTTGGGACCAAAAGCATGATATGTCTTGGTCAGATAGAAAATTCAAGACTCTTCCATATGGTTGTTTGATATATAGTGACATAATAGATTCACAAGATAGATATCCAACATGATTTCTTGAAAAATGTGTGGAAGGAATTTATGTCAACTTCAGATGGAGCTAGAAGTACAAAATGACTTGAAAAAACTTAGAACTTGAAATTTGGAGCAACATCACTTGTTTTTAAAATCTGATAATAAGGATTGACATCATAATGTGGTATGACTTCCAGGAAGAATATACGACAAAAACATGTACACTGTAAAGGCGAGAAATGAAACGAATTGATGTAAGAAGGCTTGAGATCATTTGATGATCACCTGGATATGATGGATTTGATAGTGAACTAAAAGAATTTCACCCTCCTTAGTTAAAAAGATGGAGCTATGATTGAATCTACATTGATTGGTTAGATAGGTAATACTATTGATAGAGATAATAATAATTATTAGTGGAAGATGATACAATTTCTTGAAAAAGGGATGAAGGAAAAACCATGCCAAGAAGAAAGATTATGTGAAGGCTTGTGTGATCAATGTTGGAAGAGTTTGGATTAGAAAATTCAAGACTCTTCCATATGGTTGTTTGATATATAGTGACATAATAGATTCATAAGATAGATATCCAACATGATTTCTTGAAAAATGTGTGGAAGGAATTTATGTCAACTTCAGATGGAGCTAGAAGTACAAAATGACTTGAAAAAACTTAGAACTTGAAATTTGGAGCAGCATCACTTGTTTTGAAAATCTGATAATAAGGATTGACATCATAATGTGGTATGACTTCCAGGAAGAATATACGACAAAAACATGTACACTGTAAAGGCGAGAAATGAAACGAATTGATGTAAGAAGGCTTGAGATCATTTGATGATCACCTGATGATATGATGGATTTGATAGTGAACTAAAAGAATTTCACCCTCCTTAGTTAAAAAGATGGAGCTATGATTGAATCTACATTGATTGGTTAGATAGGTAATACTATTGATAGAGATAATAATAATTATTAGTGGAAGATGATACAATTTCTTGAAAAAGGGATGAAGGAAAAACCATGCCAAGAAGAAAGATTATGTGAAGGCTTGTGTGATCAATGTTGGAAGAGTTTGGATCTATAAGATGTTTGTTGAACTACTTGATGACATGATAGAGCTATGTGAAGATTGACAAAGGTATAGGAAGGTCAAAGCTCTTTATGATACAATGCAAGATGGGAGCCCAAAAACTACAATAGATCTCCACAAAAGGACATGGAGCCGATGCTTTGATGAGTATTTTTGAGACAAGATTAGGCTTGTGATTGTTTTTCCCTATTTTAGAGGGAGTGGGTAGTTCCTCTATGTTTGAGGAGTGAGGATTTCCTCCCTAGTTGAGAGAGATTTACAATGGACAAAGTATTCTCCATATGTCATGCACTATGTCCAGGACTAACAACCGTAATCCTAGTGAAGGAACTCGTAGGGAGAATGGTGGCTTTGATAAGCATCTGGGACCAATACTCATTGAGGAATGGTATCAAAGATAGGAGCAGTCCCAAGGACCGATAATATTTGAGGATTGGGGATCCAAGATAAGAATAGTCTTGAGGATCGATATTTTTTGAGGATGTGGTGATATCCAAGATAAGAATAGTCTTATAAGGACATACTTGATGAAAATCCATATGGGGTATGTGCCTTGAGAGGTGGTGGTGGTGTCAAAATGTGTGCCTCCCAACATTATGCTTTGGTTTAATGGAGAGATAGAGCTTTTCAGTCAAGGCCTTGTTATTGTGTAATTGATAATGATGGTTATGATGATGCTTATATATGCAAACTCTTCTTAAGAGAAATTTCAATTTGAGAGTATCCTTGTATCTTGTTGTTATAATTATGAATACCTCCCTAGTTAAGAGGGAGTGTTGAAAAATTTAAGTAGGTTCAATCTTCATAATTATCATTGTACTTATATATTTATGTATTTCATGTAAAAGCAAAAAGAAGGAAAAACAAATTATTATTATTATTATGATCTAGTCAAAGAATGTTCTTCATGCTTCTAGGGTTTACTGAGTCAAAAGTAAATTTGTCATAAGTCAAAACAATGTACTTGAATCAAAGTCCCATTTGGACTAATTGTAAGAAAAACAACAATCATTTTAGTTGAGAAAAAAAGCCAAATTTTGTTGCCACAAGACCAAGTGGGCCCTCTTGGTCAAGTTGGCCCAGAAAGGCACCTATTTGACCTCTTGGAACAACTATAAATACAGTGAAAATCGACCTCATTTGGACATCACATCAGAAATTCAATTTCTGTGCAATAGAGAGAATAAAAACCAACAAAAGTATAAGGAAGAAGCACAGAATTCAAAGGAGAGAAAATCTTGTGATTATGCCCTAAATTCTGCCACATGTGCGAGATTTGTGATCTATTGTAGGGCCAAAAATTTTAGGGTTACTGCAGGGCTAGGAATTCAAAGTTTGATCATATTTGAAGGGTGTTTACTGGTGTTGATGATATTTCTAAACTTTTTGATCAAATTTTCCTTACTCTGTCTATTTCTCCTCCTCATACTTCTCATAATAACTATGTTGAAACCTATTTTGATTTTGAAGAAGAAATAAATGGTCATGTTTATATAATGGCATGTAAATCATAGCCTGGGTGATTATCCCAGTGGGCACTCAATTTGCAACCTACACGTGATCCTCTTCCCAGGCATATGGAAAGGATATTACTAAATTTTGATCCTGATAAAGATGTTATTCTTGAATAACATGTAAAGACTTTTTATTTGGCCTTATGCTTATTGCATTAAGAACATGAAGATGTAGTATGCATGTTATTTTCGTATACATTTGAGAACAAAGCAAGCACTTGGTACTACAATATTCCATCCACCCCAATAGGCAGGTGGGATGCTTTTGAAAGAGCCTTCTCGAATAAATTTGGAGAATACAAATCCCCAACCACACTCTTGAAAGAATTAATTGCGATAAGAACGAAGAAGAAGGAAAAGGTCAAAGACTTCCATCAATGATTCACCATGCTAATGAATAAACTTTTTGTTGATGCCTTAGCAGTTGAATATTACGTGTTAGATCTTAATCCCTCAATAACCGTTTTTTTAAAAAGAGCACGAAAGAATACGTTGGTTGATAAATTCAATGGAGCTTTGACAATGGAGAAAAAAATATTGTCCCTAGCTAAAAACACAACTAAAGAAGGACCAAAATCTAGAGGAAGAAACATCTAATATCGAAATGAAACTAACTAAAATAGAGGCAACATAGCTACATAATGTGCTTAAGCTTGTTAAAAAATTGTCTGTTGATTTGGTGAATCTAAAGAAGAACTTAGAAGAAGGCTCAGTAGGATACAAGCCATTTAGACCCTTCCATATGAAATTGAATATACAACCAAATCCTACTGAAATTTCCAATGCCAATATGAACTTGGATGATTTTGGCATGGAAATATTTTTATCCTTCATTAGGAAAATAATTCCAATAATACATGCCGACGATTGGTCGACTCCATGACGTTGGTGATCAATCAACTCCCAGAATAATAGTCATTGTCAGATGAACCTACCCAAGAAGTTGAAGATGAACCTAGTGCAACAAAAGAAGAGACAATTGAAGGGTCAACTATGTTCTTGCGGTATTGGGTAGTGGATATAGATACACATATGATTGAATAAATCTTAGTTGAAGCATATGTTTACAGAAAACTCGTAGAGACCGCAATACCTATAGAAAAGGTTCAACACTTGATAATCAACCAACTACTAAAGTCAATAAATTGCTCAAACAAGTGCTTCCTCTTCAAAATAATGCCAATATTTCTAAGCCTTCTTCCAAGGAAGATCCCCTCCCCCACACAATGCTAATAAACTTGCCGCTCTTGTAAAAAATAATAACGAAGCTACCTCAACTTATAAGAATTAGCCTTCAACCCCAACTGATGGAAATTAATTGGAGTATGATGTGATTGAGGACATGGAGAAGACTAGGGCTAATGTGTCCTTATATGATATTTGAAATTTACAATAGTAGATGGAACTTAAAATTAAGACATTTAAGTTTTCTTTAGCCTAATAAAAACCACCATCAACTTCAAAATATTTAGGAAAAACCAATTGATCCGGATTTAAATAGGAACACAACAAATTATAGAGATAACCATAAATATAGAGATACAATAGAAATAATACTTCATTTCATTAACGTAAAATACTGAAATATGCTTACAAATAGAAATGGAAATAAACTAACTTGGGTGATGGTAGCTTATCTCTGAGGAGAGATGTGGCAGCTACATGCCTTTGAACTGTCTTACAATGAGGCTCGAAGGCCTCTTTATTGTTGAGAAACAATGGAAAACCATAAACATCCAAAAACCTAACCCTAGGAGATGAAGCACCAAACTATGAGCCCCGCTTTGGGTAAATTGGTACATCAACTTCTCGGGGTCGTAACTTTGGCATACAATCTCTGTTCGATGTGAACAATACCTCGTTAGAAAGATCTATTCGAGGAATACAACTTTTAGATAAGCAATATCAATCCATGGACCCATGTTGCTCCAAGCTTTCCCAAAAAACATCGTTTAGGGCCTCAAAATGGCTCCGAAAGTTTAGGACTCGAAAAAATGCCAAAAATAGTAAATTGTGCTACAATTAAGGAAACTGAAAAACTGAAAGAGACAGTTGTGGGGGTCCAAGTGGGATAGGTGGGTGGCCACCAACATCCACCTAGATCATTCCTCCCCCCTTAGGAAGAAATGGTCCCCATTGCGTTGAGTTCCTCCATGAGATGAGGAAACTTTTGCTGAACTTGGTCCCTAGTGAGTTGTTCTACAACCTCTGATGTGTCCAGTAATGGTGGGAAGCATGGTCGAGGATGGTCCACATTGAACACTTGGTGCAAGTGAAGGAATGGGGGAATGCTGTGCTCCAAAGCATTTTTTCCCATAACCTTGGTAATGGTGTAAGGACCATATCGGAGTGGTCTGAGCTTCTGATGGGCTCTTCTAAGGTGTTCTTTCTGTAAATGCAACTAGACTTTGTCACCCACTTGAAACTTGTGTGGTACTTGATGCTGAAAATGTCGCTTCTTGTACTTGGAAATTTCTAGAATGGAGTAGTGATATATTGGCTCGTTGGGTAGAGGTGCTCCAGAAGTCAGATCAAATGAATGCTTGACCTAACAGTGCAATGGTACCCCTGTGGGTGAGGAGAAGATGTCCTTGTATTCTTTCATGACCGTATCCACCTGCTTCTGCTACGTGGAGGAACCCTTCCTGGGGGCCATGGATGTGGCTACGATCTTCCCCTTACTTTCAGAGCGAACCAGAAAGAAAATGAATTTCCTAGTCTGGGAGATGATCTTACTGCCTTTCTTAGCAGAGATCAAAGAAGTGGCGGTAGGTGGGGCTACCTCCAGTATCCTGTATAATGTATTACACAAAGAAATAATAATAGAAAGAGGCCTTCACTCATACAAAACATGTCACTTCCACAAGTATGGTTGTCCTAATAATACATCACAAACATCAAGTGATGCAACATCAGACAATACCTCATCTGTGAAGGGCTTGATGCCATAGGGAAGGCGACACTACAGGCGGACTCAGAGATCTTGTCCTTGGTAAAGCCACCTGATGCTGTACGGTTGCGGGTGTGGTATGGTTAGTAGTCCCAACTGCTTCATGACCTCTACTGAAATGAGGTTCTTTTGGCTCCCACTATCAACAATGAATTGCAGCGGTGAACCCTTCACCCACATATTTGAGTGGAAAAGACGCTCCCCCTCCTCTATATCTTCGGGCTCATTCTTCTAGATCTTGGTGGTGGCAGAGAGGCGCTGGGCTCCGCATCAATGATTTTATTCCCTTTGTCATTTCCCTTGTCGGGTTCTGACTCAGGGTCAGAACATGCATCTGATTCTGAAGCCTTCAACTAGGCCACCAACGACTACTTGTTCTGACACTTGTGTTATGAGTGGGGCTCTTTTGGAACTCACACCACTTTCCTGTGTCCTTCTTTGACTTCGTGGTGTTGTTCTTTTCTTGTGGCTTTGATGGGTTGTCTTGGGTCACCCTGCCTTAGCTTTGTCCTTTGTTCTTCGGATTTGCAGATCCAAAATCTCGCTTCTTTTGTTTAAACTTATGCTCGATCTTGACATCATATCAATATGTCGTTCCAAGCGAGGAGATGTTCAGGAAATCCATCTCGTCCTGGATGTGCCTGTGTAGGCAGCTGCGGTATTTGAGTACCAAATGCAGCTCAGAATCCTTGATACCCAACTTTGTGTGAAGGGTATGAAAAATATTTGTGAACTTCGACACATCTTGGTCCCTTCCATGCCACAACGTGGTCCACTTTATGTATTTATCCTCATAGCTTTTGATAGGGTAGTATTGCTCCTTAATGGCATCCCAAAACAAATTCAAAGTGGGTGCGGCTGAAAACAATGAGTTCGTACTTTCATCCTTCTGATCGTAGTAGGTTTCCCACCAATCCTTGACATGGGGGGCTGCTTTGAGAAGAGTGAAAGTAATCTTTTCCTGGATGGAAAAATCATGAACAAAAAGGTACCCTTCTAGCATATTTAATCATTTATCTACAACGTCTGCATCTATCTGACCCTCAACTATAGGAATGTCAAAGTTAACTTATACCTTAAAGGGTGTGGTGCTTCTAGAGTAGCTGCTGGAAGTAGATTTGTCGCCCTTAGGTAGCTGCTGAAGGATCTGGGAAAAGTTGTCCATCATCGTGTTCCTTTTTCGCTCAAGGGCTTGTTCAAGTAAGATTTTGATAGTATCTCCTGCCCCCTCATCTTTCTTTTCATTCGCCATGGGAGGTCGTCGAGATTTGCGAGGTTGGTCTTGCAAAGGTTCGACCAGTTCAAGCCCTAACTCCTTATATCCCGTGCTCGTTGGGAACATGCAAAGAAAAACAGAGAAAGAGGAGACCGATTTGATACCACTGATCTAGATTTAAGCATGAATGCAACAAATTACAGAGATAACCACAAATATAGAGATACAACAGAAATAGTACTTCATTTCATTAATGTAAAATACTGAAATATTCTTACAAACAGAAATGGAAATAAACTAGCTCGGGCGATGGTTGCTTATCTCTGAGGAGAGATGTGGCGGCTACATGCCTCTGAACTATCTTATAATGAGGCTCAAAGGCCTATTTATTGTTGAGAAACAATGGAAAACCCTAAACATCCAAAAACCTAACCCTAAGGGATGAAGTGCCAAACTATGAGCCCCGTTTTGGGTAAATTGGTACATCAACTTCCCGTGGTCGTAACTTTGGAATACAATCTCTGTTCGACGCGCACAATACCTAGTTAGAAATATCTATACGAGGACTACAACTTTGAGATGATAAATATTCATTCATGGTCACATGTTGCTCCCAATTTTCCCAAAAATCGTCATTTAGGGCCCCAAAATGGCTCCGGAAGTTAAGGAACCGAAAAATTGCCAAAAATAGTAAATTGTGCTACAATTAAGGAAATTGAAAAAAATGAAAGAGACAGTGGTGGGGGTCCAAGTGGGATAGGTGGGTGGCCACCAACATCCACTTGGATCACCAATACTCTATCTAAAGATGATGCAAATATGAATAAATCAATTGTGAATGTTGTTAGTATTGAAAATAATTCAAAGTGTCAGACTCCATCATTTATTTTAACATTTGAAATATTTAATAATAATGTTCATAACTTCTTGGTGGATTCTAGAGCATCATCCAATATCATGTTGTACTTTGTCTTCTAGAAGATAAATTTTGTACCAGCAAAGAGCAATACAAAGATTCGTCGGTTGGATATATCTAAAGAAGTCATTGGTGAGGTGAAGGACATGTTGATCCGATTATCATCAGATCCAATGGTACAATAGGTCATCAATATCATAGTGGTTAACATCATTGAGGCATATGGTTTGTTGTTGAGTAGATACTAGTCACATAATTTGCAAGGATATTACACTATAGATTGGTCTCATATTTGGCTTCCATAGAAAGGAAAGAGCAATCAGATAAGGGCAGCCAAAGATCCACATATAAATACACAATGATCAAACTAGAGGTTTCAAATGAACCAATTAATTCTTCACATGTGTTAAGTTATGGTATGTTCTATGCTTATAATAGTTTACTTCTTTTCCTTATTATATTCCATAGATTAGCAATCACATGTACATAAAGTAAAGTGCAAATAGAACATTAAACGATCGACAAAAAACAAGCCAAGACAAGAGACACAAGATGTGGCGGCTAGCCAGGGACAAACCCCACAATGTGTGGGGAAACCCTTTGATCAAATCTTCTTTTATCTTCAATAATTCAGCAGAGAGAAATAGTACAATAAATCTGATTCATATCAGCAGTAGCAAACCCTAGATCAACAACATCAGCATTAGCGACTTCATCATCAAACTAGGGCAGACGATATCTCACAAACCGACCGTCGGATCGGCTTGATTCCACCACCAAAAGTTGCAACTTCTAGAGGAGGTTCAGATGAACCTACAATGCAGTTTAGATGAGGAGATATTCTAGTCCACATAGGTCAAACTTTAATTCTGTAGTTACAACTTCAGTTTCGACAGCGTCTGGCTTCAAACTAGGGCAGTCGATATCTTGCAAACCGTCCGTCGGATTGACTTGATTCCACCACCAAAAGTTGCGGCTTTCAGAGGAGGTTCAGATGAACCTACAACGTAGTTCAGATGAGGATATATTCTAGTCCACGTAGGTCAATCTTTACTTTTGCAGCTTCAGTTTCGACAGCTTCCAGCTTCAAACTAGGGTAGTCGATATCTTGCAAACCGTCTGTCGGATTGACTTGATTCCACCACCAAAAGTTGCAGCTTTCAGAGGAGGTTCAGATGAACCTACAGCGCAGTTTAGATGAGGAGATCTTCTAGTCCACGCAGGTAAATCTTTACTTCTGCAGTTGCAGCTTCAGTTTCGGCAGCTTCCGGCTTCACATGTGTGAGGGAGAGACCCTTTTCTGCGCAGTAGAGAAGAGACTCTTTTCTACGTAGTAGAGAGAGAGAGAGAGATGTGATGAGATGAGTGAGTCCAAATGAGGAAAATTCCTCCTATATTTATACACAACGTTGGTGTTTGAATAGATGTGATTGTTGGGCTTCTGAGCCTACATGAGTTGTAGGTCGGCTTGATAATAATTCCATAATCAAAATAAATTCATATCTCCATGAATACTTATCGGAATCGGATGATCTTTATATCAATCCTACACCTCTCGACAAGAGGAATCTAATAAAAATATTATCAGCCATGAATAAGATGACCCACATGAAGTTTTTCCCTAGTTTCCAATTTTAACACTCCCTCTCAACTAGGGAGAACTTCATCTGCAATCTATCTATCGGTCGTTATTATTCATCCATCAAATGCACTGCCCTGTACAGCTTGAACCTTTCCCTGCTCTGCTCTATTCTGCCTGTTTTGCTCTGCTTTTGTCTGAATTATGAAGAAGAAGAAATGATTGAGGATGTATCATACTGACTCAAAGTCAGTCTCAGAGTATGTACCATTGGTCCCAGACCAGTCTCAACCAACCCGAAGTCAGCGTCATAGTGAGTATAACTCCACTGGTCCCAGACCAGTATCATCCTCCACTGACTCAAAGTCAGTCTCAGAGTGCGTACCACTGGTCCCAGACCAGTCTCAACCGACCCGAAGTCAGCTTCATAGTAGGTACCACTCCTACCACTGGTCCCAAAACAGTATTGCAGTCTCAGAGAGTGTACCACTGGTCCCAGACCAGTCTCAACCGACCCGAAGTCAGCATCATAGTATGTACCACTCTCACTAGTCCCAGGCTAGTACTGCACTGACACAAAGTCAGTCTCAGAGTATGTACCACTAGTCCCAGACCAGTCTCAACCGACCCGAAGTCAACATCATAGTATGGTACAACTCCTACCACTGGTCCTAGACCAGTATCATTGATCCTAGATCAGTGGAGGTCATCCTAGTGTAGGGAGTACGCTAGATACAACGATGCATCCATCGGTACTACTATGGTCCCTAACTTCATTTCCCTGCTCATTGATCAGATGAGAGATACTTCCCATGAGTCCCAGACTGCATGGGTAGGATGCCTCGACAGGAGAACTAATCAATCCTGTCCTCACAGGAGAACACATCAATCCTGCTACAATTTCCATGGAGAACACATCAATCCAGGCCACCATGGAGAACACATCAATCTAGGCCTCATAGGAGAACTAATCATCCTGCTACATAGGAGAGCGAATCATCCTGTTCCATAAGAGAGAAAATCATCTTGTCCCACAAGAGAGTGAATCATCTTGTTCCAATGCGCACCACCAGGGGAGGGTGAGTCACCTTGTGGTTGTATGTTGCTCCAGTAAGAACTGCAAGCCCTCAGAGCTCCCAGAGCTCAATGTATGCAACATGTAGGACCCTTGTACAAGGGTTTCTTGATGACTCCAAGTTTTTTGGGAAAATCACAGATTAGATCTTTCCTTGGGGCTTTGACAAGGTGTATCAACCTGTACATCATCTTAATGTGATGGAGCCTCCTTGCTCATCTACTTACCATATCCCAGATGATGTCTATCTGCTGGAGCAACTAACGAATACAGGATTCCTCAATAATCGAATCCCACCTCTGGTTGTTACAGAGAATCATAGTGGTATGTGTTCAAACAACTCATTGAAGAGCTTCCCCAACCAGGCAACATCATATGAGATCATACTCGTAGATATGTATACGGTCTCGGTGGTGCTTATGGCAACCGACTTCTGCTTCCTGCTCATCCATTATATCGAAGCAGAATCCAAAGAGAAACAACACTTAAAAGTGCTCTAGTGATCCTCCACATACTTGCCTAATCAGCATCATGCAGTTTCATATTTCTGGCAGTGTATCTCAATCCATGAGAGATTGTGTCCTGAAGACATCTCAGAAGATTCTTGGCACCAATCTAGTGAGGCTCAACCAAATATGAGTTCACAATGCTAACTGCAAAACATATTTTCAGACGGAGGTTCACCAAGAACATCAACGCGAATGGGTTTTTGAAACTCAGAGGCATTTCCCAAATCTGGTCCGACATCACTACCATATAAATTCTGAAAGTTAAGATCCTCAAGGTAGTCACAGGCTTGCAGTCCTCCATACCAAATTTTTTCAAAATCTTCACCACATATTTTCCTTGAGATAGGAAAATTTCCCGTGGCTTTTTCCACACTTCAAGTCCTTGGTCCTTCATTTCAAATTCAGAAGCGAACTCCCTCTTACATTTTTGAATGAGAGGGTGTGCACATGTTAGAAAGAGGTCATCTACATACAACACCAGTATGAGAGGCTTGTCATCTTCAACCTTAAAGTAAAGGTTAGGATCGGCTTCACTCCTAGTGAATCCCAGCTTCATCAAGTAGCTATCGATCCTCTCATACCATGCTCGAGGTGCTTGCTTCAGCCCATAGGGAGCCTTCTTCAACCTACATACATGAGATTTTCAATCATAAATCTCAAATCCTTTGGGTTGCTCCACATAGACCTATTCTTTGATCGAACCGTGCAAGAACGCGGTCTTGACATCCATCTGATGTAGGTTCCATCCTTCTGAAGCCACAAGGGCTATGATCAAGTAGATGGTCGTATATCTGGAAATAGGTGCAAATATCACATCATAGTCTATACCTTCCTTCTGGGAGTAATCACGAGAAACAAAATGAGCCTTATACTATTTCGTACTTCCATCTGCTGCAGCTTTATCTTGTAAAGCTATTTTGAAGTAACAATTGTCTTGTCAGACATCATTCTCCATAATCGTCATAGCATCCTTCCATACTTGATGCTTGCCAGCATCTGAGAATGATGAAGGCTCATTTTGTATATGTTGAAAATGCAAAAAGATGATGGAGCTTAGTGGAAAGGAGTCACCTTCACTAAGTGGGCCCGCGGGCTATTTTTGGTGCAAAGTATATTTTTAGACTATGTCTATTTTTAGACATATGGATCATGGTATATGAGTTGCAGGATGCTATTTGTGGATGATTGGTCATGTTGGTAAAAATAGATGGACTTCTATTTTTAGACATATGGGCGGAGTCTATTTTTAGACTGCCAGGCTAAAAATAGAACAGTCGAATATTATTAGCTCTTAATAATATTTGGACTATAAACATCATCTTATCCTCTTGGAGCACTTCAGTTCGAGCTACGGATGTGGCACATGCATCTGTCAGAAGGAAATACGCTTTTTCTTATGGGTCAGTTGAGCTGTTGCATGATGGACTTGAGTTAGAACTCATGTGGTTGAGTTTGGTGGAGTTGATTGAGGAGTTGATGGAGTTGTGTTCAGTTTGACTTGGTTGAACTAGTTGTATTTAGTTTAACTGCAAATACACTAGTGATGAGTGATGTGAATTAATTGTGAATTAATTCACTAATTATTAACTCATAAAGCAACTAAAGAATACATCATTTAACTAAGTGCATGGACAGTTCAGTGGAGACAGGTGTTAGAGGTTGAGATTGCTATTAGTTGTGACTATAGTTGTGCATGAGATTTGCATAATCAATGGATTGAGTATTGCCAATGAGGATTGCGTGGCTCAGCCAAGGGAAATATGAGTTTGGATCAGCCATTCTCATCCATTCTCATGCAAGATTGCGCAGTGGAGGCAGGTAAGCAGCGAAGGAGATTTGAACATGTGATTGATTCAGATCTGAGCTAGTTTGTGTGTAACAGGTGGAGATAGTACTGAGTACTTGTGAGGAGTATTGTACTGTGTATTGTTACATGTTCTCAATCATTATAATATACAGATAGTTGGGGGTTTTAAGCTGTATGCTTTCCCCAGTTACATACTGTGTTAATGTGCGCACGCGATTGATGTTTCATTGTTTTTAATTTCGCTAAATTAATGATCAATGTAGAGGAGGTTATGTATTATGCATGCATTCCGCAATAGTGTATAATCAGGATAATCTCTGTGAATAAGTGTCATATTATTCAAAATTTCTACAGTATAATCGTGCTCATGATAGTCAGGTATCCCTGATACCTGTTAGGTTTCTTACTTTCACGGAAGGTTCCTCGGGGTGCAGCATGTCCTTCAGCATCATCAAGTATCCCCCTAAGCCATGGAGGCCTCTTCATAGAAGAGGGAGGCTCAGGTGGATAAATAGGATCCATGGGTACCTTCACATCAGGCATTGTTACATCATCTACCCATAGAGACAGCTTCCACAATCGTACGGTTCTTCCTTTCTGCCACACCATTCTGCTCAGGAGTATGTGGTGTAGTAGTCTCCCTCTTAATGCCAGCCTCAGATATGCCTGAGTGAACCAACTGTAATATATTGGAGGTCTTGCTTTGACTTGAGGGGAATGGTCCCCTTTTGAGCTTTCCTTCGGCACATCCCAGACATACACCTTCTTTCTCTACTCGGAATTCGGGCATCCCTGTCACCATTTGTCTTACACCGAGTAGAGATTTATAATGAACGGGGGAAAACCTCCAATGCCAAAGTTTGGACTGAAGAGATGTGTCATAAGACATGACACCTAGCGGACATCCATCAACTTGATATAATGAATCAACGAAACCCAAGAGTAAAGGCATCTTTAACATTATTTTTCCATATACGTACCTTGCCATCGCTGAAGGTTACCTTGTAGCCTTTGTCTTCCATTGCTGAGATGGAAACCAGGTTCTTTTTGAGGTCAGGTGCATTTAATACATCCTGGAATTTCTAGCCTTCTTGGATGGTTGTCCTCTTCCTTGATTCCCAACTCTCCTTTTACCTTTGCTATTGAATTTGTCATTCCTTTGATTGCCATCAGAGGGATTTTGATCATCGACCTAGTGTGAGTCCTTTCTATCAGGGCACTCCCTTGCATAGTGAACTACTTTATCACAGATGTAACATCGTCCTTTTCTTCCACCCTTAAGTCTAGCCTTTCCTTTTGATTTAGTCTTGGAATTATTTCTTTTCTTAGCATGAGAAGAAAAGGCAGCAGGAGGACCTTTAGGCAAGGGCATTTCTTGCTCTTCTACCCTTGTTTCTTCCTGAATGCATCTAGCCATTAATTCATTGAAACCAAGAATTACATTATAGTTCAGAAGAGTAGTCCTGAACACGTACCATTCAGATGGTAATCCTCCTAGAGTCGTGAGTACCATTTCCTTGTCAGTAATAGTCTCCCCAATAGATAGGAGATCGTTCTTGATCTCAGTGATTCTTAATAAGTATGCTTGCATACTCTCATCTTTACCCTTCTTGATTTCCCTCAGCTTATTTCTAAGAAACAAAACTTGATTTGCATCATTAAATTTAAATAAACTCACTAGTCTATCGTAGATTTCCTTGGAGGTGTCTAGTTCAGAGATGTAGGCCACCAAGCACTTGTCGATAGAGTCCAGGATGATCTTCTTCACTTTAATTTCTTCGTTCTTCCATTTGTTCCTGGCAGCAGGAGGTGTATTTGATGGAGGCTGAACAATATTGCCTCTCACATGATCCAACACTCCTTGATCCTCAAGGGTTAGATTGATAGACATCTTCCATCCGTGATAGTCAGCTTTCTCACGGAGCTTGTCTTCGGTAGGAAAGAGTGTTGAGGACCCCATTGTTCTTTTAGGATAGCCTTGCCAATCTTCTTTTCGGTGATTGCTCTTGCTCTTGCTCGGGCTTTGTCTTCACCTCAACTCTGATACCATGTTAAGTTATGGTATGTTCTATGCTTATAACAATTTACTTCTTTTCCTTATTATATTCCACAGATTAGCAATCACATGTACATAAATTAAAGTGTAGATAGAACATTAAATGATCGACAGAAAACAAGACAAGACAAGAGACACAAGATGTGGCGGCTAGCCAGGGACAAACCCCACAATGTGTGGGGAAACCCTTTGATCAAATCTTCTTTTATCTTCAATAATTCATCAGAGGTAAATAGTACAATAAATCTGATTCATATTAGCAGTAGCAAACCCTAGATCAGTGGCATCAGCATTAGCGGCTTCATCATCAAACTAGGGTAGACGATATCTCACAAACTGACCGTCGGATCGATTTGATTCCACCACCAAAAGTTGCAACTTCCAGAGGAGGTTCAGATGAACCTACAATGCAGTTCAAATGAGGAGATATTCTAGTCCACGCAGGTCAAACTTTAATTTTGCAATTGCAACTTCAGTTTCGACGGCTTCCGGCTTCAAACTAGGGCAGTCGATATCTTGCAAACCGTCCGTCGGATGGACTTGATTCCACCACCAAAATTTGCGGCTTTCAGAGGAGGTTCAGATGAACCTACAACACAATTCAGATGAGGAGATCTTCTAGTCCACGCAGGTCAATCTTTACTTCTACAGTTTCAGTTTCAGTTTCGATAGCTTTCGGCTTCAAACTAGGGCAATTGATATCTTGCAAACTGTCTGTCGGATTGACTTGATTCCACCACCAAAAGTTGCGGTTTTCAGAGGAGGTTCAGATGAACCTACAACGTAGTTCAGATGAGGAGATCTTCTATTCCACGCAGGTCAATCTTTACTTCTACAGTTGCAGCTTCAGTTTCAGCAGCTTCCGGCTTCACATGTGTGAGGGAGAGACCCTTTTCTGTGCAGTAGAGAAGAGACTCTTTTCTGCGTAGTAGAGAGAGAGATGTGATGAGATGAGTGAGTCCAAATGAGGAAAATTCCTCCTATATTTATACACAACGTTGGTGTTTGAATAGATGCGACTGTTGGGCTTCTGAGCCTACATGAGTTGTAGGTCGGCTTGATAATAATTCCATAATCAAAATAAATTCATATCTCCATGAATACTTATCAGAATCGGATGATCTTTATATCAATCCTACACCTCTCGATGAGAGGAATCTAATAAAAATATTATTAGCCATGAATAAGATGACCCACATGAAGTTTTTCCCTAGTTGCCAATTTTAACAACATGCCAGTTTAGGAAACTAGTTTTTGGAAATTGATCTTGGTTGTTATCAATCCCTACCATCTCCTCTTTCATTAGAAATCTAATTGGATCTCCTTCAATGTTCATATATTAGTGAAAATAATTTTTTTACATTAGTTGTAAATAACAACATTTAGGTACAGAAAACCATTCATTATTTGTCTCCACACTTAGAAGCCTACCAACAAGAGGTATGAAAGTTAATTTCATATTTTAAATCTTTTAACATTGTTTCCATCCCTCACTCTATGAATGCTATTATTGACACTCTGGAAAATGCAATTGCTAAACTCTCCCCATTGTGCCACATCTTTTTAGACAAGTTAGTATTTAAACTCGTTGTTCCTAATAATGTGACTAATTGGTAGGTGTTTAATGATGATCAATAAGTGTTGCAATTCCTTATGAATGAAGATGTAGTTACAGGCCGAGTCATCGATGAATATTAAAATAAGAAGTAAGCGAAACAAGCGAAATAGGTATATTAGTGTAATCCCATCCCCAAAGGGATGATTTATCTTGAGAAATTTGATGGCGTCCAATCCAAATTTAATAAATCAAATAATTCGAAGACCCATAGTCCCACTTTGATGCACAAAATTGTTAACTTAGGGCATAAAAAAGGACCCCAAGTATTTTAACTTGGGTACTTGTTGTTCACCAGTAGAAAAAAAACATATGTCCAACTATTTACAAAGTACAAGGATGATTTTGTTTGGACATATGAAGATTTGAAGACATATGAATCCCACATTATTCAACATGTAATCCTTATTAAAGAGGGTTTCAAACCTTTTTAGGAAAATCTATGCAAATAACGTCCTACATTGGAACCCTTGGAACCCTTGACATAGAAATAACTCAAGAAGTTTTTGGATTCAAGGATTATCTTTAAAGTTAGTGACTCAACTTGGGTTTCCAATTTTTTGCTAGTTTAGAAAAAAGTCAAGTGAAATAAGACCATGCAATGAATCTTTTAAACCTTAGCAGAGCTTCAAATAAAGAGAACTACTTAGTTCCTCTCTCTCTCTCACACACTCACACACACACACACATATATATATATATATATGGAGAGAGAGAGGGAGTTAAATATATACTCTAAATTAGTTAAATACATATATTCTAATTAGTTGAGTTTTTTACCTCTATTGTTTTATAGTTATATATAAGGGAAGAAGGAAACTCCTCCCATCCTTTATGTTATGGAACAAATAAATATGTCAAACACAATATATTAAATTAATGGATTCATGCATCACAAAGTTGCAAAGGATTGTTGATGTTTATACATTTTTCTTGCATATTATGAATGTAAATTAGATGAACAATCTAATCGATATGTATAGGGAAATATCAAGATCCAAATCTAACCCATGCATTATATTATGGAACAAATAAATAAGTCAAAAACAACAAATTGAATCAGTGAGCATGTACATCATGTTGTGGAGAGTTAATGTTTATTTAATAAAAAGGGGGAACAACATAGCTAGAGGCCAACACTTCAATTCTCCATTGCTAATATTTGAATGTGGATTCACTCGGTAAAAACTAGGTATCCTAATTGGAATTGATAACAAGATGTATGCACAATTTTTTTTTTTCAAGAAAGGATTACATATTCTAATTTGAAGAAATTGTAGTCCTTGCTTGTCAAGGAGGAGGAGCCGCACACAAGTTCTATGTGTTTTACATAAACAATATGACTCAAAATCTAATTGTGGAATGATTGAAGACCACACAATAATATTACAAAAATTATAAATTTCAGAATCTAAATTTTAAAGAGGAAAATGATAGAAATCATTATAAATTTTTAAAATTGAAAATTAAATTAAAAAAGAAAATTATAGAATTCATTGTCAATTTTAAAAATTAAAGCTACAATGAAACATAATCTATTTATACAAATGACCAAATTATATATACTTGAATTTGTACATTTTCATTAACTTCCCAATATATGCTATTGAAGTCTTCCATGGGGAGGGCACCAAGAATGTTCAGCATGGCCCAATGACATAAAAATGTTACGTTCTTTGAATCTCTGCAGTTTGAAGATTGTGTTATAGGGTTGTATATTAGGTTTGATATAGGGGTCTTCAAAGATATCAAATCGAACCTTGATCAGAGTTTTGGATGAAAACTTTATCATTAGAGCTTGATTCCTTAAAATCTAAGTGAATTTGAGGCTTAATGGGGTGGATATATATATATATATATATATATATGTTGGGTTGAAATGTGAAAAAAGTGTGTAATATTAAAAAAATTGTCCATTGAATTTTTAAACCATTGAAATTTTGCCCCTAATTTTTTTTGAGGTTAGTTTTTTTTCTAATTTATTTTAATTTATTTTTCTATCTTTTAAGTATTTTGTTTCCTTTTTTATGATGTGGTTTCGAACAATGTTGTTTTTTAAGCCCATTTTAGTAAAAGTAATACAATTTTAGGGGTGAAAATAATGTCATTAGTAGCACTACTTTTTGATTTATGGGTTTATCCTAGAGTTTTTCTCCATAATGGTAACAATTTTCATGGCTACAATTTTAAAAAAGTTATAATTTTACCCATAAAAAAGTGGTTCTAATGGCAGTACTATTTTTTGAAATGAGGGAAAACATTAAACCACCAAATACATCATCTAAAAAATTGAAACTTTGAATGGATCCTGTTAAGTAGGTAACTATGTTTACATGCCATGCCAACATTTTGTACCTTTTGCATGTCATGGTCATACTTTGGACAACCTTTGCATGGTTAGTGACACATGGACAAATAAAGAATTACATCATGGCTATTTTGGATCAATTTACAAAGTTTGCAATTGAATTTTTAAGCTCTGTTTATATCACTCGTAGTTTTTTCATATAACATCCCTTTGTGTGTGGCTCCTTGTAGACTACGTATTTTTTTAGTCCTCTTCATCGAAAGGTATGTGGCTTCAGTATATTTTGTCGAATTACATTTATTTCCAAAAAGTTAGGCACAATCCCTATTTTGGAAACATCCATAAAGCATAACTTACTCATTTTTTAATATTTTTGAAAATATGGTTTTGAATGGTTTGTGTTTTGGTGACAAATACATTGGTGTATATATCCTTAAACATTTCGATCAAATTCCTCATATTTTGAAATTTTGGGCTCAAGTGTTATTTGGATCAAATTTATTGTTGATATTTTGTTAATGGTAGTGATGCCTTCTTACAATGATGTAATGATCTTACAAGGCAGCAATAAATTCAAAGTTGAAAATGGAATGTTGTTCAATGAACTATGTTCTCTTTGGTTAGACATTAAAATCATCATAGATGAGAATTTATCTTTGAAAGCTGAAACTTTTCAAATCATGTCACCAATGTTTGATCATAGTACATCAGTCATCAATGACTTTGCAAGTAGGGATTGATAATTTGGAGAAATCTCTAGTACATGTTGAATCAAACTACATTTGTTTGATAGGTTCAAAAATATCTTATCACGCGAGCCTTGCCCTAATCATTTAGATTCTTTTTTCAAGTGTGATAATGTTTCCTTGTTGTCTTCCGATGCTTATTATAGTGATGATTTTTAAGTTGGTGTGTTTGCCAAAATTAAGCAACATATAATTAGTTTTAATTCCAAAGTACTTCCTTAGATGGGATATATTTGTGGTGGTTTAGGGAAGTATGGTCAGGGTGTTGTTCACCCAAGGAGGTCGTGTATTATCCATTTAGTTAGGTCAATGGTTATGGTTCTCCTACTTCTCTTTATTTTTAGGAAGCCACTGAGGTTTCTTCTCCATATCCATCTACATGTTCATTTAATGAAGAACACTTTAACCTAAATTTTAAGGGGAAATTTAGCTCTTTTTTCTAGGGATTGAAAAGTAGTTTGTAATCCATCTACTCAATCACTTTTTGTGCAAAATAAGAAGAGACATTTTCTTAGTTTGACTCTCACCATCCAAATTTATAATAGGGCTTGATGATTGATCATCGCGACACCTTCAACATTCCTTGCTCAAATCCTAAAGACTAATTTCTTCTATTATTTTTAAGCATTTTTTGCATATTTGACTCTTTTGCATCATAGCATATTTTCATCCTTTGTGAAGCATGATGGTATTCATTGAATTGCAAAGTTATTCAATGATTTTATTTGCCACAATGCATTATACGTATTGCATGTGGTGCTTATTAGTGTAAAGTTTTCGGAAAGGTGTACCAAAATCCTTTACTTAAGTTATAGATGACTTATGAACCTAAATACATAATGATAACACCTGGTGAGGTGAGATTATAGACTTGGGTCTATAGATCCTCCTTCATGGGATGGGTCCTTTTCAACCTTGTGCTTCATCAATATTCTTCTCTCTCTCAATGTGTATATGCAATGGGAAAAATAGGGTTGTGTAGGCTTGAACTCAATATGGGAGCTCAAATGTCATGAGACAATATATGTACGATGATAATGGTCATGGTGAAGAATGAGGAGAAAAGCTCTCTATTTATAACAAAATATTGAGATAGATTTAGAATTAGAAAATAATAAAATATTATTGCCTAAATCAAAATATAGCTATTGTGGATATTTTATTATAATTTTTGAGAGGAAAAAGATATTTGAAATGGTCAAATATATTTATCTAGAAAATGGTTAAATTAATTAATAAATAAAATATGATTTATTAATTACTTTATGAGGATTAAGTAATTTGAAATAGTAATTTTGTTTTTTCTGAACAGTGGTGAAAACCACACTACAGCATATGCCAATGGCATCAACAACATGTAATTTCTTTTAATAGAAATTATGAATTCTCTTTCTTCGGAAAAAAAGTAATTTGAAATAATCATTAAATAATGATTTAACAATTATCTCATGACGAAAATAGGGGATAAATATGAAATAATAAATAAATAATGATTTATTTAATTATTCTCATGGGGTTTTTTGGATTTAATGAGAAATAATCTAAGAAAATGGTTCATTGGATTATTTCCTAAGGTGAAAGTGGATTTTAATGTGTAAAAATTCATCCTACATGGTGTATTTCGATCAACCTAGTAAGAAATGGCTAGGTGAACATTTTTGGGTGATAACAATGCATATTTGAGCACCTATCAAACTTATTGATCATTATGTGATCATGTTCAGGTTCTTATTTGATGCATTTTTGTTGGTTATAGACACTTGAACATGGCATATCACTTTCACAATTAAAAAACCCTTTACCATCTTCTCGCAAGAGATTATTTCTTGACAAATTCATTTTTTTATAGAAGTGGGGTCTCTCATCCTTGCAAGTTTTTCAAGATTTGTTATGTTTTCATCATTTGGATTTAATCTTGTCTTGATATAAGCAAGGTATATTTTCTTCATAATTTTAACAAGATCTAATTGCAACTTGGAAATTGGTTTCTTTATTATTCCAATTGAGGCTTATCCCTGACAAAAACACTTCGTGAATTATTAAGAATATTGAAAGTTATCATTGAGAGGGAATATTATGTAATTTCATCTTCCTTTGATAATGTTCTCATTACTCTAGTCAACATTAGAGGGGGTGTTAGAATGTGTAATGTCATATAGTGGGCATATGTGTGTGTTTGATGGCTATCTTAGACTACATAATTAGAATATTATGTTTCCTTATAGTCTTAATAGACTCATGAAACTTATGTCACTTTCTTTGAGTAGTTAGAGACACAATCATATTTTTGTGTCAAATTTTCATGAGATATTAAATTTGTGGTGATAAGTCCCATCAATAGGTACATTTTGAAGATTAATATGCCATCCTCCAGCCTTAAAACTACCCTTCTCTTGCATTAATTCACATTTTTCATTATATTATGCTTAGTAAGAGGAGTAAAAAGTGTTTGTCATAGTATGTGGCCTAATGTGGTTTAATTGCAGGAAAATGAAGCATTTTTTAGGCTATTACTATGCAGGGGCTTAATGGAGACAACTAGGAGAGAATCTAGGGGTTTTTTCCACCTCCTTAACTCCCTAAACTCGACTTTGGATCACCATATCTTCTCTCACCAGTTCGAGTTCATTGGCAGCCGAGTGACTCCTAGTCCAAGTAAAGATCAAGGAGGGAACCATTCCTATTTTCAAGGGAGTTGCTTCAGCTTCCCTTTTGTATAAATAAACTAGAGGAAGAGCTCATTAGGATTCGAAGTTTTTGTTCAGCTAGGTGTAGCTATTGAGCTCCAAGAATTGACATTGTTATTTTCAACTTTTATGTGATGTATTAGACCTACACCTTTTGATAATGAGAAGTTGGATTTTAAGTTGCATCTGAGTTAGTTTTAGAGGGTTGAGACCCTTGGGTTTGGGCCCAACCCAGAGGCTTTGGTCCCTCTTATTGTACTTATGTTTCTTCTTGATTCCAAGTAGTTCATAGTTTCTTGCATTTCAGTAGAAGTTAACCTCTAAAATCCTGTGGTTGCAACCTCTACATCACCTCTCTTATGGGAGAATGAGTGGAAGGTCTCACAACCACAACCCAAAAATATTGTGTTTATGATTTCTTGGAAATATATTAGTGTTGGTTGTCCTATTTTACATTTTCTTTCTATAGTTTAGAAGTTATTTTATTGATTAGATGAGTGGTTTGCATGAGTTAGATGCCATTTAAATTCAAATCATCTTTTCTGTCATAAGTTATTTCATTTTGTAAATGATAAATTGAGCATGCATGTGATTGATTGCAGGGTTGATTGACCCACAGGAAAGGGGACCTTCATCACTTCCATCTTGAGCTCTTTCATCTTCTCCTTCCATCTCCAATCATTGTCCCAAGAAAGCCCTGTTTTATAGGCTATTCTGTCTAGGTCACTGAGAGCACTCATCCTAGTGCAAGACATGCCTCCAAGAGGTCTTGAGCTTGGTTAGGGGCTCAAACCAACCTCCTTTCATTTGCTTCAACTACTATTCACATGTACATACCATCAAGCCAACATTTTCACCTTCAAAAACGACTCGAATACCCTTCTGTAGCATTAGAGGTCTGCAAGTAGCATTATAGGCCTCTTGTAGCAATCGCTTGTAAGAAATCTGTAGCAGCATTTTTCTTCATCAGTTTCAACCCACATTGCAACTTTTACTTAGAATAGATGCATAATGACCCCCAATTGTGATAATATGATTAGGAAAAGCTCCTAGGCCACTCCAAACCTTCTTTGTCTTCACTGCAAAAACATAGTAGAGTTAGTTTCTTTATCATGCAAGTAGGTTATTGATTTATGAGAAAGTATGAACTAGGTTGATCTATATTTTATTGTTAGTATTTGTTGTGCTAATATCAATTACATATTTATAAACATGTGCTTGCTTATTCCTTCTTGTATTGAGTTTTCATTAGTTGTTTATGTATGTAAATAGGTAAATTTCCTTAAGTTTAATATGACATTCATGAGAAAAATAGCTTAAATGATCAATGTTGAATAACAACAGTGAAAAGTACAACAAACCATCAGATAGACACATAACACAGAGTTTTGATGAAGGAGTTCACCCCTCTTGGGCTACATCTCCTTCGTCTAGCTTCCATGGCTTGGGCCTCTATATTAGCTCAATTATGGAAAAATTATATTTTACAAATCTCTATGGATCCTGATACCTACACCAATGTGTTCAAAATGTCCAAATTAGCCAAGAACACCTCTTTCTGAGCCCAATTTGGTCAAAAATTGCTCCAGTTATGCCTATGACAATTTTTCCCTTGAAAAGCTCCTCCAACTTTGGAAAACTCTAGATAGGGCCACCACATCTGGAGGCAAGATCGAAAATGGTGGCACTGCCAAAATTTCCACTGTTTAAAACTCAGGTTTAATTAATTGTTAAACCAGGATTATTTACCCACTAATCCACAATTAGTGCGATAACTGCGGAGTTAGGGCTGACCACAAACGTCAGAGGTTTACAGACGTTCACATGTTGTTAACCATCACATTAACCATCGGGGTGACGGTCCTGCTGGAGTCGTTGGAGGTTTCTAAAAATTTGGTGTTAGTGGTGGCCTGTTCACATGCGGAAGGCTAGCCTGCGGGCTGGCCCTCCTAACCACCAACCCCCAAAACATTAGACTTTAAATATACGCGAATAAATATTGTATTTAAGTAACATTGTATAGCGGAGTTGGTAATGTGCGTGCACTGTCGAGGGGAGTTTGCGGGGTCAAACTTAGACGCCTCCATAAAATTTTACCACACCACTGTAGGGGCACGTGGCAGCCTCCGGGCTTGCCACGTGTCGCCTCCTAACTGGTCTATCTCATCACCAATTTCCCAATGCCCAAATGCCACTTATCAACACATGATTCATCCAACTGTATAGGAATATTCCAAGGAATATTCTCCTTGCTGACTGGGCTGTACAGATCCCTAGTCAACATCCCAGTCAACCTTTTTCCAAAATTTTCCCAATTTAGCAAAGCGATCAAAACACAATAACTTTCTCATACAAACTCGTTTTTTAGAGAAACAAGTTGCATTAGGATTGTTTTTCCAAGACAAGCGTAGTCGTTTAGGTTTTGAGCCATTCTGAGAACTTTTATTTTTGAGCTAAATACTAAGCACCTGAACATTCCTCCCCACTAGAAGCCTTTTGGACCCCAAAAGATACTATCAATTATTCAACAGGTGAGGTTACAACTCCCTCACCTTCTCAATATGAAACCATTTGGGTTGAGAAGGCTTTTTTCCCTTGATTCCCACTCTAAGGTATTCGACATCCCCTCTCTTCGAAGTCTTGATTCTTCCATCAAGTATGAGATCTTGCTAAAGCTCATCTAGATATTATGGCGAGAAATCATCTATTGATGGTAGTTGAACATTCTCTCCTTGATCATCAATCAAAGGAGGCTCAAATAATCTCAAATTCTCAACATTAACAACAGAGTATATTTTCACATAAGGAGGAAAATCAAGCTTAAAAGCGTTGTTACCAATCTTTTCTAGAATTTTAAAAGGACCATAACGAATTGGTTTAAACTTTTTACCTTCCCCTTGAAGTCTCTCTTTGCTAATATATAACCAAAATTATTCACCAACTTGAAATTTATGATCAACTTGGTTTTTGTCATGCCTTGCCTTGTAGTTGCTTTGACATTTCTCAAGCTATTGCTGCACTGTATGATGTATCAACTGAATTTTCTCTATGAAATTCCTTGCCTTATCGATGTCACTATGAATGTCGATGGAGACAACTTTCTCAAAGATGAAGTCTAATGGTGATCTTGGCAAGTACCCATAACATGCCTCAAATGGCGATGTGTTTGTGGAAGAATGCTTTTCCCTATTGTATGCATGCGTTATGTAATGCAACTGTTCATCCCACAACTTGGGATGTTTGCTGCAATAACCTATAAGTAGATGAATGACTGTTCTATTGACCCCATGGTTTTTCCATCTGTTTGTGGATGAAAGGTTGTACCCTTCTTCAATTTTGTGTCCATCATGTCCCACAAATTTGACCAAAAATTCCCAACAAATCGAGAATCTCGATCACTTACAATAGAAGTAGGAAGACCAAAATGAACCCAAATGTTTTGGAAGAAAAGATGAGCTATTTGTTCAGCTATAATTTTCTTTTTACATGGTGTTAGTATGCACATCTTGCTGAACCTGTCTACAACTACATACAACTACATACAAGTAATCATGACCTTTCCTTGACAATGGAAGACCTCCTACAAAGTTCATTGAGATACTCTCCCATGGACGTGAAGGTACAAGAAGTGGAGTGTATAAACCAAGTTTCCTATTGCTACGCTTACTTGTAGCACATAAATATCATCCTCTTATGAAGCGAGAAAAGTTATCCAACATGTGTGGCGAATAACAATACCATTGAAGGTTTTCTACTGTCTTGCCTACACCAAAGTGTCCAACAATAAATGAAGTGTGCGCCTCCCTTATCATACAGTTTCTTTCTCCTTGTTGAATACACAACTTGCCCAAGTGGTACAACAAATTGTTATATACATGATAATCCAACTCTTCAATTTGGTTTCCTTGACTCAAGCTTGCATATACTTCTTGAAAGTCACTATCATCTGCATATTGTTCAATGTAACTTTCATGCAAAACATAATTATGCTTGAGTATAACAGATGAATTTAAAATAGGCCTTGAAAGCATATCAGCTACCTTATTCTAGATTCCCTTTTTATACCTGATAACCAAATGAAATCGTCGTAGAAAACCCATCCATCTGAAATGTCGTGACTACTGCAAATTTGACTGTGACTGTAAGTACTGCAATGGTTGATGGTCGGTATGGATGATGGTCTCCGTCCCCATCAATGTAACATCCCAAAATAAACATGTAATTAATTAGATTAATCAAGTAATTTATAATCAACATGCAATTATCCACTAATTAACATCAAAGTGCAAAACTATGAGTAGAAACACTTACCTGTGATTTCAGTTGAAGTCTGCTAACTGCAACAAGGTTTTGGGGACGACTCTCCACCCAACCGTAGGCTCAGTGGCACAAAATATTGCTGCAACTGGCCACCCTCGAGCCCTCAATAAACATACTACTACCAGGGAATCCTTTGTCTTACACACTATTCTCCCAAGAGCATGGATGGTGGAATCATGGAATGATGGAATGCCTCTCATCTTCCTCCCCATCTATTAAATAGAGCAAACATTGGAAGGGGAACCACATGCACACACTCCATGTGTCAACATGCAACTTTACTGCTTTCTTGTTTTATTCTTTTGTTTTTATTTTTTTGATAGCTTTACTAATTTTTACTGTTTTTCTTGTTTTGTTTCTTTTTTTTTAACTTTTTGATAACTTTACTGATTTTTCCTATTTTTCTGTTTATTCTTATTTTATTTAGAGCATGTAATTAATTTATTAATTTATTATTATTTATTATTTATTTACTATTAATATTTTTTTATTTATTGTTTATTATTTATTTAGTATTATATTATATTATTTATTATTTATTATTAAGGGACATTACAATCAAATAGTACTTCCATTTCTTAACACTTTGTGCCAATGTGTAATGTTCTTTGTCATAGGTGGGATAATTAGTTACAGCTCCTATTATCACTCCAGGAAGCTCTCCTAGGTTGTAGCTCAGAGATGCCTGGTAACATATAAATCTTCAATATTGTTCTTTGAACTATTGGAATGGATGATGGTTTGGATCAAGTCAGATGACTATTTCAACTCTATTTTCACCCAAGACATGCATGAACACACTTAGCTTTACAAGGCTTTAGACCACTAATGCTCAATAGTTTATAGATTCAATGGATAGATGGAGAACACTGACTGTACCAGCAGATGCATACATAAACAGATATGAATGGCTAGCT
Source organism: Pinus tabuliformis (assembly GCA_031772625.1). Taxonomy (NCBI): domain Eukaryota; kingdom Viridiplantae; phylum Streptophyta; class Pinopsida; order Pinales; family Pinaceae; genus Pinus; species Pinus tabuliformis. Next base: position 175,810,591 of record CM062807.1, on the reverse strand, counting down.
ATAGAAATCAAATGAAGCTTACAAATCTAATTTATCAATGCAAAGATAAAATGATAGTTATCCGGCATTTGATACAGAAGAAAACATGAATAGCCCATTCAAGTGCAAGCTTAGAACAAAGGGAAAGATGGGGATTGAACATATAACAACAAAAGAAGCTTGTATTACTGGAGTGAAGGTGAGAAGCGTAGAGGAGCAGAGTCTCCACAGTCTCCAAAAGTTGAACCCTTCATACCTCTAACTTTCAGCCATTTATAAGCTTTTTTACAATGCTCCTGAGCTCTCAAAGGCTCGAAGTGTCTTAATCTATCCTCTTTGTCTTTTCAACGACTTGATGCCATGACTAGACACGCATGAGCTCGGAGGTTTCTTTTCTAATGGTAGACTAACTGCATTCTGGTAATTTGCTGCACTGTCAGGGAGCTCGCTCATGCCAGTGATGCTCCATGATCACTTGTATTGGTTTTGGCTGCATCGTGCTGTGGCTTTTTATCCCTCCAGCCTGTGTCTCCCAACCTTTTTCTGGATGAGTGCATCGGGCCTTTGAAATCCTTTAAATGGCCGTTTTCTGTTAGCACAGAGAAATGCCGCAACACTGTGAAATTCTGCCAAAACACTGTTCATTTCGGACTTCAAAAGCCCTCAAATATGGTCTATTCCTCTATTGGGTCTGCCCTCAATCGCTATTGCAAGTTGCTTTGGCTTTGTTTCCAAGGTTTCCTTTCGTATTTTGAAATACGTTAAAAAATACTAAAAATCCTGAAAAAATGGCTTTGGTGGATCTAAAATATTATATATTTTCATTCCTAAACCCCTTCAGGTTCGGGTTTTATCGCATCGGTGCTTTCCCTTTATATTTTGTTAAATAAAAAAATATGCGAAAATACATTAACAAATTCCTTTTGGTGGATCTAAAAATCTATGCAATAATGCCTATATAACCATCGGGTCTGGCTAATCACATCGTACATATAGATGTATAAAGGCCTCACTCCATAATTTTTCCCCGATTGTGATCTGGCAATGCAATTGATTGCAATCACATATCGTTCATGCCCCAGGCCAATGGTGAGCGATCTGTTGTGTTCTCCGATAACGATCTTGCGATGCAACGTCGGCTGTTGATCTGCGCACTTGATCGATGGTCCTAGTTGACTCCACCGGTCACCATCGCAAGTTTCATATGGTCTACCCTCAATCCGCTGATTGCCACTGTCGATTGCGACCTGCCGATCAGATCTGGACCGTTGATCGGCCAAATCTGACGGCTGCTGTGCATTTCACTGTTCAGACCTCCTATACTCAGTTTTTTCACTGTTTCCTTGGGTTTTTTCCTCTTGATAGTGTTTTTCCACCATTCTAAGGGTTCTTCTCCTGCAATGGTTTTGATCTTTGGCATGATTTTACTAGATTTTGAAGACTTAGAGAGCATATTTGGATCCATTTGGATCAGGACCCGATGCAATTATAGATGTGATAGTAATATTTTGAAGTCTGGCTTATGACCAAAGCGGAGCAGTGAATATGTGGCCGTCGGATCTGAAACAGGGGACGTTTCCACTAAAAATAGCAGCACTGCACCTTAGGGGCTAATACTAGCTCCTTCTGGGGATGAAAGCCTCCCTGTGAGGTTTCAAGAACCACAAACCAATGCCTTTCCTGTAAAACAAAAATCAAATCTATATCCTAGTGTTCCATTGGGCATAGAGTTTATTTTACATAGAAAATAAAAACTGAAAAACATATTTACAATATCAAGGCTTTAAAGCCTTAAATGAAATAAAGTTTCAAGAACTGCCCATTGACCAGGCCACCAAAAACATCTTCTCCTTCCAGACTGTGCAGAATAAAGGTATTGTTCTACTGAATTTGAGCGATGACAAATGGACCTGTCCATAAGGAGTCAAACTTACCATGATTACCTTTCTTTTCCTTCAATGCATCCCATTTGAGAACCCAGTCACCAACTTGGAAATTTTCCACTTTTGCCTTCCTGTCAAAGGTTTCTTTGATTTTCTTCTGATGAACTTTTGACTTCTCAACCAACTGCTCTATGATTTGTTGTAATTCAACCAGGTTATTCATTCTCCTTACCATGTCATTTGTTTCATCTTGTTCTTCTTGAAATAATTTGGCCACAAGGAGAATCAGCTGGATAGGAAAAACAACATCAACGCCATAAACCAGCTTAAATGGAGAATTTCCTATGGAATTCTTGTTGGTAACTCTGTTAGCCCATAGTGCAAACTTCAACTTGGAATCCCAGCTCTTTTTGTTGTCCTCCAACAGTTTTTTGATTATCCTTACAAGACTCTTGTTAGATGATTCTGCCAGGCCATTGCCTTGAGGATAATATGAGGTAGAATGCACCAATTGAATGCCCATGGATTCACACATGTCCACCAATTCTTCTGCCCTAAAAGTTGCTGCATTATCAGTGACTAGTTTGGTTGGGCAACCAAATCTAGTGAAAATATTCTCATTCAAGAAATTTATGATAACCTGATGATTAGCATTTTTAGTGGGTATGACCTCAATCCATTTGGTGAAATAATCAGTGGCTACTAAGTTCCATTGGTGCTGGCCACTGGAATGTGGATTAATCTCACCTATGAAGTCCAAGCCCCACTGCTAGAAGGGACCATTGACGTGTGCTGGCTTCAAGGGTATAGATTTTAGTTGCTGTCTTCCTGCAAATTTGTCACGAGATTTCATAAAATAAAAGACATCAAAGAACAGAGTAGGCCAATACTACCCAGCTCTTAGGATTTTGTGGGTTGTGGTTTTCCAATAATGATGCCCTCCACAGATACTAGAATGGAACTGGTGCATGACTTCCACAGATTGTCCTTTATCTAGACATCTCAAGAGGATTCCTAATGTGTCTTTCCAATAAAGAAAGTTTTTATTAATGTAGAATTTGGCTAATCTGAGCTTAATGGTGGTGAGCACCAGTATTGCAGCAATAATGTTGCAACTCCTGGGGCTTCCTACTTTACTTTTATCAACCCGGTAGTTCGTAACAAACTTGTAAGCGACGATGCTATATGCACAAGTACTAGCTCTTACTGCAGGTTGTCACTTGGTCAGCTGGCGCAAGATCACTAGGAGCTCAAGCCAACTTCTATGAGTTTCTAGAAGAAGCTTTTAAGTGTGATGAAAGAAAGCTAACTCTACAAAGACTATTCTACTTGCAAAAAGAGAAAGAAGACTGGAGTGTAAAGTGAACCCTAACAAACCCTAATTTTTCCAACTAACCCTACTTTTGCAGAAAAATAGATGAAAAATGATGAAATGAGTGACATTGACTACTAAAAAGGTAAATTACATCTATTCAAGCTATTCCTAGAAGAAAATGAGAAAAGAACATCTTTTTGTGTTTTTATGTGTTTTATGCGAAATTGTTATGCATGTGATTTTGTCTGTTTGTGATTGTGGCAGAGGTTTGGTGGCGATGGAGGGTGGATTTCATTTTTGCATAGGTTTAAGAAGGTGTGGAGGGGTCCTAAGAAGCCTCTAGTAACCTTCTGAAGACTTCCCCTGCAATCAGACTTCACAAAATCACTCACAGAAAATTCTACAGGAGGCTGCAGGGGATCTACAGGAGGATGCCAGGAGCTATTATTAGAGGTTTTAAGAGTGGAAAAATGGTGGGAAAGGGTAGTTGAAGACTAGAGGGATGTGTTGAGGTGTCTGGGGCTTAACAAGGAGGATCAAGAAGGAAAATGATGGTTGGATTTTTTCAAATGACGAGAGGAAAGCTTATGGAAAAGTGCAGAAATTAGGGAAAATTCGTGAAGGACTGTGGATGACTTGTGAAACCTGTGAGAAATGAGATGATGCTAGTTGCGTTATTGATGTATTGTGAGCTGAGGTGTGTTGTAAGATATCTGCACATCTAACTATCGAAACTGAGCAAGAAAAGGACTAGCTGCATCAAGAAAACAGAACCATATCTCTTGTTAACCTAATTTCTGACCTAGAAACATGAAGTGTTGAACAATACCCTATGAATAGAAAATCTTGCAAAGAGATTTATTACAGAAATAGGAAATAATCTTGGCAAAATGAATCTGAAGCAACCCTTTAACTTTTCAAATCAAATCATCACACTAGAAATTGCATGGAAGAAGAAAAACTATGTTTTTGGTGGCAGCAATGGTGCCTTGACCTCAAATCATGGTCCCAGGAAGGGAGAAAGGAGATCAGGGCCTGTTTTTGGCCTTTCTGAATCTTAGCCTATCACTGTATTAACCTACTTCAGCAACTGAAACAAAAGCAGCTATGCAAACTATCAAAAGAAACCTTTTCTAACAAGGTAAAATGAATCTATGTAACATAAATTAACTCATGAACTAAAGAAAAAACATATAACTACAAAGAAAGAGGTGCTAGGCAGCTTGGGTTGGGCCCTAACCCAAGAGCTTCAGCCCTCTAGAAGAAATAAGTGCTGGCTCAGAAAATATGTCATCTCCATTATCAAAATAAAAGTCACATTACATAAACTGTTCACAAAAATACGCTCAAAAATGAGCTGAACAAGAGTTGCACAAAAGTGCGAAAATTCTACTAATAACTGGCTAAAATATTGAGGCTCTAGGCCCCCCTATTTATACAAATGGAGTCCCCCAATAGCCCTCCTAAGATCAAGGGGCTCGACTTCCCAGAACTAGAGATAGACAACAGTTCTTCTTGACTTGCTCAGTTGTCCCTTGGATGCATCGATGTGGCTGTTTGTGCTCTAGGTTTCTGATGGAGGATTCAAGGTAGGGAGTCATAAATGAGGGGGACACCCTCCTACAAATGCTCTCCCTTGTTTTCCTCGAATATTGGCTGCAAAATGCTCATTAATCCTTTGACTTTTTCCAAAATTGACCAAAAATCTGCATAAAGCACACATTAGACTTCATGGCATAATGACTAACCCAATTCACTTTATTAGCATAAATATAATAAAAAAATGCAATAAACTAATGAGAATGGTGGATTAAGATGAGTTAGGAGGCCAAATGAGCCCATATAATTACCCATTTCTAGGGCTCATCATCACCCCCCTACTGAATGGGTTGCTCATCCTCTGAGCAACTAGTCTATCTCTTCATCCTTGATGGCTCTGATGGATTCCCTAACATCCCATGCTTTTGATGTGATATCCTCCTCTTTATCATGGAATCCTGCCTTTCTATCCACTTCTTCCCACTATTTCTATTCTTCTTCTTCTTTTATGCCTTCCAGTAGTCCTAGCAGTAGTGGAAGATTGAATTTGAGGCCAATCCAATTGGCCTTCAAACTTTGCATAGAGTTCTTATACAGTGGCACTCTCCTCAAGGCTTCTCTCATCCTGTTTGGGGAGTGATACTCCCTGATCTGTAGGTTGTGTGGCAATGTGTTCCACCTTCTCATGCAGGCATGAATGCAGTCATCTCCAAACAATCTCTCCATGTCCTCAAAATGTGCAATAGCCTGGGCCTGCTCATTGATATACTTAGGGACACTTTGAGGATTATCTGCAAGGTGTTGGTGGGCACTGATGAGAACCATGGGGTCTGCTGACTCAGCTCAGATCATTAAGGGTTCATGTAGCTATTTTTCCATTATCTTCTTGAATTCTGTTGCCCTTTTCTCCTCATGGCTTATCCAAGATGCCATGGCCATCAACTGCAAGTCTCCTAACACAACATTGGGGTCCCAAAGGTTCATATCAGTAAGGGCCATGTTATGTAAATAAAACTTTGCCAACTTCGCCTTGTCCTCTACTGAACTGTGGTCACATAGATCCATGAATTGGCCATAATCCTAAAAAGGTATGGTGCCTCTCTGGGCCAGAGTCTTGATCTGGAACTGGAGCCACTGATCTTTGAGGTACACCGCATATGATTTCGCTGGTTTCCTGCATTGTAGTGCCTTCATAGCCCAACTGGCGATGCAGGCTAATTAGGCTTCTCTTTCCTGTAGCTGTCTCCTTAATATTAATATCTCATTTTTTGTCTGGGGTTCCCTTTCTTGCAACTGTTTTCTCAACACTTCAGTTTCTATTAGGGTTTCCCTTTCTTGCAAGTGGTTTTCTTAACATTTCAGTTTCTACCGGGGTTCCCCTTTCTTGCAGTTGTTTTCTTAACATTTCATTCTCTGCTTCCAAGTGAGATCTTTGGATTGCTTCTGCATGTTATGTAGTGGCCATCTCTCTACTCATCTCTCTCAGCTTGCTCTCCATGTGGCCAATGTCTTCCACCCCTTTTGACTTTGCAATTTGCATCCATCTGTGGCTCCTTACTCTTTCTTTTTCCAACTCAAAGAAAGGAGGGACTGAAAATTTTTGTGGGATGATTTTCCCTCCTTCTAGAAGGTTGTAATAAGAGCCTAAACTAGGTTGTGGGTCAGGTTTTGGTATCCCTGTTGTTTCATCCTTCCCCTTGATTTGCTCTTCTACCTTTTTCTCAAGTTTCTCAGTCTCCTGTAGCTTTGTCAAGGTCTCCTGTAGGGCAGTTTGCACCTCCTGTAGGACAGTTTTGGAGTCCTGTAGTTTTATCCTTTCCCTCCAAGTGGAAGATCTAGGGCTTCCTCTTTCATAGGTGATGGGAGTTCTGGATGGAGATTCCTCCTTTTTGGCAGTAGGAGAATCTTCAATGGTGATAGGCTCTTTTGAGGGTGGTTGAGGCTTTCCCATCTTTATCCTGGTGCTTTTTCGAGCCTTGAAATACATGGATGGTTGATTTTTCTCTTTGGTTTGGGCTTAACTGGGACGCTGAGTGTAGTAAGAACAACTGTTGCTTCCCTTTCCAGTGTTTCAGGAGACACTTCTACCTTTGGTGCTTATGTTTCTTCTTCTTTTGTCTTTTTTGCCTCTATAGGTTTTGTTTCTTCTATCCCTGTTTTAATTTCCTCCTCTTCTTTTTTAGTTTCTTCCCTTTTTGTTGTAGTCTCTGTCTTCACTGATTTCATCTTTTTCCTTTTTGTTTTAGTCCTTTTTCCTCTTGTCTTAGGTTCTTTCTTCTTCTCTACTGTGGTCTTATCCTTCTCCGTTTCATGTTTTTCTTCCTCTGTTTGGGTTTCTTCCTTCCCTGTTTCAGGTTCCTCTTTCTCTGTTTGTGTTTTCTATTCCTCTTCTCTGGTTTCCTCCTCATCTTCCCCCTTTTGTTCTTCTCCCTCACTTTTAGATGGATTGATGTCATATGTGAGGGCTTTCACATCATCTTCCCTTGTCATATTTCTAAAAATCTCCCAGGCTATGGGGATTGTGAAAGTGTGGAGGGCATCTTCTGTTATGCTCTTAACCTGCAAAGTAATACCCAAACATAGAATTTGCGAAGAAAAGATACCGAGAACACAAAATATGCGAAGAAAATATACCTAGAGCACAGAATAGCAATGATTTTATTATTCAGAGAGAAATGTTCACAGGCCTCTTCGAGGGGGCAACCTCCAATAGAGCAGAGCTCGATTACAAAACAAGACACGATGCTCCTCGCAGGGAGTCTCTATCCTTTATATATGACTCATACATGCAATACCACGGGCCAATATCGTGGGTTTTATTAATACCATTTATCTAATACTACCACCCATTTACCATCTATCTAATACTTCCGCCCATTTGCAACTAACTGTGGTCCCGTCATTAATTGCGGGTTAACCACTTACAAATATTAATATGGGCTTTATTGACTCTTGACTATGACGTGATCCCAAGACATAAATAAGGGGGTTAGGGTGGGACCCTAACATGCCCTCCCCCTTAAGACTAGCCTTGTCCTCAAGGCTAAAGCTGCGAAAACTGCTGAAATATAGTGGCTGGTTCCCAAGTTGCATCTTCCGGAGAGGTGTCTTTCCATTTGACGAGGACCTCCTTAATCATGCGGCCGCGCAGGTGCTTGTCTCGTGTGTCTAGAACCTGTTCAGGTTGAAGCCAGATTGACCCTTCTTCGTCCAATTTAGGTAGACTGGTTTGAACTCGGCAATTGTTCCCAATCACTTTCTTGAGGCACGATACATGGAAAACTGGGTGGATTTTTGCTGTAGGTGGCAAAGCCAACTTGTAAGCCACTTCGCCAATGCGCTGAAGTACTTGGTATGGTCCGTAGAATTTTGGGGAGAGATTTTGACAACCCTTGTCTTTGATTGATGTTTGCTTATATGGTTGCAGCCTCAAAAAGACCTGATCCCCTTCTTGAAATTGGCGCTCTGAGCGATGTTGGTCAACCTGTTGCTTCATACGGTTCTGAGCTTGATGAAGATTCTCGCGCAGATGGGCAAGCATGGTTGCGTGGTGTTGTAGGAGTTGATCCGCGACTTGTACTTTGGAGCACCCCGTGAGATAAGAAGTAGGGGAATGCGGAAGTTGTCCATAGACTGCTTCATAGGGAGTCATTTTGGTGGTGGCATGATAGTTGGTGTTATACCACCACTCCGCCAGAGGTAACCACTATACCCAAAGGTGTTGCTTTTCTGAAGTGAAACATCTAAGGTAGGTTTCTAGACATTTGTTGACGGCTTCGGTTTGACCATCTGTTTGCGGATGATATGAGGTACTGAGTTTGAGTTGAGTGCCTTGTATTCTGAAGAGCTCCTGCCAAAAATTACTGGTGAAGATTGGGTCACGGTCGGACACAATAGAAGTGGGCATGCCATGCAATTTGAAGATCTGATCCATGAAAGTTTGAGCAACCAAGGTTGGTGTAAATGGGTGGGGTAGGGCACAGAAATGAGCATACTTCGACAGTCGGTCCACTACCACCATGATGACTGACTTGTTCCCAGACTTTGGAAGACCTGTAATGAAATCCATGGAGACCTCTGTCCAAATTGACGCCGGAATGGGCAATGGTTGTAATGTGCCTGGTGTGTTGACGGTTTCCCCTTTGTGGCGTTGACAGACGTCACATTCTGCTACGAAAGTAAGGATGTCCTGTTTCATGCCGGCCCAAAAAAATGATCTTCTGGTGCGAGCATACGTCTTCTGAAAGCCCGAATGTCCTGCAATGGGAGATGAGTGCAATTCTGCCAAAATGCGACTTTTGAGGGTGGATGTTGGCGATATTACGACTCTGTCCTTGTAGCGAAGAATATCATTCTGCCACGAGTAGCCCTTGCTGGAATTAGGATCTACCTGCAATTGAGAAATGAGTTGGGAGAGCCCGGGATGTGAAAACCATTCCCTGCGAGCCTCTTCAATCCAGTCGGGAATGGGGAGGGAAATTGCGAGCAGAGTACTTTCCTCCTCAAATTGGCGCAACAATGCATCTGCTACCCTGTTGTCTTTCCCTTTCTTATAAATGATCTCATAATCATATCCCAACATTTTGGCTAACCATTTATTTTTTTGTGGGGAAGATAGGCGTTGCTCCAAAAAATATTTAAGACTGTGATGATCTGTGCGGATTTGGAAACGTCTCCCCAACAAGTAAGGTCGCCAGGTCTCGACTGCATGTAAGATGGCCATCATTTCCTTCTCGTAGGTAGATTGGCCCAGATTCTTCCCACTTAGTTGTTGGCTGGTGAAGGCCAATGGTTGCCCTTCCTGCATTAAGACCGCTCCAATACCTGTTCCCGAAGCATCACATTCAATGACAAATGATTTGGTGAAGTCCGGTAGTGCTAAGACAGGAGTGGAACACATGGCGGTTTTGAGAGCGGTAAATGCCTGTTGTGCTTCCTCGTTCCAGAAGAAGGAATTTTTCTTTAGGAGTTGCGTTAGGGGCTTCGCTATGCGGCAATAGTTGCGGACAAATTTACGATAATAGCCTGTGAGACCCAAAAATCCTCTCAAGCTTTTCAAGGTCTTAGGTTGAGGCCATTCTTGCATTGCCTGGATCTTTTTGGGGTCCACCTTGACACCTTCACGCCCCACAATGTGGCCCAAATACTCAACTTCTTCCATGCCAAACGAACACTTAGACATATTGACAAATAATTTATGCTTTCGGAGCAGGTGCAAGAGTAGATCTACATGCTGAAGATGTGCCGCCCAAGTGCCACTATAGATGAGGATGTCATCGAAGAAGACAAGGACAAATTTTCTGAGATATGGTTTGAGGAGGTGATTCATAAGGCTCTGAAAAGTAGAGGGGGCATTACAGAGACCAAATGGCATGACGAGGAACTCATAATGGCCTTCATGAGTTCTGAAAGCTGTCTTGGGAATGTCGACTTCCTTCATGCGAATTTGGTGATAGCCTGAGCGAAGATCCAACTTAGTGAAGAATTGAGCCCCATTGAGTTCGTCCAGCAAATCATCAACCACTGGGATGGGAAATTTATCTTTGACTGTTAACTTATTGAGGGCCCTGAAGTCGGGACACATCCGCCACTCCCCATCTTTCTTGAGGACCATGACCACTGGGGATGAATAAGGACTAATGCTGGGACGAATGACACCTGCTTCCAACAATTCCTTGATGATTTTTTCTATTTCATTCTTTTGGGTGAACGGATATCTGTATGGCCGCACATTTGGGGGTTGGGCCCCTGGAACCAATGTGATGCTATGATCATGTTCCCCTCGCGAGGGTGGAAGCTCATGAGGCTTGTCAAAGACCGTCCGATGTTTATTTAAAATCTGTTGCATCTCAGGATGAATTGGCGGAGACATGGTGTCTACTACCTGGATGGCATTAAATTGAGCTACCACTCCATGATGGCCCTTTTTTAACAATTTTTCCATCCTATGCGGGCTGATGATAGAGGGGGCTCCCGCCTGTAGTCCACAGAGGGTATGTGTGGAGTTGTTCTGCTTAAAACTCATATATAACTCCTGGAAATCCATTGTGATTAGCCCAAGAGTGCGGAGCCATTCCGCGCCTAGGACAATGTCGCAACCCCCCATGTGTATTGCAAACATGTGGGTTTTCAATTGATAATCCCCCATTTGAATTTTGACATTTTCACAACGACCTTCACATTTCATTGTGCCCCCATCTGCAATCTGGACTTGGAAGTTAGAAACTGCCCGGACGAAACAATGTGCTGCTTCAACGATCTTTTTATGGATGAAATTATGGGTACTTCCACTATCAATCAAGACTACTACTGGGCGATGTTTAAGAAAACCCCTGATTTTGAGAGTTTGAGGGGAAGAAATTCCTGCCAATGCATTTAGCGAAATAATTGGTTCATCAGATACAATTTCCTTTTGGTTATCTTCTTCGATCTCCTCCGGTTCCTCAAGTGGTGGATCTTCCTCGGTGGAGCTGTAGTCAGTGGCATCTATTTGAAAAAACTTGTGCTCTTTGCATTTATGACCCGGGGAACATTTTTCATCACAGTAGTAACATAGTCCTTACTTCCTTCTTTCGGCCATTTCTGCAGGTGACACCTTTTGAATCTTAAGTGTCTGAGTCGTATTGGGAGCCTGTGAGGGATGACCTTTAGCGGGGAAGTTGGGGCGGCTAGATTGGGCTGTTAATGCACGTTCCACCTTACGGGCTACCTGGCAAGCCTCTGTCCATGTGGGAGGGTGGTGGAGTAGAACCTGAGCTTTGATGGCTTCTTTAAGACCGCTGATAAAGCATTCCATGTAGAACTCATCTGTGAGACCCCTAGTGCGGAAGGATAAGGCTTCAAAAGCAGTAATATATTCCTCCACTGTACCCGTCTGTCGGAGCTTAGTGAGACGCCCCAAGAAAGAGTCTTCCTGTTCAAAGCGACTGCGAAGAGTTTTGGCAAATTGGGCCCAATCCCGAAACTGTCCATTGCAACGCTGATGCCATTCCTTCCATTGCCATCGTTCATTGTCCAAGTACATGGTGCCCACCTTAAGCTTAGTCCCCTCATCTATGATATGATTCAATTGGAAATACTGCTCCATTTGTGCTAGCCATGCGGACGTGTGAGAACCGTCAAATTTATGCATATCCAACTTGGGAGGTCGTTGACTAGGTGGTGGATGGGTGTGCCAGATGTGATGAGAGTGGCTAGACTCACCCTCATGGTATTCATGGCCATTATACGCCTCCTCGTGGGCTGGCTCCTTGCCCTTTGGGAGTGCATCATGTATCTGGTTACTTATTCCTTTAAGCTCAAGTTCGATAAGCTTCACCGCCGATTGGAGGGAGTGCACATGCTCTTCAATTTTGTCGATCCTTTCATTGGCCATCGCTTGGGCGCGAGTTTCTACCATACACCAACCTGAGGACAAAAATTGGGACCGCCTAAAAAATTTTTACTAAGAAATTGAATGGTACCACCTTGCTCAGCTCGTCGTCCTGATTCTGATGGGCTAGGTCACCAATAAGCGCCCCGGATCAATACTGCAGTCGCCAAATCCTCAGAATGTCAATGCCGCCAAAAGTCCTGCGAAAATTATATCCAGGGACAGGAACCCTTCACAACTACTCCGATCTGGTGGATCTCAGAGATCTGAATGGTGGAACAACTGCTGCTGCTGATCTGATGGAGCTGCGGGACTGATGTCTGCTGCTGCTGCCCTTGCTGATCTGAAATAGGTGATGTGTGATCCCCCGATAGAAAGGGAACTATGGTCTTGAGGAGTGTCAGGTGCTACAAATCGCAATATACATAAGGGTCTGACAGTAGTACTCGGCCCAATGTTTCAGGGCTCTAACTAAGGAGGATCGACCGTACCCTTAGCCGTACAACCCGACTACCCTATCGTACGGGCGAGTAATCTCTCCGAGTGCTGTTCTCGGTGTACTATAGCCACAAGACGGCCGAAGGTTTATCTATGGCGAGGTTTCAAGGGAGCTAGGGGGCTTCCTATATACCCAGAGGGTACGTGGAAGACAGTCCGTGCACGGTTCTGTCTAATGCGCTACTACTCGAAGGGGTACCCACAGGGGTTACAAGGGAGTCCAACAGACGTGACCACCTCTTGTATTTCCTGCGTGCATGCCTCCCCAAATCCGCAGGTTTATGCGCTTAACGACAGATCCCGTGGTTTAAAGACGTCGGAACACGTCTCTAGCCAAAAAAAAAATTTGCTAAAATTTCGAGATCCCACCGAGCCCTGGAAAGTGCTCTGATACCACTTGTTATGCTCTTAACCTGCAAAGTAATACCCAAACATAGAATTTGCGAAGAAAAGATACCGAGAACACAAAATATGCGAAGAAAATATACCCAGAGCACAGAATAGCAATGATTTTATTATTCAGAGAGAAATGTTCACAGGCCTCTTCGAGGGGGCAACCTCCAATAGAGCAGAGCTCGATTATAAAACAAGACACGATGCTCCTCACAGGGAGTCTCTATCCTTTATATATGACTCATACATGCAATACCACGGGCCAATATCGTGGGTTTTATTAATACCATCTATCTAATACTACCGCCCATTTACCATCTATCTAATACTTCCGCCCATTTGCAACTAACTGTGGTCCCGTCATTAATTGCGGGTTAACCACTTACAAATATTAATATGGGCTTTATTGACTCTTGACTATGACGTGATCCCAAGACATAAATAAGGGGGTTAGGGTGGGACCCTAACATCTTCCACTAGTAATTTAGTTAGCCCATGGCGATCCAATTGGTCTGGAACTCCTGCCTTCAATTTGATGCTCGATTCTATTAAGGAATGAGGAGAAAATAGGGAATAATGAGTTTTTGGGGTGCAGGAAGGTCCATGCCTTATCTTAACTCATGCAACAGTCTGAAATGGTACCGATAAACTATGTTGTATCTTCCTTCATAGGAGATGTATTTAATAATCTGATAATTGACTTTATCCCAAGGGTAAGGTATACTTGTTCTCCTGATGCCATTTTTGTCCTCCACATGATGTTCATTACGCTGGAAAAAGGTTTTCTTGGAAATTTGACCCAGTGGTTTTTCTTCCTTGCTCCAGGGTAGTCCAAGTGGGAGACTAGTAACCCTGCTGATGAATTCTAGGGTGATTTCTATAGTGAGACCCCTGAAACTGACAGTGGCATGAGTTTTTGAGTGAGGTGTCAAAGACAAGGAAAATTCCTCTGTTACTTCTTCATCATACCCATGAAGCTTTTCAAAGAAGGGCATCCAATTTGCTCTAGTAAAAATGTCTACCACCTCTGGGTGTTCATGTAGCCTAGTTGAGTTCAGAGGTTCCTTCCTCATAAATCCCCCTATCATGATGTTCAGAGTCTTTTGGAATATCTCAGGTGAAGAGGGAGACAGCAAATTTCAAACCCGAAAACAGAGAAAAAACTGAGGTTTTCTTTCAAGAAACAGGGAGAGTTTTTAATGCAATTTTCCTTCCTTCCAGGCTCAATTTTTCTAAACTTGCATTACTCCTTTGTATATGTGAGTATGAAGGTGGTGAAGGAGACAATATCTTAGAAACAGAGAGCAGATAAAACTGTGTTTTTTTTAAGAAATAGGCAGACTTTTCAATGCAATTTCCTTCTTTACATGTTTAATTTTTTCTAAAATTGCATCACTCCTTCATATATGAGAATACCATGGTGGATAAAGAGACAACACTTCAGCACAAAGAGCAGATAGAAAGACTGTGTGAAGTGGAGGGAGAGGTTTGCTCCACTACCAACACTGTTTTCCTTAGCTCTTCAATGAATTCTTGCTTGGAGAGGGGTTTCAATAGATTTTCAACCTATGCCCATTGAGAAGCATGGGGATGGCTTCCTCATCAATAGTCCTGATCAGAACTGAGCCATCGTCATTGCATTTTTCTATAATGTATGGTCCCAGCCATCTTGTCCTTAGCTTGCCCTTGAAATATTTGTACCTTGAGTCATACAGCAGCGCCCAATCTCCTTCTTGGAATTGTTTCTCCTTGATGCTTTTGTCATGCCATATCTTCCTCTGCAGCTAGATTACTTCTACATGGAGAAGGGCCAACAATCTCTGTTCATCCAATCCATTAAGCTGGAGTAACCTTTCCCTTTGTGCATGGCTGATATCTAGGTCTAGCTGAGCTGCCATCCTTAGTGTATTGTATTCAAATTCTATTGACAACAGAGCCTTCTTTCCGTAGACCAGCTCATAAAGTGTGAACCCTATGGTGGTCTTCCATGTGGTGTTGTAGGCCCAGGTGGCCTCAACCATTCGATCTGCCCAATATTTCCTACTGCTACTCACTACCTTAGTCAAAATTCCCTCCAAAGCTCTGTTGGTGACTTCCACCTGTCCATTGGCTTGTGGATGGTAGGGGGTGGAAGTCCTATGCTTGATTTTATGATGGATGAGCAAGTCTTCAATCAGATTGGAGGTGAACTAACTGCCTTGATCTGTAACCAGTTCTCTTGGATACCCGAATTTATAGAATATGTTCTCTCTTAAAAACTCAGCTACTTTCTCTTCGGTTGTTTCCTTGATTGCCTTTTTCTCTGCCCATTTTGTTAGATAATCGGTGCACACAATGATGTATTGTTTCTGGTTTGAAGGAGGGTTGATAGGACCCACAAAGTCCACGCCCCACTTCTCAAATGGCTCAAAAGTCACTTGAGGCTGTAAGGGCATCTCATCCTTTGGAGTAGATTTCCCCATCCTTTGACACCGATCACATTGGCTGATATATCTCCTCACATCTTGATGAAGAGTGGGCCAATAGTAACCTACTTGCAGAATTTTGAAGGTAGTCCTATTTGCTGCCCAGGGCCCATCATGACAGGTCAGGAGAATGTCAAAAACTTCCTTCTCCTTGACACATCTTCTCAAAACCTAATCTGGGCCAAGTTTGAAGAGATTGCCCCCAATCCAAGTGAAAGGGGCACTTTTCCTCACGATCTTTCTCTTCTCTTTTGGGGACAGGTGTGGCGGGAACTGTGCTGAAACCAAGTAATTTTCTATATCAGCAAACCATGGAGAGAGCATTGAGATAGCGAATAGGTTTTCATATGGCATCTGATCATCCACCATTCTTTCTTCACCTACAGGTAGATTTATTCTAGACAAAAAGTCAGCGACAACATTTTCCTTACTAGGCTTATCAACAATGGTTAGATCAAATTGTTGCAATAGAAGCAACCACCTAATAATGCGAGAATTCACATCCGGTTTGTTCATTAAATACCTAATTGTGGCATGATCAGTGTGTACAAAGGTTTGATAGCCTGTGATGTAATGTCTGAATTTATTTAAGGAATGTACTACAACTAGGAGTTCCTTCTCGATTACCGTGTAGTTCAACTCTGCCTTTGACAAATTTTTACTTATAAAGTATATGGCATAAGGTAAATTTTCATCAATTTTCCCTAAGGCTGCTCCTATTTCTTTTTTCGAGGCATCTGTGTGAATGTGGAAAGGTAGGGCCCAGTTTGGACCTCTCAAAATTGGGGCGGTCACAAGTTTACTTTTCAAGGTATCTAGGGCTTCTTGACAGTTGTCAGTCCATATGAACTCGACATCTTTCCCCAAAAGACCAAACAATGGAGAGGCTAGCTTACTGAAATCTTTAATGAATCTTCTATAATATCTCGCTAAGCATAGGAAACTTCGGACATTTCTCACCTTTTGAGGAGGTGGGACCCTTTGGATGATGGCAATTTTGTTGGGGTCCACCTGTAATCCTTGTTGAGAGTTTGCATGACCTAGCATAGTCCCTTCAGTCATTAAGAATTCACACTTTTCCGGACAGAGGGACAGGTTCATTTCAATACACTTGTCCAAACTTTTCCCAGGTTAGACAAAGCTTCCTGGAAGTTAGAACCATAAGGAGTAAAATAATCCATATATATTTCCACTGCATCATGAATCAGTTCAGAGAATATACTCAATACTTCTCTCTGGAAAGTGGAGGGAGCATTGCACAAGCCAAAAGGAAGGACTCGGTATGTAAAGGTACCCCAAGGACAAGTGAAAGTGGTCTTATCTTGGTCTTCCGGCCTGATTTGGATCTGATTGTACCCGCTAAACCTATCTAGGAAGGAGAAAAACCTTTTCCCCGCTAGACCATCTAACACTTGATCTATGTAAGGCAAAGGAAAATGGTCCTTCTTGGTGGCCTTGTTCAGTTCCTGATAATCGACACAAATTCTCCACTTACCATTTTTCTTCGGTAGTAGCACCAAAGGAGAGACCCATTCACTGTCAAAGATGGGGTAGATGAATCCTGCATCCAGTAACTTTTACAATTCTTCCTTGACAATGTCTTTAAGGGCTAGATTCATCCTCCTTTGAGGCTGCCTGACTGGTTTGCAATCTTCCTTAATGTAAATGTGATGAGTACAGACTGAAGGGTGCACTCCCTTCATCTCCTTATAGCTCCAAGCGAAGGGTTTCTCAATAAGCTACACAGTTCCTTCTCCTGAGAGGTGGATAGGGATGAGTTGATTTTCAAGGTTCTTTCTGGGCCGAACTCTATATTCTTAACTCGGAGAGAGGTCGGGTCAGCCACACAGAAATCAACTAAAGGATTGTCTTGGGTTTCTTTCACTAGCTCTTCTAATGGCAACATACTGGGGGGTGGATTCTGAATCAAGTTTTCAATGATATCATCCTCAGTTTGTGGTTCCCCCCCCATGGCAGCTTCTACTGCACACAGTGGTGTAGAATAGACTTCATCCTCATCTTCCTCCTCCAACCAGAGAGGTAGATCATGTTCTAACAAAGGTTGGGCAGGAGGGTATACTACCAGTTGCTTGGACATATACCCATTCTTGATTGTCATGTTCCCAGCTCGACAGCTGATGTAGGCATCTGCAGTAGCCAACCAGGGTCTTCCCAGGATGAGAGGATACCCAGTGAGATTTGCCTTCGGCTGGAGAACCAGGAAATCAGCAGGGTACTCCCAAGAATCGATGGAGACCATTACATCTTCCACAATCCCTTCAGGGGTCACGATGGAGTGGTCTGCTAACTGCAGTACTATTGTGGTCTTTCTCAGGGAGCCCTAGAGGTTGAGCTTGAGCATAGTGTCCTTGGTCATCACATTAATGGCAGCCCCCAGATCAATCAGGGTATGGGGGATCATGGTGCCATTGATGTGGACATCGACTACTGGGCTTCTAGGGTCTAGATACTTAGGATAGATTACCTACCCCAACATCAGGTCAGACAGTTGTCCTATGACAGTGATGGTTGGGGCATCTCTCTTGCGCCTACCTGGATGCCTGAAGCACTTCTCTTTAATCATCTTGTTGTATATAGGCACATCCTTTATGGCTTGGAGAAGTGATATCTTTACATATAATTGTTTCAATTCTCCTAGAAGTTCAGTTTCTTCTCGGGTAGGTTGTGTTGTTCTGGATAATCTCTTAGGAAAGGGTGGAATTGCTTTCAGTTCACTTTCCTCTTTATCTTCCTCATCCTCCTTAGGGGAGGCTGACTATCTAGGAGAACCTTCCCAGATCATAGGTTAATCTCCTAAATCTCCACAACATAGGTTGGGCATGATGGTTCCCCACTATATACTTGCTGAGCCTGTTTGTTATTCAAGTTCAGGTTCGGTTGAGCAGGCATTTGGGGTTGCCTTGGTGGAGCAGGAGGTAATGGTTGCGGTTGAGCAGGTGGTGGAGGCAAAAGAGTGGGAGGAGAGTTGTACTGGGGCCTCCACCCCTGATGAGGTGCATTCCACTGAGGTTGTGGCTGAGCATAGGAGTGAAATGAATGAGCAGTTGGTTGAGCATGATATTGAGATGGATATGACCAAGGAGGAGGTGTGGACCAGGAAGGATGAGTAGGGGGGCCCCAAGAAGACATGGAAGTGGCTTGATTGGGGTTGTAGTATGCTTGGGATGTCCCTTGCATTCCCTACTGGTAAGGTCTAGGTCCATGCGGCCTCCTTTGGTTTATGAAATAGAGTGGTTCAGTGGCTCCTTTGGCCCCTTGGTATACAACTTTAAGTCCAGGAAAGGAAGGACACTTATTTGTAGGATGATCTTCTTCACAGACTGAACACACCTCTATAGAGTTCAATGGGCATTCGTTCCTAGGATGCCTTCTGGTGCACCTAGGACAAAAAATGGCCAAAGCCCTCTCTGCTTCCTCTTGTTTCCTTTTGATATGCAAGGTATCCATTTGCATGGCAAGAGTCTGCAACATCTCACTCTTGAAATCTTCCAGCATGTTTCCAAATTCACCTTTGAGGGATGAACTGGAGGAGGAGGTACTGGCCATGGGTTGACTCCCCCTACCTCTCTTTCTGGCTGCCCTAGAATGGTTTCTAAAGACAATCTTGATGTCTTCATAAGGTAGCTGGTAGATGTCTCCCCTAGCCAGTAAATGGAGGGTGTCTAGAAGGTCTTCCAGAATTCCTCTGAGCAGGACCAACTTCAGAGATTTGGGGTCAAGTGTGCACCTGGCCCTTTTATAACTGAGCTGGAATCTCTCTTCATAGTCCTCCAAGGATTCATCACTTCCCATGGTCATTCGGAATATTTCTTCCTTGGTATCTTTTGACCCACAATAGTCTCGATATTTGAGCCCAAGTTGTGATGTTGTTGCCAGGTAACCCCATGAACCAGCGCAATCCTACATCCTTGAGGGTAGAAGGAAACAGTTTCAACTTCTGCTCATCCTCTACATAGTCATAGGTTTGACAGATAACAACAAACTCAAATAGAAAGGTGTCAGGATCTTCTGTAGTTAATCCATGGAAGTGAGGTAGGGTTGAAGGGCTTATGTTCTTCATTTTAGTGTCCCCATTGGTCTCTCGGATGGGAAAGGTACCCTCTACTCTTTCTCCATTCCCCCTAGCATTTCTGTTTTCAGCCATTGTCTCAGGAGGGATGGTTTCTTCCTCTTCTTCTCCTATAGGTTCTTCAAATATTTCAGGTTGTTCTCCTAAAGGATCTTCTGGATCACTGCCACCGAAGAAGAGAGAAGGGTGGCTTTGTGATGTGGTGGGGGTGTTGGGTAGGAATTTCCCTGAATTATCTCTATTCCTATGAGGCATGAAAGGGAATCTCTTTTTTGGGTGATTTTTGTTTTTTTTTTTTCACTGCTTGTACCTGCAAAACTAAAATTGATTGAACAAACAAATTGCAACTACTGAAATGAACTTGCTGAAATGAAAATTTGCAGAATGGAAATGAAAGCAAGGAAATGACTAATCTACTTTTGCTGAAATGGAAATTGCAAAATTGAAATGAAAGCAAGGAAATGACTAATCTACTTTTGCTGAAATGGAAATTGTAGAATTGAAAGGACTAATCTACTTTTGCTGAAATGGAAATTGCAGAATTGAAATGAAAGCAAGGAAATGCAGAAATTGAAAGAACAACTACTCTACTTTTGCTGAAATAAACTACTTAGCAGAATGTTGCAGTAGAAAATAGAAGAAAGCAGTAATCACAAAATACTCTGACGCTTCCCCGGCAATGGTGCCAAAAAGTGGTGAGCACCAGTATTGCAGCAATAATGTTGCAACTCCTGGGGCTTCCTACTTTACTTTTATCAACCCGGTAGTTCGTAACAAACTTGGAAGCGACGGTGCTATATGCACAAGTACTAGCTCTTACTGCAAGCTGTCACTTGGTCAGCTGGCGCAAGATCACTAGGAGCTCAAGCCAACTTCTATGAGTTTCCAGAAGAAGCTTTTAACTGTGATGAAAGAAAGCTAACTCTACAAAGACTATTCTACTTGCAGAAAGAGAAAGAAGACTGGAGTGTAAAGCAAACCCTAGCAAACCCTAATTTTTCCAACTAACCCTACTTTTGCAGAAAAAGAGATGAAAACTGATGAAATGAGTGCCATTGACTACTAAAAAGGTAAATTACATCTATTCAAGCTATTCCTAGAAGAAAATGAGAAAATAAAATCTTTTTGCATTTCTATGTGTTTTACGCAAAATTGTTATGCATGTGATTTTGTCTGTTTGTGACTGTGGTAGAGGTTTGGTGGTGATGGAGGGCGGATTTGGTTTTTGCAGAGGTGTAAGAAGGTGTGGAGGGGTCCTAAGAAGCCTTTGGTAACCTTCTGAAGACTTCCCCTGCAATCAGACTTCAAAAAATCACTCACTGGAAATTCTACAGGAGGTTGCAGGAGATCTACAGGAGGATCTACAGGAGGATGTGGAGAGATATTTTTAGAGGTTTTAAGTGTGGAAAAATGGTGGGAAAGTGTAGTTGAAGATTGGAGGGATGTATTGAGGTGTCTAGGGCTTAACAAGGAGGATCAAGAAGGAAAATGATGGTTGGATTTGTTCAAATGACGAGAGGAAAGCTTAAGGAAAAAGTGTAGAAATTAGGGCAGATTCGTGAAGGACTGTGGATGACTTGTGAAACCTGTGAGAAATGAGATGATGTTGGCTGTGTTATTGATGTATTATGAGTTGGGGTGTGTTGTAAGAGATTTGTACATCTAACTACCGAAACTGAGCAAGAAAAGGACTAGCTACATCAAGAAAATAGAACCATATCTCTTGTTAACCTAATTTCTAACCTAGAAACATGAAGTGTTGAACAGTACCCTATGTATAAAAAAAATTGCAAAGAGATTTATTACAGAAATAGGAAATAATCTTGGAAAAATGAATCTGAAGCAACCCTTTAACTTTTCAAATCGAATCATCACACTAGAAATTGCATGGAGGAAGCAAAACTGTGTTTTTGGTGGCAGCAATGGTGCCTTGACCTCAAATCATGGTCCCAGGAAGGGAGAAAGGAGATCAGGGCCTGTTGTTGGCCTTTTTGAATCTTAGCCTATCACTATATTAACTACTTCAGCAACTGAAACAAAAGCAACTATGCAAACTATCAAAGCAACCTATTCTAACAAGGTAAAATGAATATATGTAACAGAAATTAACTTATGAACTGAAGAAAAAACATATAAGTACAAAGAAAGAGGTGCTGGGTAGCTTGGGTTGGGCCCTAACCCAAGAGCTTCAGCCCTCTAGAAGAAATCAATGCTGGCTCAGAAAATATGTCATCTCCATTATCAAAATAAAAGTCACATTACATAAATTGTTCACAAAAATAAGCTCGAAAATGAGCTGAACAAGAGCTGCACAAAAGTATGAAAATTCTACTAATAACTGGCTAAACTACTGAGGCTCTAAGCCCCCCTATTTATACAAATGGAGTCCCCCAACAGCCCTCCTAAAATCAAGGGGCTCGACTTCCCAAAACTAGAGATAGACAGTAGTTCTTCTTGACTTGCTCGGCTGCCCCTTGGATGCATCGATGTGGCTGTTTGTGCTTCGAGTTTCTGATGGAGGTTTCGAGCTAGGGAGTCATAAATGAGGGGTACACCCTCCTACAAATCCTCTCTCTTGTTTTCCTCGAATATTGGCTGCGAAATGCTCATTAATCCATTGACTTTGTCCAAAATTGACCAAAAATCTGCATAAAGCACACATTAGCCTTCATGGCATAATGACTAACCCAATTCACTCTATTAGCATAAATATAATAAAAAACATGAAATAAACTAATGAGAATGGTGGATTAAGCTGAGTTAGGAGGCCAAATGAGCCCATATAATTTCCCATTTCTGGGGCTCATCAAATGGCCAGGGCTTGACTTGAGCTAAGCCCTGGAGGGACTTCTAGCTTCTGCAAAAAATGAACTATACTGGAATACCATTCACAGGTGGCTAGATTTTCAGCCAAAGGCTGATTCTGCTCTTGCTCTTCTACTGCTCCCTCTATCTTCTCATCACCTGAATTTGAACCCATGCAATTGACGTCTAACAAACTTTAATTTTCCTCAGCCATAATTTTAGCCAAGCCTTGGCCTTTTGTTTGCTTATATGGGCTTGACCCAGGTTTGGAAGAATTATTTAGCCAAGCAAATCCCACAGCTACCGGCCCTTTCGGCAACAGCCCGTGAAGTGCGGGTTGAGGTCTCACCCGAGGTAGTAGGGGAGGGTGCTTGAACTAGGTTTCCGCACCCTTGGGATGTCTAGATGTGGTCTGAGGGGTTCGCGCACCGTCCTATAGCTTTGCGCTGCACTAGATCCGCACAGATCTAGATAATCTTAGCTTTCTCTTACCGCGCTGATTACAGATCTAATTTATTCGATTAAGTATTATACCCCAGTTCTACTTAGAGAGGTCTTTAAGCAAACATTTATTACTTTCATTTAGTTCACATATTAAGATTAAACCCGATTCAAAAGTACTCAATAAGAACAAGTGCGCAGATCAAAAAAGTTTCATTAACCATAAAAGAATAAAATTGCAATAGTTCAGAAGTAACACAGAATTCAAAATAACTTATCTTTATTTCCACTTATCACCCTTACATCCAGATCTTCCCTGCGCACTCAGCTGCAAGGGTCCGCACACACAGTTGCGGACTCTTCCAGGCCTCTGTACACACCGCTGCAGAGCCTCTATCCTCTACCCAAATCCCCGACTCGGACTTACAAATGCTCTTCAACTGCTCTTCTCAGACACCCATTACATATCTGATCTCCAAAATCCTCCTCAACCAAGAACTGCCTTTCCCCTCATAGAGCCGCGCTCTATTTATACCTAACTATGGTCCGCGGACTGACTTACTCCCTATTAGTTTACATAATTTCTTGGGCGGACAACCCTTTGACTCGACCTTTCAGTTTTCGCGTTCTGAATACTTCAGAGTTTTTACAATAATTTACTCCTAATTTCTAGGCTTTCTGTCTCAAAACCGTTTTGTGAGACCTTTGCTACCCAATAGTACCCCAACAAAATCATCGTGACTCATCCCGAGTCATTCGCTGGCGTGGTGAGACGCTCTGCCTTGGCTTCGTGGTTCGCCTCCCTTTGAGTGACACTCATTGTCCTGCTGCTCCTTTGTTGTGTCTTGCAATGCTCCAGCTTCGCTGTTTCTCCCACTTCCTGCAACCGATAATGCTCTTTCTGCTCTGCTCGGTTAACACAAAACACGACTTGATAGGATTTTATCGTGAGAGGGGAAGCCACCTACGGGACCCCTTGGTATAACCGCAGTCACTTCTGACCTTCGTATATTTTCTTAGCACTATCTCTGGCAGCCTGTGTTGCAATTTTTCAAGACCCTTGCTGCTGTCCGTAAGATCCCAATTTTGAAGAGACAGCAGAGCCAACTTAGTATCTACATATCTACCCGTGGTCTCCGTCTGTCGATCCTTTCGCTTTTCTGGTGTAGTTCGTTGGCCAACCCCCGGGCGGAGCGACGACATCCAGACCAATTCTGCTTCGTGTCTCCCTCTTCTGGTACATCCCCCACCGTTGATGCTGCCATCTACGGGATGCCCGCAGTTGTTACCACTATGCGCCTCAGAGAGTCCTGCTTCTTCAATGGCCATATCACCACCCTCGGGCATCCTCCTTGTGCAGAGAGAATGAACAGCCCCATATCAATACCCAGTATATGTTTTCCAGGAGTGAATGTCACCCGGTGGATGCCCCTCGGTGATTTATAAGTCATGCGAATTTCAAATTCACTGATTCTCGCTTGTTCTAGCGTCTTCATGTAAAATCTGTGGCGGCTCATGCCATATCTGACTCGTACTTCCATTCTTAATTGCTCGTTGCCTGCTCCCTTTTGCCATAATGCAGACATCATGTCATGAACAGTGACAGATACGGTCACCTTTCTTCGTAGCCATGCAGTGGTGCACTTCTGGTTGCGCAACCCTGAACTTATCACTGATCTAGCTTGACACGTAGCCTGGTATGCGCGCCTTCCTCCAGACTGCTTTACCATCCCGTGCTCTCTTTCAACTGGTTGGAGCGGTGAGACTGTTCCTCGAATGGTTAGTCAGGCGGCCAACCCACCCGTGTAGAGCTTCAGGCGACTGCCATTCACTCAGCTCAGGAAGGGGTCTCCATTAAGTTTAGCCAGCTGAACCGCGCCCCCATCGGTAACTTCTTTGATGACGTAGGGTCCCAACCAATGCATTCGGAGTTTGCCAGGGAACTTCTCGAATTTACTGTCATATAGCAATACTAGATCATTCTCCTTGAAGGTGCGCACCTTGATATGGCGATCATGCCATGCTTTTTCCCGCTATTTCTGCACTTGCTGATGGAATCCAGCCAAAAATAGTTCCTCCTCCATTTCTTTAAGCTGCGCGAGCCTTTCCTCCAAAGCCCTGTGATCTGCCATACCTGTGATTGTCGCGATCCACAGACTAGGTACAATATATTCCATAGGCATGATGACCTCCTTGCCATAGACTAACCAAAAAGGTGTCTGGCCCGTCAATTTCTTGCACATGGTTCGATATGCCCATAGCACAATAGGGATGTGCAAGTCCCAGTCATTTCATCGCGTATTACAGACCTTGGTCAATGCAGTCTCCAAGATTTTGTTGAATGCCTCCACGGTCCCATTTTCTTGCAGGTGGTATGGCGTACTCTGTTGATGATATATTTGGAATTCCTCAGTGAGTGCGTTGATGGTTTCATTCAGAAAATGCGTTCCCTGATCACTCATGAGGATTTTGGGACAGCCAAACCTTGTCAGTACATTCTCGAACAAAAACTTTGCAGCTGTTGCAGTCGTGCAATCTTTAACCGGTTGTGCCTCGGCCCATCGAGTTAAATAATCTATTGCGGTGATGATATAGCGCACGCCCGTTTTTCCTCATGGCTCAATAGGTCCTACGAAGTCAATTTCCCACTTCTCGAAGGGTTGTAGTATCATATGCGGTTGGAGTGACATTTCATCTCTCCGCGATGGTTTCCCCATCCGTTGACAGACGTCATAGGCTCGACAGTGAGCTTTCGAATCCTAATGTAGAGTGGGCCACCATAATCTTGCGTGAAGTATCTTCTGGGCTGTGGTGTGACCTGCATAGTGTCTGCTAGCAACCCCCCCATGGGCTTCAGCCAGGATCTGTCCTCGCTTGAACTCCGAGACATACCGACGCAGGATCTCATCGTTGCCCATTTTGTAGAGGTGTCCTACAATCACGGTGAAGTTTGCTGCGTGTATCACCAATTCCTTCTTCTGCTGAATAGAGTATCCCTGTGGCGTGGTCCCTGTAGTTAAGAAATGGATTATATCTTCAAAATGACCATCCGCTACGCGCACCGCATATAGCTGAGCATCCAGAAGTCCATCTTCTAGATTTGTGGGTTCTTTGCTGGTCTCAATTCGGGATAGGTGATCTGGGCCTGCATTCAGACGTCTCGGCTTGACGACGACCTCAAAGTCATACTCCTGGAATGACAATAGCTAGCAACAGATTTTCCCCTCAAACATAGGCTTATTCACTAGGTATTTTAATGCCGAGTGATCAGTATACATCTTAAAGTGACCTCCCAGCAGATAATGGTGAAATTTTTGAAGTGCGTATACCATCACTAATCCCTCGCGCTTAGTGGTGGAGTAATTACCACTCCTGGTCTAGTCCCTCCGCTCCTAGAATGCAATCGGATGGTCTAGTCCCTCTGCTCCTGGTTGAGTAAGTACCGCCCCCAGCGCGATACATGACGCGTCAACATGCACATGAAACTCGATGTCCCATTTCGGAAAGACCAATATAGGGGCTAAAGCCATTTTCTCCTTAAGCATCTCTAGGATTTTGTTGCATTCCTCATTCCAACAATAAGTAGCATCCTTCTTCAGTAATTGTTCCATCAGAGCCGTGATCTGGGCATAACTTTTGATGAACTTCCGATAGTAGCCCGTGTGACCCAGAGTGGCACGTAATTGTTTGACACTCCGCGGCGCTTGTAGATTGAGTATGACAGCGATCTTTGCCGAGTCCACCATCAAGCCTTGCTTACAAACCACATGGCCCAGCAGGTTCCCGAACAGGACAAGGAAAGTACACTTCTTGAGATTCAGTGCAATCTGGTGTCGGCAACAAGTATCCAGCATTAACCGTAAGCTTGCTACATGCTTCTTGACTAGTCCAAACACAGTCCAGTCATCCAGATAGACCTCTAAAAACTTGTGTATGAATTCTTTGAATGCTGCTACCACTATTCGTGAAAATATCGCCGGCGCATTCTTCAGACCAAAGGGCATCACCGTGTACTGAAAGCAACCCCATTTAGTAGCGAACGTCATTTTACTCCTATCTTCTGGCGTGATCTTGATCTGGTGGTATCCTAAGAACCCATCCGTGAACGAGTAGGCTTCCTGCCCCCCCACATTTTCCAGTACCTCATCTATAAACGGTGTTGGAAAGGGGTCATTTATGCAAGCATCATTGAGCTTCCTGAGATCCACGCAGATTTGAATCTTGCCCTTCTGTTTCTTTTCCTGCACAACCATTGGACTTACCCAATTGGACTCCTCGACAGGCTCAATGATTCCTGCTGCCAGCATCTTGTCCAGTTCTTCGCGGACCTTTGCTTTATATTTTGGGTTCAATTGATAGGGCCACTGCTTAACTGGTTTTGCGTCTGGCTTCAATGTTATCTTCATCACTCCCAAGTCCCCTAGGATCCCTTTTAGCTCCGTGATCTTTGTTGGAAACAAGTCTCGATATTTGCGGAGAAATTTGATGACCTTTTATACTGTAGCGTCGTCCCAATAATCCTCGAGCATTGTGTACTTCGGCTCTTCTTCGGTCCCTATATCGAATTGTTTTGTTTTCAACGGTGCCATCATATCAGGATCTTCGATTTCGGGTCCGTGCACCTCGCGGTTTCCCTCTGATTTTGGAATATTGACGTTTCACGGATCATCCTCATCATCTTCTACCTCGACATTATAGCATGCAAGGGCCTGGCTCAGTTGCTGCGACCAATCGGGCTGCGCAGGTTCTTCTGGTTCTGTTGGCGTCTTGAAAATGGCGGCCTTTACTAGCTGGAGCGCTTCATCTACAGGGTCCATCCATTGATCTTCAAAGAGGAATGTCGCTAAGAACCCTTCGTGCAAGATATCCCACTCGCTTGTGTCGTGCCAGAGCTCTGCTTCAATATACCAATTTCTAGGAATGACATCCAGGGTGTGATAGAATAAGTGCACCCATTCTGGCTGAGGTTCCTCTCCATAGGCTTTGGTCCATCTGGTAAGGTGCATGCGCGGGTCATCACGTCCATTGTATTTCTCTATTATACATACTTCCGGCTTCCCAAATATGATCTTCATCATACGCCTGTAGGCGTGCCAATCTTCGAACGTTCCTTCATGTGTGCCCCACCATCACACAGGCATCACGCACAGTGCCCATTTCATTGCGTCAAATCGTTGGTGCTCCAGTACTGCGATTTCAAATTTGGTCAGAAATTCATCCACCATCGTCAACCCATCATAGTTTGGCAATTCACGATCCTGGGCCTTTACGTAGTACAACGATTTTGTCACCATGTTGCAGTGAAGTGTGGTTACTTCGTTCAACGGATCACGCCACCGCTCGTCTTCCTCATCTAAATCATCAGTGCAGGATTCTCCATCCCCTTGTGATATTCTTCTATCCTCTAATGTCTTCACCCATCCTCGCCCCTGAGCAGTCACTCTTTAACTACAATCGTCGTTGTCATCACTGTGAACCGGTTCGATGTAGCGCGGTCCTTCAGCCGAATCTAGCGGAATAACGACGTAGTGTGCCTTTGTTTCAAATATCATTGTCCTCTTCTTTATATTAATAACTCCGTTCATGTCGGTGGCCCAATCTATTCCTAACAGTGCAGGATAGGGCGTATTTTCATCCATGAGCTCAATAACTTCAAAATCCGTGCGGGTACTAGCGCCATCAAGGTCTACCGTCACCCCTTGCAGCCTTCCCATGGGTAGCACCTTCTGTTGATTTGCCATCTATAATTGGATAGGGGACCATTGTAGTGTCGGCTTACCCATGCGCTCCCATGTCTATTTTGGCAATATGTTGGCATTTGAGCCCAGATCTAAAATGACCCACTCCATCTCATAATCACCGATCTATGCTGTTAACTGCATTTCCCTTCCGGTCTGCGATGCATGTCTTCCCAACTTTCGAATGACGCGAGGCTCACTCCACCCTGCGCACCTATTTATCAACTCCTGTAAGCCTTTAACCACCCTGTTGTCGCGAAGAAATTTTATACATGTCTCTAAAAAGGTAGTTATCATCGAGGGATCCTTGTCTATTTCGGGTTGATCCCTATTACCTAGGGTAGAGACCTCCACGAAGCTTCCCTGAGCTTCCCGATACGTCCCCTTATCGCCTCCTGGGTTCTTTCCATCCGCTCCTGTGGTTGTGCCACTCCTCAGCATCATGTTGACCTTGGGATCTTCCTCGCGGGGTTCAGACCTCATCATTTGCACATTCTAGGTCGTTGTTGGTTGTGCTGCCCTCTTTTCCCGAATCTGTGCTATCAACGAAGGACAGTCTAGCAGCTCATGATCGAATTTCTCACAATAGCTGCACGAAATTCTGGTTGGGTTGGTACAATCTCGCGCGTAATGTCCTGGTCCTCCACAGTTGTAACAAATTAACTGCCCATGACCCCTTCCTGGTCCCATTCCGCCTCGTCCTCGACCGCGCCCTTGGAACCCACTGCACGCAATCGCCGTGACTGGATCCTAACTTTGCACCTCCATTTGCATTCTATAGGAAGATGATTGATCCATCAACATTTAATAGCTACGACAATCCTTTTCTTCATGGCCCACTGATCTACAAAAGTTGCAAAAGAGCTGCTGGGGGGTTTGGTTGTATTTTGGTAATAGATGACAGTTATCAGTGTTATGCTTTCCTCCCACCTGACAGATTGCACACCAGAGTGGGTTGATTGTGCTTGGTCTTGCCTGTGCCTCTGGTCGCAATGGTGTTGGTCCCCCTGTTACCACCAAATTCATCGAGACTG
This sequence comes from Pinus tabuliformis, assembly GCA_031772625.1. Classification (NCBI taxonomy): domain Eukaryota; kingdom Viridiplantae; phylum Streptophyta; class Pinopsida; order Pinales; family Pinaceae; genus Pinus; species Pinus tabuliformis. The sequence continues at coordinate 175,781,039 of CM062807.1, read as the reverse complement.
GACAGTGATATTTATCGTGTCCCTGGCTCTTACACCTTACACACCATACTTCCTCCCAGACTTCTAAGCGCGACGTCTGTTCTTGTTTTAACTTTTGCATTTCCAAGCATAAGTTTTGGACCTGCGCTTGAATTTTCTGAACTCCCAACCTTGGGTCTGGTATCGGGGTTTCATGCAGATGCATTGCTGCCTCCAATGCTTCAGCTTGGGTTGAGATCTTTTGTTGTAACAAAGCTGACTTTAGATATGGCGTTAATGATGCGACGAACCAAGTGCAGTGCTGCTCATCTGTCAGTGTCATGTTGGCCTCACAGATAGCGCTTTTCAACCTCTGATCTAGATCCCACGGAGTTTCACCTGGCATCATTACAATCTCTTTGAACCCTACGACCGATTGTTTTCCTGACTTCGGCCGGCTAAATTCCTTTTTTAGTTTGGTCTGGATTTCTGCTACCCCCGCTATTGGGTTACTGCTTAAATACTTCATGTACCATGTCAACGCTCGGTCTTGCAATGCGCTGACTAAGGTAGCTTTCTTGATATTATCATTCGTGATTTGCTGCACATTCCATACTAATGTTAGCACAAACCAGAATTTCTCCTGGTCTTCGCCTCCCGCTCCCTTGAATACCGACAACTGAATCGCGCTTTCCATAGTTACCTTTGATCTATTAGTGATCCTTCTGATCATTCGATGTGTTTTCTCTCTGTGTTCCACACCAAACACCCCTTAGGCAGATCTCGGTCCCAGCAACGGAACCATTTGTTGGCTTATATGGGCCTGACCCAGGTTTGGAAGAATTATTTAGCCAAGCAAATCCCGCAGCTATCGGCCCTTTCGGCAACAACTCGTGAAGCGCGGGCTGAGGTCTCACCCGAGGTAGCAGGGGAGGGTGCTGGAACTAGGTTTCCACACCCTTGGGATGTCTAGATGTGGTCTAAGGGGTTCGCATGTCGTCCTGCAGCTTCACGTTGCGCTAGATCTGCACAAATCCAAATAATCTTGGCTTTCTCTTACCGCGTTGATTACAGATCTAATTTATTCGATTAAGTATTATAACCCAGTTCTACTTTGAGAGGTCTTTAAGAAAACATTTATTACTTTCATTTAGTTTGCATATGAAGATTAAACACAATTCACAAGTACTCAATAAGAACATGCACACAGATCAAAAAATTTTCATTAACCATAAAAGAACAGAATTGTGATAGTTCAGAAGTAACACAGAATTCAGAAGAACTTATCATTATTTCCACTTATCACGCTTACATCCAGATCTTCCCTGTGCACTCAGCTGCAGGGGTCTGTGAACACAGCTACGGACTCTTCTAGGCCTCTGTGCACACAGCTACAGAGCCTCTATCCTCTACCCAAACCCCCGACTCAGACTTATAGATGCTCTTCAACTGCCCTTCTCAGACACCCATTAGATATCTGATCTCCAAAATCCTCCTCAACCAAGAACTTCCTTTCCCCTCATAAAGCCTCACTCTATTTATACCTAACTATGGTCCGCGGACTGACTTACTCCTTATTAGTTTACATTATTTCTTGGGTGGACAACTCTTTGACTCGACCATTTACATTTCACGCTCCGCATACTTCGGAGTTTTTACAATAATTTACTCCGAATTTCTAGGCTTTCTTTCTCAAAACCATTACGTGGGACCTCCGCTACCCAACACCTTTGACAAGCTTAGTGGGCTTCACCTCTATGTAAAAATCTATGAATTTTGCAATCCATTTAGCTCTCTTTCCATTAATATCTAACTGAGTTAAGACATCTTGTATTAAGGCTGAAGGTACATATGCAACCACTTTGGAATGCAGAATATAAATTCTGAATGCCTTTAAAGATTTTATGAGAGCATAAGCTTGTTTTTCAATAAGGTCATACCTTAGTTCAACATCCCTCAGAGTTTTGCTGAAAAAGGCCACGAGGTGCTCTACGCCTTCATCATTTTTCTGCAACCAAACTACTGCAAGTGTATCATAAGAGGCAAAAGAGAAGATATAAAACTCATTGGTGTAATCTGGGCTAATTAGAGTGGGAGATTCCATGATATCTTGTTTGATGGCTTCAAAAGAGCTTCTTGTAGCATCTGTTCATTAAATTTCTGATCCTTTCTTCAACATGGAAGTGATGTGCTTCACTAGTTCTGCAAAGTTTGGAATAAACCTCTTGACAAAGTTGATGCTACCCAGGAAAGATTGAATGTCCCTTTTTGACCTTGGGATGGACAATGTCTTAATTGCTTGGACTCTTGCTGGATCGATCTTCACACCTTCAACATAAACAACATGTCCCAGTAGTTTGCCTTCTTCTAGAGAAAGCTGTGATTTATTTGGGTTCACAGAAATTCCAAACTCTTTGCACTTTAGAAACACCTTCTTCAAATGTTGCAAATCGTCCTTGTGAGTGCTGGAAAATACTGTTATGTCATCAAGGTAAATAAGGAAAAACTTGTCCTTCTCTCCCATAAAGGCTATGTCCATGGCCCTCTGAAAAGTAGCCCCAGCATTCATCAGTCCGAAAGGCATCTTGGAGTACATGAAAGTGCCCCAAGGAGTAGTGAAGGCGGTCTTTTCCTGATCTTATGGATGTACAACAATCTAATTGTAACCTGAAAATCCATCTAGGAAAGACATGACTCTAGCCCCTGAAACTTTTTGCAGCAAATGTTTCATCTTAGGCAGGGGGTAGTTGTCTTTTTTAGAGCATTTGTTCAGATTCCTGAAGTCAACACAAAGCCTGATTTCTCCATTCTTCTTTCTTACTACCACAAGGTTAGCTATCCACTTTGAATACCTTAGGGGAACTATGATCATGTCATCCAACATCTTCTTGTTTCTTTCTCAATCAAAGGCAATAAGGGAGGGCTTATAGGTCTTAATTTCTACTTAAAAGGGATGGTGTTCTTTTCCAGTGGAATCTTATGCTGAATGATGTTTGTGTCATAGGTTTTAAGATCACTGTATTCCCAAGCAAAAATATCAACGAATTGCTTCATCAGGGTGCAATACTTTGGGCAGAAGACAAGTGAGTGGACAAATTTATATGCTTTGGATGAGCTGGACTCCCCACATTATGTCTATGAACAACAGACTCATTTTCTTTTTTGCAGGCTTATAAGGTACATCATTATGATCAAACAACTTCTCTAGGGGCACCAACCTTTTGGGTATATGGTTACTAGGTAGCTGAACAATGATGTCCTGACCAATCTTGTCCTTTAGCTTGGACTGGTTGCATTCTTCCATGGTTTCATTTTCTTGGTTGATGTGCATTTCAGAAAATTCATCAATGACTTGTAAAAACCTATTAATTTCATCATCATCTTCAAAAACTTTCCAGTATTTGACATTGTCAAGCAGAGATGGTATATATTTCACCTGAACTTCATAAGTCAACTTAGGAGGCAAAGGAGGAATAAACATGCTAGCAGACACAACAAGGGAATCAACAAGTTGGTTCTTCATTCTCAGGATGTAAGAAATGCTGAAAATATTAAAAGAGTCCTTGAGCTTCCATACCTCATCTCTGTATGCTTTCAGCCTTGGATGCTTTGCTTGGAAAGTTTTGTTGACCTGCTAAATGATAAGGTCTGTGTCTCCAAACACTTTTACACCTTTGATGCCCATTTATTTAGCAGCGTTTAAGAACAATATCAAGGCTTCGTACTCTGCTATGTTATTTGTGACCTGAAAAGTTATTTTGAAAGATAAATGAATGCATTCCTGTGTGGGGGACACAAGGACTACACCTGCCCCTATAGTTTCCTTAGAGCAAGATCCATCAAAGAACATGTCCCAAATTTGTGGGCCTTCTTCCTTAGTGATTTGGAAAATTGGTTTCTTAAGCTGCATGGAGGCCAACTAGGATTCTTCAATTTGAAGAATACAAGCTCCAAAATCAGTGTCGACAGCATAGATGGGATGATTAGTGGGATTCCGTTCATCACTGATGATATAAGCCAACTGAGCTTCTCTGTATACTCTCTTGCTCTCAACTCAAAAAACTAGGACAGTAGCGTAGGATAGATCATTTTGTAATGTTCCACCTAATCTCTTGATCCAACCTCTGGGAATCAACATGCCAAACTTGGGGGGTACATATTCTACCACAATATCCATCATCATGCTTTTCATGGGTAGCTGAGACAAAGTGATGGCTAGGTCCTTGATTAATCCTAGACATTTCACTTTTCTAGAGTCAAAAGAAAACAGGTCATGATAAGGCTTGTTAATGTCAAGACCCAACTCATCCATGACAACCTTGGGCATTAGATTATGGCTGGCTCCAGTATCTAGAAGGCAGTTGAGAAGGATTTTGTCATGAATAGTCAAAGAGATATAGAATGATGGGGAGCTATCATCATAATTTTCAATCATTGGGCTGAGAACAACAGCTGGTTTGTCATCTTGCAGATTTACATAGTCGGTGGAGGCTTGGATGGCATTAGGCTCAAGGGCCTTGAGGATAGATCTCTTGAAGGACTCATTCTTCACTAGTTCAATCAGAGGTATAGGTATTCTTAGCTTCTGAATTTCTGATTGAAAACTGAAAGGAGAAGGAGACTTGTCAAGGCCTTTTACCTCATGAGTTGGAGCTTTGAGGATGATGGGATCAATTGTCAATCGCTTCTGCTTATTAGCTTGTTGTATTGCAGGGACAACAACTCTTTGAACAGGAGTTTCCTTGGCATTATTCATCTTCGACCTCAGATTATATCTGTGCTGATCAGCAGTTTGCAAAACAACTTCACCATCCCATTCTTGGTTGATCTAATCATTGAATAATTTCTTTTCATAGGCAAATGAGGTCAAAAAGGAGGCACTGCCTTTGTCTTCCAGACAATGGATCTCATCATCTTCTTCAAACTGCTCTTCTTCCATGGTTACATTCTGGAAAGGGGTATTTACCCTTTGGTCTTCATTAGCATCTTTGCTTCTTTGCAGAATCTACAACTGCTCATTAGCTTTTCTATATGGATTTGGGTTTCTAGGAGCAAAGGTATTAGGAACTCTTCCTTTCCCAGAGTGTTGCTCAACCTTTAATTTGGAGATTTCAGAGGCCACGGACTCTATCATCTTGGTCATTTTATCTATCTTGGGATCTGAAGATGATGAAGACTCGCCTCTCTGTCTCCTTCTATCAACTTTTCCCTTGAGCTTCTTTGCAGCCATGATGTTCGATTCTACTTCCAAGGCTACATCATGCATATCAGCCAAAGTAGCACATCGCCTCTCCCTCAACAGTAGACAAAAGTCATAATAAAAGGCACTGGCATAGGTGAGTTTAGCAGAGGTAATGGTGGGTTTTACTTCAGCTAGTATCTTGTTGTACATGAGGTTAAACCTTTTATTAAAATCAGACAACAACTCACTATTTTCCCTCTTTAAGTTCCCAAACTCGGTGTGGTGGTAGAGTAGATCCTTTTTATCCTCCCAATGCTTTAGGAATGCATCATCTAAAGCCTCAATATCTGCTATAGACCTTGGGGTTAGTTCTCTGAACCATTTTCTAGCCTCTCCATTTGGACTTTGGACAAAGACTCTCATCCATATGTCATCTTCACTAATGTCCAGGTTATTAGCATAGCTATAGAATGATTCAATATGTTCCTCGGCTGAAACACCTTCAGTCCCAGTGAACTTAGGCCTATACTTCTGATATTCTCTAGTAGGCATGGCATTCAAAGGAGTGGGCATTACTAGAGGTCCATACCTAGCAGCTATGATTCTTTCCATTTTGGTAGCTGCTTATGGACCTACCATAGCTATGGTGGCTATAAGGGTACTGGAAGTCTAAATGACAGAGGGCTGAGGAGTGATTGATAGGACTAAAGGAGTATGATGGATAGGAGGAGAGGCTTTCTTCGGGCTTAGAATGGAAGGAGGACCTAGAGAATAAGGAGCTCTATGAATCTCTGTGATTTTTTCTTCACTGATAGTATGAGATGCTATACTCTCAACATGTATTTGTTCTATTACAAAATTTTCTTGAAGAGATATAGAATATTGTTTAGAGCTACCTGGACCTGATACTCCTTTCTACAATGCCTTTCTTTCTTTGATGATTTTTTCAGGGTTAGATACTGGGTCAGCTTGTGGCTTCTGAGGATTTCTTCGAGTATGCCTCACAAACTGAGCCAGAACTATGAAGTGGAGTCACCAAGAGGTTCATCCTCCAGTAGAGTCGCCAAATAGATGATTACAACCAAAAAAGTGCCCAGACTTTATCTATCATCAAAGTTGGATTTGTGTCATCTCCCAGGGAAGCCGAGCTTCAGTATTTGATCCCTAGCAATGGTGCCATTTATGTTATCACTCCAGGAAGCTCTCCTAGGTTGTAGCTTGGAGATGCCTGGTAACATATAAATCTTCAATATTGTTCTCTGAACTATTGGAATGGATGATGGTTTGGATCAAGTGAGATGACTGTTTCAACTCTATTTTCACTCAAGACATGCAAGAACACACTCAACTTTACAAGGCTTTAGACCACTAATGCTCAATAGTTTATAGATTCAATGGATAGATGGAGAATACTGATTGTACCAGCAGATGCATACATAAACAGATATGAATGGCTACCTACAGAAAGAAAATGAAGCTTACAAATCTAATTTATCAATGCAGAGATAAGATGACAATTACCTGGCATTTGACATAGACGAAAACATGAATAACCCATTCAAGTGCAAGCTTAGAAAAGAGGGAAAGATGGGGATTGAACATATAACAGCAAAAAAATCTTGTATTACTGGCATGAAGGTGAGAAGCGTAGAGGAGTAGAGTCTCCACAGTCTCCAAAAGTTGAACCCTTCATACCTCTAACTTTCAGCCATTTATAGGTTTTCTTACAATGCTCTTGAGCTCTCAAAGGCTTCAAGTGTCTTAATCTATCCTCTCTATCTTTTCAACGACTTGATTCCATGACTAGACACACATAAGCTCATAGGTTTCTTTTCTAACAACAGAGTAACCACATTCTGGTAATTTGTTGTGCTGTCAGGGAACTTTCTCGTGCCAACGATGCTCCATGATCACTTCTGTTGGTTTTGGCTGTGTCATACTGTGGCTTTTTATCCCTTCTGCCTCTGTCTCCTGGCCTCTTCCTAGATGAGTGCACTGGGCCTTTGAAATCCTTTAAATGGCCGCTTTCTGTTAACATGGAGAAATGTTGCAACACTATGAAATTCCGCCAAAACACAGTTCATTTCGGACTTCAAAAGACCTCAAATATGGTCCATTCCTCTATCGGGTCTGCCCTCAATCGCTATTGCAAGTCACTTCGGATTTGTTTCCAAGGTTTCCCTTCGTATTTTGAAATACGTTAAAAAACATTAAAAATCCTAAAAAGATGGCTTTGGCGGATCTGAAATATTATATATTTTCATTCCCGAACCCCTTCGGGTCCGGGTTTTATCACATCGGTGCTGTCCCTTTATATTTTGTTAAATAAAAAAATATGCGAAAATAAATTAACAAATGCCTTTTGGTGGATCTGAAAATCTATGCAATAATGCCTATATAGCCATTGGGTCTGGCTAATCACATCGCACATATACATGTATAAAGGCCCCGCTCCATAATGTTTCCCTGATTACAATCCGTTGATGCGATCGATCGCAATCACATATCGCTCATGCCCCGGGCCAATGGTGAGCGCTCTATTGTGTTCTCTGATAACGATCCTGCGATGCAACGTGGGCCATCGATCTACGCGCTTAATTGACGGTCCTAGTTGACTCCACTGGTTGCCATCACAAGTTTCATATGGTCCGCCCTCAATCCGCCGATTGCGACCTGCCGATCAAATCTGGACCGTTGATCGGCCAGATCTGACAACTGTTGTGCATTTCACTGTTCAGACCTCCTATACTCAGTTTTTTCACTGTTTCCTTGGGTTTTTGGCAGATAATGTTTTTCCACCATTCTAAGGGTTCTTCTCCTGCGATGGTTTTGATCTTTTGCATGATTTTACTAGCTTTTGAAGACTTAGAGAGCATATTTGGATCCATTTGGATTAGGACCCTATGCAATTATAGATGCGAGAGTAATATTCTGAGGTTTGGCTTATGGCCAAAGCGAAGCAGCGAAGATGTGGCCGTCGGAGCTGAAACAACAGACATTTCCGCTAAAAATAGCAGCACTACAACTCAGGTGCTAACAACTCCATTAAAAATTTCAGAATGAAATGAAATGAGCTTACCATGCTACAATATAACTACTCCCATGGCATAATTGCTTGCATCTGTTTGAATTTCGAATGGCTATCTAAGATCTGGAAGTGCCAATACCGGTGCTCAACTGATCTTTTGCTTCAAAGCATCAAATGATTTTTGCTGTACATCTCCCCAATGGAAGACTTTCTTGACAGTTGTCAATGCATGTAATGGAGATGCAATGGAAGAAAAATTAGCAATAAACTTTCTCCAATATTGTGTTGCACCTAAAAAGCTTCTTACCTCTGTAACTGTATTGGGCTTGGGCCAATTCAGAATGACCTCAACCTTAGATGGGTCTATCTTCAACTCACCTCCTCCAACAATGTGTCCCAAATACACTAAAGAATTCTTCCCAAATTATATTTAAAAACAACTATTCTTTTCTCAAGACATCAAGTACTTTGTTTACATGCATGACATGTTCATCTCTTGACTTTCTAAATATGAGAATATCATCTAAGTAGACAATGACAAATTCATCTAGAAATGGTCTCAATATATCATTCATTACCCTCATGAAAGTAGCTAGAGCATTTGTAAGACTGAAAGGCATAACAAGCCACTCAAACAATCCTTGTTTAGTTTTAAATGTGATTTTCCAAATGTCTTCTTCAACTATCCTAACTTGATGATAACCACTTCGTAAGTCTAACTTAGTGAAATACTTTGCATACCTCAACTGATCAAGAAAATCATCAATTCTTGGGAGTGGATAATGATTCTTTACCATGATTTTATTCAGTGCACAGAAATCCACACACATGCACCAAGTTCCATCCTTCTTTGGCACCAAGACAATGGGAAAACCACATGGTGAAGTAGATGGGCGTATGATACTTTTGTTCAGAAATTCTTGAATTTACTTTTTGATTTCTATGCTCTCCATAATCGACATGCGATACATGCCAATGTTTGGAAGTGGAACATCCTATTGCAACTGAATCTCATGTTGAATTCCCCTCTTGAGAGGTAACCCCTTTGGTTCCTAAAACATCTCGCCATGCTTGCTTACCACATCAAACAAATCAGATTTCAATTTATCATCACAACCTTAAAAAGATTCATAATAAATATCATTCTTTTCTTGATCATGAGAAGCAAATTTTTTTTACTTGCATTTACTAGTCTCTTCATCTGCCCTACATTAACCAAAGAAATATTCAGCTTTTTGCGATGGGTTCTCACAATGTACTCCACCCCATTCTTGAGAAATATGTATTTGTTGTCATGGCGATAAAATACTTATTTCCTATCATACAAATAAGAACTACCCAAAATGATTCCTGAGATGTCAAGTGGAACTACATCTAACTCAACTTCATCAATGAACTTTTCAGTAATGGAAAACTTGAATAAACACTTCCTTATAACCTGTAAGTTTGCATTGTTAATTATCCAACCCAAGGGATATGGATTATGATGAGGTACAGTTTCAACGTTTAGTTTTTTTAACCAAGTCTTTTGAAATCAAGTTTGATTGTGATCCACTATCAAATAATGCATCAATCTTTGTATGATTTGAAATCACTCTTACATGAAACAACTCTATTCTTGACTCTTCATTTGGAGTGTTGTTTTGACTATGTGAGGAACTAGTGCTTGCAATAGATTCTTTCCCTTTTGCGACCATGGCTGAAATCTTGGTCTCCTCACCATAATTTGAACCAAGGTCATGTTGTGTGGTAGAGGTCGTAATTTTTTTTCCCTTATTGTTTTGTTTCTTAGGCCTTAATTCGGGATGCAATTTCCAGCAATGGGCTTCATGCCCCTCTTTGGAACAATGTTTGCATGTTATTTTCTCCCCTTCTTTCTTCACACTTGAATTCTTCTTTACCTTCCATTTTCCACCCTTCTCTTTCTCCTTACACTTGTATGGCTTCCTCTTACTACCCTCTCCCTGAATTTTCTTTCCTCTAGATTCAAGGTGTGTGGGATTGTACACATACCACATCTAAGTTATTTGGATTGAACATGAGAATAGTATGTTTCAAATAGGAATGTAAACCCCCAATATAATTCAACAGTGTATCTTGGGAATTCAGATTCACTCCTAACAAAAAATCCCTTTTCCTAAACTCCTATGTATAATCTTGGACTATTTGGCCTTTAAGCTGCCTAAACTTCTGCCAACTCATAATGGACTTTTGCATATAGGCTAAAGGATAAAACTATATTTGAATTACAAAAACAAATTCAACCCAAGAAATTGATATCTTACCATGGATTCACATTTCCTCTTGAGTCTTTGCTTCCCACCAAACTAGTGCAGCTCCTTCTAGCCTCAGTGAAGCCAATTGGATTTTTATGTCGTCTTCTTGAAGGTTTTGAATTCTGCATTATACCTCCAACTATCAAATCCAATTGTCCAACTTTTTTGCATTCATCTCTCCATTGTACATGGGAAGTTCAAACTTAATGTTGAATTTAAGTAAGGAAGTCTTTCCTTTTGGGGTTTTAGAATGAGCATGGGCAGTTTCAGTGGTGGTAGTGGAGGATGATGCTGTGTGAGATGATGAAGATGATGAGGATGGTGGAGATGGAGGTGGCTTTCCACCATTCCCTTTTGAATTCTTCTTCTCATATTTTTTTATCCTCTGAGATTCCTTCTCCATGTGGAGGTTTAGAACTCTCTCCAACCATTCTAGTGTTCCTCTATTCATAGAGGACTTTAACCATCACAGTTAAAGTATAGAAAAATTTCTTGAATGCTTCCTCTTCTGAAGAAGGACCTTCAGGTTCTCTTTCTCCAGACATAATGGATGTGGATTCATGTTCAGAAATTAGTACTGCTTGTACCTCTTCAATCTCAATTGAAGGTAAAACTTGAGGAGTTTCAAGTGAAGCTGGAATTGGAATTTTGGGTGGTGGAGATTGTGGCCTTACGACTCTCCTTCTCCTGGTCATTACCTCAAGATTTGCTACTAATAACTTCCCTTCTCCTTTCTGCAATTTTAACCTTGTAAGCATCACAATTTTGCAACCTTAAAAAGCCCTACTTGCACAAACTCAAGAAATTAAGAAATTCAACCTTGCTCTGATACCAACTTGATCTGTATTTTATTGTTAGTATTTGTTGTGCTAATATAAATTACAAATTTATAAACATGTGCTTGCTTATTGCTTCTTGTACTAAGTTTTCATTAGTTGTTTGTGCATCTAAACATGTAAATTTCCTTAAGTTTAATACGACATTCATGAGCAAAATAGCTTAAATGATCAATTTTGAATAAAAATAGTGAAAAGTATAGCAAACCATCAGATAGACACATAACACAGAGTTTTGATGAAGGAGTTCACCCCTCCTGGGCTACATCTCCTTGGTCCAACTTCCATGGCTTAGGCCTCTGTGTTACCTCAATTATGGAAAAATTCTATTTTACAAATCTCTATGCCTCCCGATACCTACACCAATGTGTTTAGAATGTCCAAATTAGCCAAGAACACCTCTTTTTGAGCTCAATTTGGTCGAAAATTGCTCCAGTTATGCCTCTGACAGTTTTTCCCTTGAAAAGCTCCTCAAAATCTGAAAACTCTAGTTAGGGCCGCTAAATCTGGAGGTAGGCCCGAAAATGGTGGCACTGCCAAAATTTATGCCATTTAAAACTCAGTTTTAATTAATTGTTAAACCAAGATTAGTTACCCACTAATCCGCAATTAGCACGATAACTGCGGAGTTAGGGCTGACCACAACCATCGGAGGTTTACACGCATTCAGTTGTTGTTAATCGTCGCATTAACCGCCGCAGTGATGGTCTTGCTGGAGCCGTTGAAGGTTGCTAACCGTTTGGTGTTAGTGGTGCCCTGTTCACATGCAGAGGGTTGGCCCTCCTAACCACCAACCCTGAAAACATTAGACTTTAAATATATGCGAACAACTATTGTAGTTAAGTAACATTGTATAACAGAGTTGGTAATGTGCACGCACTATGGAGGGGAGGTCACAGGGTCAAACCCTGGCGCCTCCATAAAATTTTACCACACCACTGTAGGGGCACGTGGTAGCCTCCAGGCTTGCCATGTGTCACCTCCCGATTGGTCCATCTCATCACCAATTTCCCAATGCCCAGATGCCACTTGTCAACACATGATTCATCCAACTATACAAGAATGTTCTAAGAATATTCCATGGAATATTCCAAGGAATATTCTCCTTGCTGACTGGGATGTACGAATGCCCAGTCAACATCCCAGTCAACCTTTTTCCAAAATTTTCCCTATTTAGCAAAGTGATCATAACGCAATAACTTTCTCATCTCATTAAGTCTAGTTAGATGGAAATTGAGAGAATCTCTTGATATTTTTAAAGTTTTATTATGCAGATTTTCCTATAAAATGGAGCCCTTCCAATATGCTTATTATAGTGACATACACACATAGTGTTGACAAGTCTAGAGTGGAGATAAAGGGAGAATGGATCTAGTGTTAATATTTTTTTGATGTGTATAGTGTATTTATATATCAAATTACCATCCTTAGATATCTAATATCAATGTTAAACTTATTTGGTAGTAGTTGACGTATAATCTCTTACAACCAAAAATGGTTATTTTAGGTATATAGGTTTTGATTGCACACAATGATGTTGCTACATGTTACAATATTGATATTTCATCAATAGAGGCTATGCCAAAAGCCATGAATGTATACATTTTTTCCTAGTTTTAAATAAAAAATGCGAAACATATTTTCTCTCCTACATACTAAAAATCACCAAAAGTGCTTATATAAGCCCTTACATGTATAAATACATAAAAAATATTATCAAAGTTATTTTTATATGAACATCCAACACTCTTTCAAGTGCTCCACATCAATGAATGAACCAATACTCATGAAATTGTACTCTTAATTGGATGTTTAAAAATGTTTAAAACAGCATAAATTGTCCATTGTAAGTGACCAACAAATCTAAGAAAGGAGTAAGATAATATTCAAGCAAAGGGAACCCATTTTTAGGCAAAAAAATGAAGTTGAATCCATCTAAAACTTTTGGTGTAGCTTGGGTTCCACATGATAAGAGTTCTATGCTTTGTATAACTCCCCCCATCATTTTTTCCCTGCTATAAACTAACTTAGATGTTTACAAAATTGCTCATAATTGATCAGAAATTTGACTTGTTGAGTCATAGAATGCAATAAGGTAAGGAAATATTGCAACAAGATTAGTATACTTCTCTAAGAAAAAACAAAGAAAAATGTGTGAATGTGAATATATTTAAAATTCATTAAAAAATGCTTAATTAATACACTTATACATTCTAAAATTGTTTGATAACGCATTTGTTGACCTTTGGGAGAAGAAATGCATTCATTTTCAAACAAAAATAATGGTATAAAAATACAAGACTCATCATATTTCCATATGTTGTTTTTGAGATGGACAACTTGGACCAACCCACCCAATTGATATGCTTAATTCAAATTAAGTTTTTAGAGGAATGTGGTGTAATTTCAAAATCTCGAGCTCCAACACTAGTCTAAAGCTTAGAGGTTTATAATATTTCCAAAAGAAATGCATGCAAATTTATATGTAAGTCAAGTCAAGATATTCAAGGTTTTTCATATTCCCAAATGAGTTTGGAAAATACCATATTGTTGTGTGCATCTCAAATATTTTTGCAAGAAAATATGTTGTGGTAGAATAATCTTGGCAATGTTTTTATACTCTCTTTTAGTGCAATATCTTTGAGGGGCTTCAACTTCCCTATAGACTTTTGTAATTGGAACAAGTCACCATTAATATTCAACTCCCTTAATTTCAGAAGTTCCTCCAAAGATCATATTTCTTAGATATGAAAATGTTGGTTTCAAATGATGACCACCTCTCAAGTGACAATGTCTATGTTGTTACACAAAGAAAAATTCAATTTTTAATGGGAAGAATAAGCACCAAAAATTGGTGAAAAGATCTAGATTTAACTCACTTTCACTTTTCCATAATTTTTATTGTTCAACACACAAACCATAGGGATTTAGTAAACTAATATCCCTAATGTATTTAAGTATGATTCATTCATGACATAAATTAACTTTAGAAATATTCCTGATTTTGACATGGTATTAGAGCTAAGGACTTATTTCTAACTCCCTGATTCTTGGGAGTTCTGCTTGTGCTTTTCTATTTTCTTGCTTTTCAATTAATCATAGATATATTTCTTCTCCTTCTCTTGCTTGAATCCTTTGTGTTTGAAGATTCACATTGTTTTAGTTATTCCCACACTACATTCACCCCACAACACCATTCAAAACTCTATGGTAGTTTTTGGTGCATAACAATTTAGTGTGAATTTTCATCTGCAACCAACAAGTCTCCATCCTCAAAAATAGTCTGTAACCTCTTGGTTCATTGGTCTATTGGGGATTCAATTTGGTTTGGGAAAACTCATTCTCATCCATGAAAAACAAGTCTCCATACTTGAAACTAGTCCACATCCTCTAGGTTTAGAAGTATGTTAGGGGCTAGAATGAGAAGTACACAATGAAATCGACCCCTTGCATATGGGAGAGGTATCTTGTTTATCTAGGCATTAACTTAGAGAATTTTTTGAAGATACATTCCCTCATCTCCATTTTCATCATGGTTTTTATTTGTGAGGAGAACTGTCAAGGGTGGTACCAAAATATCAAGCACACTCTCATCTTCAATGATTTTTAGGATATAATTCGTCAATTAGAAGTTATCACTAGAAAAAGGGAGTAGGACAATAGAACTAACAAACCTACATAAGACAAATAAATAGCCATATGTAATAACAAGGATAAGAAATCATATTCTTTGGTTTTGCAACAATAAGAGGATTTCTATGACCCACACTCATAGTTGGAACTTATACAACTATTAGTGAGCCTCTCCAACATAGAGTCGAAGGACGATGATCCCATGGCTTTAACTTCTAAGATAAAAAAACCATCATGCATGACATAGATTTTATTGGAGTGAAGATAGACCTTCCTCTCATAAGCTTAATCAAGGCCCTCTACCTTACATATTCTAACTACCTTGAATTGCTGCAAGTTGATGATCAACTTAATTCTATCATATTTGAATCTTTGGTAGAGAAAGTTACAATACATAAGAAATCCTTTGGAAAGAAGAAGACAATAGCTCAACCCACTGGAGAGATATTGCACCTTTATTAGAAAGGGAATAATCAATATCATGATCCCTCCATAGGAAATGGAAATAAAATAGGACATGGAAGAAATAATTCTAGAGGTAGTGGGTAGATAACATCAAGGAGAGAGATACGATTTTCATTGTATTCATTGTGGAAGAAATGGACATAATGCAACAACATGCAGAATCCCTTGGGAGAAGATCAAAGATAAACAATATCAAAAAGAAAAATATAAAAATATAAAAACACTAGATCCAACAAAAGGTAAATAACATGAATCTACTCATTACATTGTTGCCCATTGCAATATTGGAGTAACTAAATATTTATTTCACCCTTCATTTTCTTCTTAGAGAGATACATGAATTTTTGACATAGGTGCATGATGTCACATGACATTTTGAAGAGATGATATAGTTTGAATATTTCAATGATAATGTATATGATATAGTGTATTTTGTAGATAAATCAAGTCTCAAACCTTTGGGAATTTAAACCATCAAGATTAAATTGCCTAGATGGCTATATTTTATTCTACATTGTTCATTTTTGTGGCATCAAATGGTGTTCTAGTCTCAAATTTGGTTCAAGAGGCTCAGAAACACTATGACTCCAAAATCCAAAAATCGTTTCTAGAAAATCCACCTAGAACTAGCTCAAATAAGTTAATTAATCAATAATTATTTTTTTCCTAAGTCTAACTTATGATAAAAGATTAATTAACAACAATTAATTGAGAAAGGTGAGATTTCTATAGAAGTCACATGGATCAACTCAGAAATGATCTTAACCATCGATAATGATTTAATCAAGGTCATTGGTGATCCAACTAGAGATTATAAGAGGAGGTCGATGCGGTTGATGGAGAACACACTTGGAGGTTGAGTTCCTTGGTAGAGACTGCATTTCCCAGCTACAATGATTCAACAGAGAGAATTTTGAGCCATAGAGGGGATGCAAATATAGTGAGGGGCAAAGATAGTGAGTTTGGAGAAATTTTTCTAGTTTCGAAGAGTCAACTATAGGAGGGTCAAGTTTCCTTAGTGAGGCTACGCAGGGACTACGCAGGGACTACGCAAGAAACTTCAGAGGCAAAGTTCTATTTGGTTGGATTAAGGGTTGATTCAATTGTTGGAGGCTAAGATATTTTCGAAGGGATAAATTCATTCTCAAAGTATGAGTTGGGCTAAACGGATTGATCATAACGACTTCCAGGAAGAGTGTGTGAAGGTCTATGCAACATTGGAGCATAGGTTGATGCAGGGGTTTCGAGCAACCCAATTGTTGTCAGATTTGGATTTGGATCAATGTCGAGTGAGGCAATATTTGTCATGTAAATTTTTGTGGCTACTTTATCTTGTAGAGGATTGCAAGTTTTGGGCATCCGGTTGCATTCAAAATTTCTCATTGTTACATAATAATAAAACCCTCAATTGTTACACCAGTTTTCCCACATAGGGTTTTTCTGGGGACAATTGTCCAAAAATAACGATGTCATATTTTGTGTGTGTGTGCTCTATATTTCTCAGTTTCCAAAATTTTATTTTCCGCAACATTTTATGGTGAAAATTGTAGTAGTGATTTTATTTGTTATTTACTGTAGCAAATAAACTGCTTAATAATTAATCAGTTAGAAGAATAATTTTTAGTTGCTACAATAGTTAAAATTTTCACATGGTATCCGAGTGTTTTTTATGGATAAAAGGTTCAAATATTAAGAGGGAGAAATTCACTACTCAGAGGGAGAAGCAACATGATTTTTCCAAGGTGAGCAACTCAATATTTTTTTGCAGAGTAGATTCTTGATATAGGTACAATTTCTTTTGTAGTAATCTGTGGTAGCAGAATCAATGCCCGGTGGAAGAGAATAAAACATGAAATTATAATTTAGGATGTCTCTAGTAAATTTTCCAGAATCCTTGAGTATGACCTTGGATAGACTTGATATTCAGGGAGCCTCAGAATTGTCTTCCAGATTAGACGACAAATTTGTTTGCTTGACTAGCTCAGCTTCACACGGATTCTGGTATATAGATAGTGGATCTTCAAATCATATGACCGGAGTTAGAGAATATTTCTCTAGCTATAATGAGGAGAAAATGGACTTCTAGATAACAATGGGAAACATTACAAAATGAACTGCAATTGGGAGAGGTACCATTGATATAGAGAGGGAGCCAGGAGAAAGCACTAGTGTTACAAATGTAAATTGCATGTGTCAGGATTGGGTATGAACCTGATTTTGGTATCTTAGTTATAGGATAAGGGATACAATTTCCACTTTTTAGGGAAAAAGGTGTTCATTAAACACCAAAACTAGAAGAAGGTGAAACAAATTGGGGGACGAAGGAACGAACTATATAAGTTGCAGTTCGACTCACCAATAGCACTGGTGAGTAGTAGTAGTAGAAATGGGAAAGACATGAATGAGTTATGACACAAGAGGATGGTACATTTACATCATGGAGAACTTAGGAGGCTCATGGAGATAGTGACAAGTGTTCTAGAACTAAGCACGGAACACAATTATGTGTGTAAGGGGTGTGTGCTTGGGAAGTAAACTAAGGAGACTTTTCCAAGGAGTGACAACAAAGAAGATGGTGTGTTACAACTTATACACTCAGATATTTGTGGTCCTATGTCCACCATATCTCTAAGAGGTTATGAATATTTCATTACCTTCATTGATTACCATTCCAAGAAAACTTGGATCTACTTCTTGAAGACCAAGGATGAGGTCTTCAATCACTTCAAGGAGTTTGAATCTCTAGTGGAGAGAGCTACATGGAAGAATATCAGGGTAATTCGCTCAGATAATGGACGTGAGTACACATATAGTGACTTCATAGGATTCTGCGCAAAGGAAGGCATCGGGAGGGTGTGAACATCTCCATACAATCCACAACAAAATGGGGTAGTGGACTAGAAGAATAGATCTATAGTTGGGGTTACAAAGGAAATGTTATATGACAAGGACTTTACCAGGTTCTTATGGGCAGAGGCATGTAACATGACTATGTATATTCAAAATAGGGTTCCTCATAAGGCATTGGGGAAGATAACAAAAAAAAATGTCTTCTTAGGGAAGAAGCCAAGAGTGAGTTACTTTAGAATCTTTGGAAACATTTCTTATATCCATGTACCAGATGAGAAGCACACCAAGTTGGATCAGACTGCAGAGAGAGGATACTTCGTTGGGTATAGGAAACCTACAAAGCATATAGGATTTATCTTTTGAGCAGTAGGAAGATCATTGAGGGATGTGACATGAATTTTATGGAGGATAAAGACTTCAAGAAGTCTCATGAGATGTTAGCAGGTGATTAGAGTGAACTAGTAGAAGCTCCATTGTTCTAGCAACAAGGGAAACCACAGGTTCAACCAATGGGAACGTTGGTAGGACAGTCACAGGGATCCAATATAGTTACCAGTACTAACATATCCTCAGGTGCAGAAGATCTAGTGATTCCACAACAGATGGAGCAACAAAGGCAAGATGAGGAGTTGGTTAAGCCTCCCACCACTAGTGGTTGAACTAGCAAGGAAGTTCATCACACATTGAGATATGCAGAGAATTTCATTGGAGATCCAAGGACGAACAAGAGAGAATGTAGAAAACTAGATAGGTACCATGCATTGGTGGCATAGGTTGAATAAGCTTCCAACTATCAGGAGGCCACATAACATCAAGTGTGGATAAATTACATGGTAGAGGAGTAGAGTTCTAACATGATGAACAATTTTTGGGAGGTGGTGACGAGACCTGTGGACATGTTAGTTGTGGGATCTTGATGTATCTACAAGATCAAGTATGTTTCAGACAACATCATGGAAAAATACAAGACTAGGTTCATGGAAAAGGGTTATGCACAGAAAGAAGGGATAGATTATGAGGAGACATTCACCTCAGTTTCCAAATATACCTCTATCCAGTCAGTTATATCCCTAGCAACATAGATGGGATGGAAAATTCATCAGATGGACATCAACATAGTGTTCTTGAATAGGGTGATAGAGGAGGAAGTGTATATAGAATAGTCAGAGGGTTTTGAGACTCATGAGAGGCACACACATGTTGCAGACTGGTGAAAGTTCTATAGGAACTCAAGCAGGATCCCTAGGCATGGTATGGTCATATTGACAACTAATTGCACCAGATGGGATTCATCAAAAGTGATGTAGATCCCAACCTTTACTACTTGATGGTAAAGGATGAGAAACTCATCCTAATGTTGTATGTGGATGACCTCTTCTTAACAGGGCCATCAGGGCTCATAGAGGACTATAAGAGAAACTTTGAAGCAAAGTTTGACATGAAATACTTTGGGTTGATGCATTACTTCCTAGCTTGGAAGTGTGGCAGAAGAATGGTGGGATATCCTTGGTCAAAAAAGATATACTACATATATTATGAAGAGGTTCAAAAGGCAGGATTGTAGGCCCATGTCTATGCACATTATCACAAACTCAAGGACGATAGATGCATCAAAAGACAAGGATGTTGATCCCACCTTGTACATACAACTTATCAGTTCTATCATGTATCTGGTCAACACTGGGGAAAATATTTGCTTCACAATCAACACTCTCAGTCAATTTATGGTGGAACTGAAGAGAGTGCATTGGACAAAAATGGGGCACATTTTGAGATATTTGAATGGCACAGTCAAGTATGGGTTGAGGTATACTCGAGGTGATGATGTCAGATTATGTGGGTTCACAAATGCAGATTAGGCAGGTAGTTCAGTGGACAAGAAAAGTATCCTTGGGTACTGCTTCAATGTTGGATTAGGGATGGTCTATTGATGTAGTAGGAAGTAGAAATCAGTAGCATTGAGCTATGTAAAAGCAGATTATATGGCAGCTAGAACAACTACGTGCGAAGCTATATGGCTACAAAAGTTGTTAGTGAGTTTTTTCATGTAGAAGATGGGGACAACCAGTGTCTACTTTGATAATCAGAGTTGCATCAAGCTCTACGAAAATCGGTTTTCCATGACAGGTAAAAACATATACATATTCGATGTAATTTCATCATATATTGTGTGTAACATGAAGCGGTCCAACTACAATATGTTCCCACAGAAGAGCAGGTTGCAGATATACTCAAGAAATATCTAAGAGGATCTAAGTTCATCTATTTCAAAGAACAAATGGGTATAATGGAGAACCTATTTCAGTAGCAGATGGATAAGTGTCAGATTGATGTAGCCACATCTTGAGGGACAGTTGCAGTACTAATGGCAATTAGGTGTTAATGAGTGCAATGGAGTTGCAGCGTAGACATACTCTAGGAAGTGTAGAGGGTAGTAGCAATGAGAGAATTAGAAACAAGTGTAGCATGAGGAAATGGTTGGTTAAAACTTTTGGATTTTAGTTGCAGTAGTTGCAGTAGCAACAACAACATGAGATCAGTTGTAGTGCAGTGGCAGAGTTGGCAGTAGTACAATTGCACTGTGTAGTGTTAACAGTAACATAGATGCAACATTATTAGAGTTGCACATTAGTTGGTGGATAGTGGTAGCTTGTCACAAATGGCAGACATCAACAACATGTATGGTAGGAGATGTTGCAGAGACAGATGTCAAAGAATATGGGAAAAAACCTTCCTTGCTAAGAGGGAGTGTTAGTTTTCATAGCATCAAATGATGTTCTAATCTCAAATTTGGTCAGAGAGGATAAGAAACATTGGGAATCAAAAACTTAGAAATTGTTTATGGAAAATACACCTAGAACTAGATCAATTAAGTTAATTAATTAGTAATTAGATTTTTCCTAAGTCTAACTTAGGAAAAATGATTAATTAACAACAATTAATTGATAAAGGTGAGATTTATCTAAAAATTCACATGGATCAACTTAGAAATGATCTCATCCATCAATGATGATTTAATCATGGTCGTTGGTGACCAAATAGAGATTATAAGAGGAGTTCAACGGGGTTGATGGAGAACACACTTGGAGATTGAGTTCCTTGGCATATATTGAGTTTCCCAGTTGTAGTGATTCAATAGAGAGAAGTTCAAGCTAGAGAGGGGACACAAAGAGAATGATTCCAGAGGAATTTTTCCAATTCCTAAGACTCAACTATAGGAGGGCCAAGTTTCCTCAGTGAGGTTGTGCAGGGACTACACAGGTAGTTTCAGAGGCAAAGTTTGATTTAGCTAGATTGAGGGTCGATTGAGTTGTTGGAGGATGGGAGATTTTCTAAAAGGGTTAGTGAGTCATTCTCAAAGGTTGAGTTAGGCTAGACAGATTGATCAGATCAGATTCTGAGCAGAGCATATAATGGTCTTTGCAGCATTGGCGTAGAAGTTGACATAAGGTTTTCGTGTAGCCCAATTGGTGCTAGATTTGGAGATGGATCAGTGTTGGGTGAGGAAATATTTGTCTCACAAATTTTTGTGGCAATTTTATCTTGTAGAGGATTTCCAGTTTTTGGCATCTAGTTGTATTCATAATTTTTCACTACTACATAATAATAAAACCCTCAATTGTTGCATTGTTTTTCCCACATTTGGTTTGTAACAAACAAGGTTCGTTATAGTAGGTTAAACACTCCAAAAGACTTGGAATATGTAGATCTCCATTGAGGATCTAAAAATATATATATTAAAATGTATGAATGATAATGATGTTAAAAATCAGAGTGAGTGCTTACATATATACCCTAAGCAGGTGTCCCTTTATGAATGGTCATGTCCCTAGGGACATACCTTTTCATTAACTAATTACTAATTAATCATAATTTATGATGTGTTAGTATTATTTATATTTACATTATTTATATCTATATTTTATTCATAACATTGCCTTCCTCCTAAAAAAGCTTTGTCCTCAAAGCTTGCTAATGAAAAGGCTTGATCTCTTTTTATGTTTCGAATGTCTTCTCATATCGAAACTGACATCTTCCTTGATACAAGCTGCTATGATCCTTGGAGTGATAAATAAAATTGTCGAACTAAGAATGGATTTGACCATCCTAATTTAATCTTCTGTGGAATCTTGTGGTGATTGGATACTTTGTGTGAACTTTTATCACAATACTGAATTTCAATGACGTTAGTAGTCTTCAGAACAAAAGTTTCTTGTTTTTTATCTGAGTGATACAGATATGCATATTGATTGAGTTGTCTTCTCTTGTGATCCGAATGTCTATAGGGAGTTCTTAGTTTTATTTTCCTTTATTTTGTGTGTGACAACTTCCTGATTTATTTCAAATACTGATGTTGTTGGGTTGGTTACAAAATCTTCATTTGGATTTTTCATCATTTGAATTGCAACATCTGAATATGTTTTTACTTCAACTAGTTTACCCTCTTTTTGAGTTGTGATATTGACTGGATCAATATGCATTCCCTTATCTTCAATTTGGATGGTTACATTTGATGAATTCGATACATATTTCGTGATGAGTTCATCTAATTTATTTTCCAATGATTGCATATCATTTTTAAGTTTCTTAATTTGAGTGAGCAATTTTTCGCTATGGTCCTTAAGACGAGTAATTTCTTTGTTTTTGTCAGCAGTGATTTTTTCAAATTCCCTTTGCATTTTTTATATCGCTTTTTTACTTTCTTGAAGAATTACTTTTGATATTTCTTATATGTCTTCTAGCGTCACTAAATTTGGCTTCAAAGTAACATATTGTAACATTTTTTTTTTTATGGGAAAATGTCAAAAAATTATTTTTTGTGTTTAGGATAAAGGAATCTAGAGTTTCCATCCAGAGTGAGGCCACAATAATGTCACTTTCATCAAAAAATAAGGTTTTCACAGTGAATTGCGAGATAAAATTATAATCCCCAATACTTAGTTGTAGATTGTTTATGTCACATTGTTTGTCACTTGTGTCAACAAAATTTGTTTCAATTATATTCGATTCAGGTCACTAATTCATTAGAAATTTAGGACTAACATAATTAATCTCTTCAGTAGGACTGATAAAGATTATAATTTATCTTCATGCGAGTGATCTTTTGATTTTAAATAGTGTACTGACACATTTACTAAAGGTTTTAGGAAATATTCCATTACAGGTTTCCATTTTTTCTTCCTTCATCATTTTCGAACTCCTCTAGAAATTACCTTCCTCTGTGTCAACAAACTTAGGGTTTAATGATAACCTTATTTTATTTAATAAATTTGAACACCTTTATGGATTCCCAAAAAAAAAAATTCCCTTATAACGTCGTATTATAAACTACCTTTAAAATAATATTTTTCTTTATTTTCCTTGACTCTTCTTTCCTCTTTAAAATTCTTCCAACATATAACCCTTTTTTACTTTTAAATAATCTCTTGTATTTATAATAATATATATATTTTTAAATACATTCTTTTTTTTCTTTTAAAAATAACCTTAATCCATTAACTTCCTCTTAATTTTTTTATTTAATTTTAATTTTATAAATATTATAACTAACGTTTTTTTCAGTTTGTACCGACTTTAACTTTTGTTAATATAACTCCCATTAATAACTAACTTCTTTTTTATTATAAGGATGCGACGGTTCCAATAGGTATGACAAATCGATTTATTTTTAGGTTCAATGTTTATGTGGAATAAGTTGAATGTTTAATATCTTATAGTGATCTGAGCCAAATTAATGCATCAATCATATCGTTAAATCAAATAACATCGCTGCATGGTTAGTTATGGTGGAATGTGGTGAATCATACGACAAGAAAGAGACATGTAATACGATGGTGGTGGACAATATTCAGGGCGATTCCTATTTCCGCCATAGTTTTTTAATTAATGCCCCCTGACATAGGGGTGCGATAGGGAAATATAACGTGAGACTGTTTTTTTTTCTCCTCCAGTTTTTTTTCTCGCGTTATATTTCCCTACCGCGCCCCCATGTCAGGGGGCATTAATTAAAAAACTATGGCGGAAATAGGAATCGCCCAATATTCAGGGCTTGATTGAATGTTGTCGGATGTTGTATGTAGGACAAAATTGGAAAGTGTGGGAGAGGTTGAATAACATAGGGACAATGGAAACAAATAAGTTTGGTTACGTTACTCTAGAAGAGAAATTGTGACGGTGGAGTTGTTGAAGGACGATATTGGGAAAGAATATGCGGTGTGGGTGATTTGACCCGACGACTATATGGCAGATTCACAGGGTTTTTTATTTTTTGGCGGCAGGCTGAGGATGAAAGCGGCCATTAAATTGGTCTCATTGCAGTAGGATGATGAACGAATGAGGTCGGGATGGTGAAAGACTCTCGTGAAGCTAATTGATGGCCACAGACAACGACACTGTGGTATTTTTATCGAGCTATGGCCGCTAGCAGCACTTCATCGGTCTGTCGGGCTACACAACCAACCTAGTCTATTGACTATAGGAGATGAGGTCGTGTTGTGTGCTGGTTGAAAAATAGAGTCACGACGTCGGTGCATTGTTGTTATACAACTACAATGAAGATGCCCTTCCTTTTTGTTATTTTATATATATATATATATATATTAAAATGTATGAATGATAATGATGTTACATATGAGAGTGAGGGTATGCTTATATATCCTATGTAGGTGTCCTTTTATGAATGGTCATTTAGGGACATATTTCTTCATTAACTAATTACTAATTAATCATTATTTATGATGTATTATTATTATTTATATTTACATTATTTGTATCTATCTTTTGTTCATAACAAGGTTTTTCTGGGGACAACTGTCTAAAAATAACAATGTCATATTCTTTATGTATGTGCTCTATAATTCTCAGTTTTAAGCATTTTATTTACCGCATTGTTTTTATGGTGAAAATTGTAGTTGTGATTTTATTCATTATTTGCGGTAGAAAATAAACTGCTTAATAATTAATCAGTTAGAAGAAAAATTTCTAGTTGCTGCAATAGTTAGAATTTTCACATGCATGATGTGCTTTGTCTTCTAGATATATGGAAGAGTTTGTTGACCCTTATCCACATTCAACAACAAAGCCACTCCATTAATATCTTTGATGGAAATTTTGAAATAATGAAGGCCCCTGACAACATGATTGTCATGGCTAGAGTAGAGGATGAAAGATTGCTAAAGTTGAAAGGGACATATGTTCATGCATAGGATTCTACATACCTCACTCTCCACAATGAAGGTACATTTCCATCTAGTCTTCTATGGCATGACATTTTTGGACATATTAATGTCGGGAGAGTTAAGTTACCACAAAGTATAATAATTATCCTAGAATAGTGGTGGTGTCTAGAGACATTGTTGCACTAAAGCACACGTAATTTTCATTATCCAATGGTGATAGACCAATCCAAAGGACCATATATAAATATATTTTCATATGGATCAAATCAAATAATCACGGGAATATTTATTATCATTGTTCATAAAAAGTTGATCTTATAAGCCTTATGTGGACACAATCAAATTAAATTTATGACTAGATGAGGTTACAAGGAACTAGAGGTTCCAACACCCTCCATAAACTTAGTTTAGAGGGAAACAAATTACATAATACTCACGCTGGGAAAAGTAAGTTACCACAAAGGAGAACAAAAATCCAAGAACAATGACAATGTCTAGAGACACAATTGCCTTGAAGAAAAAAATTTCTTCATGATTTAATGGTGACAGATCCATCCTGTTATGAAACCAACTCAAAAAAATATAGAAAAGATAGATCAACGACTTAGAAATTAGCCTCTTCAAGGGGGAAAACTCCTTTACGTTACACAAATGAACAATTATTGGATGATACAAATGACAAAACCTCCTTTTTATATATAGAAGTCTAAGGGGTCACAATATAACCAAAGCCGACCTAGCAATAATAATATAATGACACAAAAAAAACAATAATGGGCTTCTATGGGGCATAATAATAACAATATGGGGACAATAGGGGCACAACAATAACAATAAGGGATATTATGACAATAGTAATGGGGGAATCACTAGTATTATAGGGACCTAACATGCCCCTCTCCTTCAAAAAGGTGTTGTCCTCAATGCTTGAGTAGTTATGGATGCTTCTGTATAAAATTATCATCCTCCCATGTGGAATCTTCAACGGGTAAGTTCTTCCACTTTATGAGATACTCTAAAATTGATCAATTTCGTAGCTGTCGAGTTCTTCTTTATTTGACTGCTTCAGGTTCCAATATGATTTTTGCTTTGTCATCAAGTTCTAGCAATATTGTTTGAACTGGGAGCTTGTCACCTATAACCTTCTTTAAGCATGAAATATGGAAAACTGGGTGCACTCGTGAAGTTGCAGGAAGCTCCAATTTGTATGCCATAGTACCTATCTTTTGCAACACCTTGAACAGACCATAATACTTTGGTGATAATTTATTATCCTTCTTAGCTTGCTTAAGGGACATTTGTTTATATGGTTGTAGCTGTAGGAATACCCAATCACCTATATCAAAACTTCTTTAGCTACGATGTTGATCTGCCTATTGTTTCATTCTATTCTGCGCCCAGGTGAGGTTATCCTTTAAGAGTTGGATAACCTTTTGTTGATGCTCAATGTGATCTTCCACTGCTTGAACCTTAGAATTTTCTCTTAAATATGATGTGATGGATGGTGGATGATATCCATAAAGTGCCATAAATGGGGTCATTTTTGTTGCAATATGGAAGGAAGTGTTATACCACCATTCAGCGAGAGGCAACCATTTGACCCATTGTATCTGTTTATCAGATACAAAGCAATGACGATATCCTTCCATACATTTGTTTAGTATTTCGGTTTGCCCATCAGATTGAGGATGATAATATGATCTATGAGCTAACTGAGTACCAAGACAAGAAAATAATTCTGTCCAAAAATTTCCAGTGAAAATGGGATCTCTATCGCTTACAATAATCTTTGGGTTTCCATGTAGCTTCTGAATTATTTCCATAAATGTAGTAGAAGCTGTACTCGCTTTAAATGGATGAGATAATGCACAAAAGTGTGCATACTTGGTAAGTCTGTCAACTACCACCATGATAACACTCTTTCCTTCGGACTTGGGTAAACCTGTGATAAAATCCATTGAAACCTCCTCCCAACGTTGGCTTGGAATGGATAAAGGTTGTAATAGACCCGGGGTTTTAATTGTTTCAACTTTATTTTGTTGGAAAACCAAACATTTCGCTACAAACTTTTGAATATCTGATTTAAGGCCATCCCAAAAAAATTCCTTCTTAACCCTATGGTAAGTTTTTAGAAATCCCGAGTGCCCTCCTAAGGGAGAGGTGTGAAATTCCCTAAGAATATTTTGTTTGAGTTGGGAATTCTTACATAGGTATAACCGATCTTTGTACCATAACGAATCATTTTTCCATCTAACTGTATCAGATGTAGTGAGATCTTGTTGTAGCTTTTGAATGAGTTCCCACACTTCTTCGTCATTCTTTCGTTCAACCCTTTCTTCGTTTATCCAATTTGATTGGATAATAGAAATTGCGCAAAGAAATGCTTCCACATCCTTACCCTTTCTTGAGAGTGCATATGCCACAACATTTTGCTTCCCTTTTTTTTAGATGATTTCAAAGTCATAACCCAACATCTTTGTCACCCATTTTGGTTTCTATTCTAAAGATAATCTTTATTCTAAAAAGTATTTAAGACTATCATGATCTGTTTTTACCTTGAAGTGTCTTCCCATTAAATAGGGTTTCCATTTATTAAGTGCATGTAGTATTGCCAACATTTCCTTCTCATAAATAACTTTGCGTAAATAATTTCCTTTGATTGGATGACTTTCAAAAGCAATGGGTATTTCTTCTTGCATTAAAAAAACATCAATTCCATTTCTTAAGGCATCACATTCCACAATAAAGGTTTTTGTGAAGTCCGGTGTAGCTAAGGCCGGTGCTTGGCACATTGCCTCTTTAAGATGTTCAAATACCTTCGTTGCTTCTGTAGTCCATGAAAATGCATCTTTCTTCAGTAATGTTGTTAGAGGTGCTGCTATTCTCCCATAATTCTTAACAAACTTGTGATAATACCCTGTCAACCCAAGAAATCCTCGTAGATGCTTTATGAATGTGGGGATTTTCCATTCCTTAATGGTTTTAATTTTTCTATGGTCTACCTTAACACCTTCATGTGATACAATATGACCCATATATTCCACCTCTTGTACTCCAAAGAGACATTTGGATCTTTTTGCATATAATTGTTTCTCCTCCAATAGTTTGAGCACCCTGTCAACATGTTAAACATGATCCTTCCAAGACTTGTTGTAGATTAGTATATTATCAAAAATACTAACACAAATTTTTTAAGGAAGGGTTTGAAAATGGAATTCATCAAACCTTGAAATGTAGAAGGTGCATTGGTAAGGCCAAAAGGCATGACCAAAAATTAATAATGACCCTCATGAGTTCTAAATGTTGTTTCTGGAATGTCTTCAGTCTTCATTCTGATTTGATGATATCCTAAACAAAGATCCAACTTGGTGAAGTAAATTGATCCATGCAATTCATCCAATAATTCATCAATGACATGAATGGGGAATTTATCTTTAATAGTGAGCATGTTGAGCTCCCTATAATCTGGACACATGTGCCATGATCCATCCTTCTTGTGAACCAATACTACTGGAGCAGAGAAAAACTTTGACTAGGTTGAATTATACTAGCCTCTAGTATTTCTGCAGCCATCCGTTCAATTTCACTCTTTTGGGCATAAGGATATCTGTAAGGCCTGATGTTTGGAGGAACACTTATTGGAATCAAATGAATAGCATGATCATGATCACGAATAGGTGGCAGACCTTTGGGAGTCTGAAATACCTTGGAATGATTGTCCAAGACTTCTTGGAGATCTGGAGAAATATATGATTTTGATGTGGAAACCTCTAGTGAACATAATTGTGCAATTATGCCTCATTGTTCTTTCTTTATAAGCTTTGTCATTCCGTTAGAGTTGATTATCTTTCCCGGTTTTCCTACGATACCACTTAATTCAACTTCCTTTCTTTCTGAAGAAAATTTCATGAAAAGTTCTTGAAAATTAAAATCTATTATACCCAAGGATTATAACCATTGGACTCCTAGTACAACATCAACACCACCCATTGGAATGGAAAGCTTTGGGCTGTTCAATACATATTCTCCCATGGATAGCTTGATATTATGGCACTTTCCTGAGCAATTTATGGTTCCTCCACTTGCAACCATCACTTGACACTCTAGTGCTGGATATAGGAAGCAATTCAATTCCTTGGCTATCTTACAATGAATAAAATTATGGGTACTGCCCGAATCAATCAAGACTATTACCTTTTTATTCTTAATACACCCTTCTATCTTTATAGTTTGAGGAGTGGTAATTCCAGCCAAGGCATTACAAGATATGGTTGGATTCATTTGTTATTTCTCTATGGGTTGTTCCTACTGTATATCCTCTTATTTTGACGTTTCTCGTTCCTTTTCATCCTCCTCTTCACAATCTATGTAAAATGATTTCTTCTCAGCACACTTATGACCTTTACTGTATTTGTTATCACAACTGTAACAAAGCCCTTTTGCTCTTTTTCTTCCAATTTTTGGGGTGTCAACCTTGTAGGTTGTGGATGGCTAGGGGCAACAACACTTCCATCTTTATGATTGTGAGTGGTAGGCTTCCTTGTTGCAATAATTTTTCTTTCCATTTTTCTTGCCAACCTGAATGCCTTCTCCAATGAATCAGGTTCCCATAGGTGATCCTCATGTTGGATGTTATCCTTTAAAGTCCCTATGAACATATCAGTCCTATGCTCCTCTGGAATATATTTTACCTTTATATTCAATTTTTGGAAGTCCTCAATGAGATCCATCATTGAACCCTTTTGTTTGAGATTTATCAATTGGCTAAAAAAAGTGTTGCTTTTTGTATCCTCATAATGTGCTACAATTTTGTCCGTAAAAATAGCCCAAGTGACAATTTGTTTACGAGAGAAAAGCCATCGATACCATACAAACTGATTTGGTTCCAAATATAAAGTTGCAATGTGTACCTTTTGTGTGTTTTGCACATTATGGAGATCGAAAAATTTCTCCATCTGTAGTATCCATGATACAGGATCCTTGCCATAAAACTTTTTCATATTGATCTTTCAAACATGTTGGTTCTTAGATCCAACATTAGAGTTTATGAAATCATGATTAACATTTATTTTGTTCTCATCATGAGTTTCCTTTACTACCCTTTCGCCATTAGTAAGCATTTCTTGTAGAAACTTTGTCAAATATGTCTTCAAATCTTCCATATTAGCTTCCACACCATCCATCTTAGCTTCCACGTCATTCATCTTAGCTTCTACACCTTTCTGTAAACCATCCATCTTAGCTTCCATGCCATACATCTTAGCTTCTACATCTTTCTTTAAACCATCCATCTTAGCTTCCATGCCATACATCTTAGCTTCTACATCTTTCTTTAAACCATCCATCTTAGCTTCTGTTACTTTTTGTGTGAGTGAAATTCGTTGCACTTGGTCTCATAATTTTGATATATCATGTTGCATTTCTTCCTCTTCTTCATGAGTCATGCTAGAGATTTCAGGTTGCTTACTAGGTTTTTCCATTTTCTTTCTTCGTGGCATCAATTACTAATAATAATGCTTCATTATGCCCTTTGAATTCCTTCAAACTAATTTTTCAAACCAAACTTATGCAAAAATTAAAAAAAAAAATACACACCTTTTTTCACTTTGTAGGAGCTCGATATTGAATCTGTTGTATCTCTATAATTTTAGATCTCCAAGGTCTGAAATTGATTCCTGCGGTGATCAAGATTGGATTCTCCAATGAATATTTATGCCAAATATCCCACGTTGACCTGATTATAGACTGCTTCAGTAGAGCGAGCTTGTGCGAAGTGCCACGTGTCATTGTTTTGACCTTAGGATCTAAAACTAATATTACACAGAAAACTACAGTCCGTCCTCTATCTGTAACTTCTTATGGAATTTCAATCTGATGCTCAGAAAAAAAGTTATGACAATTGTCCCCAGGTCACCTGTTTGAGATATAATTCGGGATCCTGTAAAAACCCTAACTTCATTGAATCATATCTCCAAAAATATAGCGAGATAAGATCTGAAATTTGGACTCGAGGTTCATAGAGATTTAAGCTCAATTGATTTTTTTTTCACTTTTGAAACGTCGCAGAAAAAAGTTATAGAGAAAATTCCACGATGCCCTGTTTGGAGCAGCGAAACCCTAGAATCCAAGCTCAGATACCAAATGTTATGAAACAAGCTTACAAAAAGATAGAAAATATAGATCACCGACTTAGAAATCAGCCTCTTCGAGGGGGAATGTAAGGTCCTTGGATACGGGCGCGTTCGGGCGCCGGGCGAAGTCACCGTGCACGGGCGCACGGGCGGGCGCGGGTGCACGGGCGGGCGTGGGCGCACAAGCGGGCGCGGGTTGCACGACCGGCGGGCGGGTCTGCACGACGGGAGAGCCTGCACGATGGGCGGGTGAGTGCACACGGAGATGCAACGAAACCGTGCACGACAATGCAATGATAATAGCAAAACTTGGAAATTCGACTAAGTGTTGGGCGAACTTATATGCGATGGATTAAAGGATGAAAGCCGACGTGTTATAAGAGTCTTGTGGGTATGTTGTGGGGTCGACCAAGGGGCTGACACCCCCATGTAATCCCACGTAAAGATGCATATAAATAAAGTGTGAGGAGAGCTCATTTCAACAACAAGCATTCGCTCATACATCTACGCAAGGAAGACAAGAAGAGTGCGCAGTTTGGTGAAGGAAATGCGCATATCTCATGCGCATTAGACTTGGAGATTGCGCAGACTTGTATCTTGGTTGGTGGTTGGCAAGCGTGCCATGTGTTGGGTGAATTCTGAAGTACGGTTTTGTGCAGGACTTGGTAAAGTGAATTAGTGGCTCGGGTGAGCACTATCCTTTATGCAAGAGGTGTACATGTATTGTAAAAGGCAGGTTGCCTATCTATTGTAATATTTGGTTAAGTGTGAGACTTGGTTCAGCCAAGACACACTTGTGTTGTAAATCTGATATTCTTAATAATATTTTCGGGCAGACTCACATTACGGGGAGTTGCCCCTCCCCTTTATACTTGTTGCAATTGTTGATGTTCTTGGTTAATTGCATGATGATAATGAATGAGCATGGGCTTCATTAAGTATAAAGGATAATTGCTTTTACTTAGTTGCAAAACACAAGCTAAGTATGTTAATGTGAAAGTAGGCGTAGTCCACGAATGTTAGTATTGGTGAAAAGAAAGCGTTCGGTGGTGCCGCACCTTGCTACAAGCGGTTGGAAGACTACCGCAGGTGTAGGGGCGTGACAGTTGGTATCAGAGCAAGGTTTGCTCGTGAAGGTTTGAAGCTGATACACAACTTGACAGTTGGTATCGGAGCTCGATTGGAGCTGGTGTTAGAGTAGGGTTGCTCGTGACGAAGTGCAAGTGTGGGTACACTTGGAAACTTGACAGTTGATGACAGTGGAAGCAGGTTTAGCAGAGGTGAAGCTTAGTGCTTGGACCAAGCTGAACGATAAGGCATGGCAAGTTTGGGAGAAGGTGGAAGGAAGCTCTTGCTTACCTTGGACAGGTTGAAAAGGTTGAAGAAAGAGAAGCCCCGTATCCGTGAAGAACTTGAAGCCTTGGAAAAGAATGTTGAAGGAGAGCTTCTTCGAATTGGTTGGACAATGGAGCAAGATG
This sequence comes from Pinus tabuliformis, assembly GCA_031772625.1. Lineage (NCBI taxonomy): Eukaryota > Viridiplantae > Streptophyta > Pinopsida > Pinales > Pinaceae > Pinus > Pinus tabuliformis. The sequence continues at coordinate 175,748,024 of CM062807.1, read as the reverse complement.
AAGTTGCAGATTGTGCTAACAAGGAAGAGGAAGCCGTGATGATTAAAGATGTTGTAGACATGACCATGATGGAGGATGTACTTGAGGATGATCAAGTTGGACCAGGATCGTGCGGTTTGCAGACATGGATGAATGAGGAAGAGCCTCATGATGACGAAGTAAGTGTTGATACTTGTGTTTCATTTGGACATTTGGTAGATGGACCATATGCAGGGAAAGGCAAAGTCAGTTTGCCTATGCTAGGGAGGATCTTACCATGGATGTTTATGATGAAACCTTGTATGGAGGAACAAGGATTGTTGATTGTTGCAGGACTTGTTGGGGTTGTTTGTGACCTTATGGTAGAAGGTACAAAGGCCCTTGACAAGGGTGGAACATGATGATCATTGTGGAGGATTGGGTCATGCTTTAGCCACATGGTTAAGTGCCCAGCATGACTCATGGACAGAATGGAGGGCACACTCTTGGGTGGACTTCTCATGGCCGAGACCAAGAGATAGTCTTGGTGGACACTTTGGTGGAGGAGCTATGATGGAGAGACTCATGCGATGATGATATGGTTAGGTGACCGAGTTCACTAAACCGAAGATTGAAGACTTGGATGAGGATGACCGATTGTTGTGATGGGTCTACTTGGTTGGACTGCATGGGCAACTTAGTCATGGACATCAGGTTGGAGACATGGAGCATGGCAGTCTTATGCAGGGACATTATGTGGGAGCACTTGTAGAGGTGTCATGGACATCCAATGAGGAGTGCCAAGGCAGAGATGTTGTGCAGATGGATTTGCTGGTGTGACATGGAGACTTATTTCTTATGAGCCGATGGAGAGGTTGTGCACTCTTGTACAACAAGGCCATGGACTTGGATGGATTTGTGAGCAGATTATGGAGCATTCCTACTACATGGAGATGATGGTTGGAGATGACTCATGGAGCTCATGATGACATGAGTTGTTGTGACTTTTAGGGACTTCATACATGGTGGAATTAGAGGATTTGGTGCATTGAGGAGCTGAGGTCAAGAGAATTTGATGCAGTATGGGATGCATACTTTCAAAGTACATGTATGGGCATGGCTTGGAAGAGTGACTTGATGTGGAAGATCGATATGAGACACTTTGGAGTGATGGAGTTACAATGATGATGATAATGCCTTGACTTGGGCATGGGTTGAGCCGAGACTCAACTACTTTGACACATGGATAGGTGAGACAAGTGCATACTTGTTTCTATGACAGACTTGAGGGATGACACATTGTAGATATTTCATGGACCTAGATGTGGCACATCGAGAGTTGGGTTGAGGAGATGATCTCTTCACATGGAGAACACACACATGATGATGTTGGATAGATGTGGCTGACTTCATATAGCACATTGACACCAAACATCATGGCCAACATGTTGCAGATGAGATGGATGGAGTTTCCATGGACCTGAGCATGGATTATGGAGATGGATTCTTGATGAGTCAAGGATGTGGCAGGATGTTTTGAGAAACGACTGATGGTGGCATGAGGATGTTCACTCTCATGGATTGAGCGTGGCAGTTGGACTGGCCATCCGATTAGTTCAGGCATGAGGGCATGCAGTGAGCAGAGATGTGTTGGCATCGTGTTGGAGTATCATGACAAGGTTCACATGGTGACATTTGGATTGAGATGACATCTTATGGAGAGCATACCGTGGAGATACATGCCTTGGTATGGTGAGCTTGGTGGAACTGGTCATTGAGCCGGGACATAGTGGAGAAGAGTCTCTACATATGTTGCAAGGATGTTTGCCTTGCGAAGAGGAGTTCACATCACGGATGAGTGATGGTCTTGGTGGATGGCTACCGGGATGATATGTTGTCGAGGACGACAACGATTTCAGGTGGAGGAGGATGTAAGGTCCTTGGATACGGGCGCGTTCGGGCACCGGGCGAAGTCACCGTGCACGGGTGCGCGGGCGGGCGCGGGCGCACAAGCGGGCGTGGGTTGCACGACCGGCGGGCGGGTCTGCACAACAGGCGGGCGGGTCTGCACGACAGGCGGGCGGGTCTGCACGACGGGCGGGTCTGCACGACAGGTGGGTGAGCGCACACGGGCGGGTGAGCGCACACGGAGATGCGATGAAACCGTGCACGACAATGCGACGATAACAACAAAACTTGGAAATTCGACTAAGTGTTGGGCGAAATTATATGCGATGGATTAAAGGATGAAAGCCGACGTGTTATAAGAGTCTTGTGGGTATGTTGTGGGGTCGGCCAAGGGGCTGACAGCCCCCATGTAGTCCCACGTAAAGATGCATATAAATAAAGTGTGAGGAGAGCTCATTTCAACAACAAGCATTCACTCATACATCTACGCAAGGGAGACAAGAAGAGTGTGTAGTTTGGTGAAGGAAGTGCACATATCTCATGCGCATTAGACTTGGAGATTGCGCAGACTTGTATCTTGGTTGGTGGTCGGCAAGCGTGCCATGTGTTGGGTGAATTCTGAATTACGGTTTTGTGTAGGACTTGGTAAAGTGAATTAGTGGCTCGGGTGAGCACTATCCTTTATGCAAGAGGTGTACATGTATTGTAAAAGGCAGGTTGCCTATCTATTGTAATATTCGGTTAAGTGTGAGACTTGGTTCGGCCAAGACACACTTGTGTTGTAAATCTGATATTCTTAATAATATTGTCGGGCAGACTCACATTACGGGGAGTTGCCCCTCCCATTTATACTTGTTGCAATTGTTGATGTTCTTGGTTAATTGCATGATGATAATGAATGAGTATGGGCTTCATTAAGTATAAAGGATAATTGCTTTTACTTAGTTGCGAAACACAAGCTAAGTATGTTAATGTGAAAGTAGGCGTAGTCCACGAATGTTAGTATTGGTGAAAAGAAAGCGTTCGGTGGTGCCGCACCTTGCTACAAGCGGTTGGAAGACTACTGCAGGTGTAGGGGCGTGACAGGGAACCTCCTTTACATTACACAAATGAACAACTCTTGGATGATACAAATGACAAAACCTCCTTTCTATATATAGGAGTCTAAGGGGTCACAATATAACCAAAGTCGATCTAACAATAATAATATATTGGCACAAAAATAACAATAGTGGACTTCTATGGGGCACAATAATAACAATATGGGGACAATAGGGGCACACCAATAATAATAAAGGATACAATGACAATAGTAATGGGGGAATCACTAGTATTATAGGGACCTAACACATCCAAAGGACCATCTATAAATAGATTTAGATATGGATCAAATCAAACAACCCTAGGACCATTCGTACTAATCCTCATATGGACATGGTCAATTTAAATTTCCATGAGATAAGGGTACAAGGACCCATAGGTTCCAACATCCCCCTCCTTAAATTTAGCTTGGAATAAAACAAATAACATAATACTCCCCCCTTAATTTGTGAAAACTACAATTTAAGTTGATACAATAACACTTTTGAAGAAGTATGAAACACTGCCACCATGAACGATAAAACACAATCATATTATCGTCCCAAAAAAGTCCAACTTAAACAATCAACTAGAGAACAAGAAAACAAGGTCTAATTGGTCAACTGAGTAGACATAGGCACATAATTTTTTGTTAATCCGGCCATCCTTATAATGCCAACAATCTATGATGCATCATAGTAATGCACAATCATATGTTTCAACAACATATGTCAATTGGTCACAGAAATCCCAATCGACTTCCAATTAACCCAATAATTTAGTTGTATTAATAACCTATATAACACTCCCCCCTTGAATGTAATGGGACTTTTAACAACAATTTTAACACTCTATTTGAAACCAATGAAACAATCAACAATAAACTAGTCAAAGCATAATTGGAAAACCACCTAGTTGAAACACAGTTGAATAACATCTTGGTCGATCCTCAATCAACCACTATTAACTTGTCAATGGTGAGGAAGAGTAGTGTTGCACGATTGTACAATGAAGGAGACATAATTATATGAATTCCTCAAGTATTTTTCAAAGCGGTCCATGACCATCCATCAAGTCATGCATACTCGATTTAGATAGTCAACACTAGTCCGTGATTCAACTTTTCATGTCACTTCTATAAAGTTTTCGAAATATAATTTCCAATATTGTGATTCCTAATCAAATGTATTTGATTCTTATGATAAGGAGAGTGATAATGAAAAAGGTTTTGGCCTAGTAGAATAAAATAAGCAAGTGGAGATTCAGATTACCCAACATGAGTCGAACAACTATGCATATCAACAATGTCATCAACATTCTCAACTTTTGGAACAACCAACTCATCAATTAGCTCATCACAATCAACATGGGAATGCTCTTCAGTCTAAATTCCACCCACAATGATTATCACTTCCCTATATTTAGCAGGGCCAATTATAGACATTGAGTTGATAACAACATTATCTCCAAGTACTACTCTAGATGCACGTATCTTAGGAGAAATAGAGGAATCAATGCCTTGTCCATTATTTCTAAGTCCACTACCAGTATATCACATTCTACTTAGAGGTTCACATCCAATGCCTATTCTGCGTTTTTCAAAACTAGAAGAAACATCATTGATTATTAGAAATTCTTGAGATGAATAAGAAAGAGAGACATTAGTTGTCTCACAAACAATTATACTAGAATCAAGGGTGAAAATAGGTGAACCTCACATATCATTAACAACCGTCTTCTTAGCATGCAACATTCAATTGATGGTGCCATCCTTCTTTGTGAGCTAGAATAACAACACATAATGATATATCTTCAAGCCTTGATTTGCATCAAACAAAAAGTTGTTACCTTCTTGAAGTAAAGAAACTTCTTCATGAAGATCATCAATGGTTCCTTGAAAATGGGTAGCCTCATCATTTAGTTGTAAATTGATCACTTCCAACCGATGAATGATGGTATTCAAGTCAGCAATTCCAGTATGTTAGAGATTTCACTTCCTCTTCGAAATCTTTGACCAAGTCTTTCTATTCTTAAAAATCATTAACAGGGTTCTAGAAAAAACATTCCATGGTACTCTCCAAAACAAAAAACTTCACACTCTTCTTATTCAAGGCACTTTGGCACAAAGTAACCTCATTTGTATGTGATTCTTTAACTTTTTTTTTTTTTTATGTAGAAAATCAATGAGATATTATAGGGAAACCACTTCTATACAAAGTAGATCAATAGCCTTTTCTCATGGAGATCTTACAATCTCTACCCATTTTGAATGAATTGTCCACTGTACAACAAGTTAGCAAGACACATAAGGTATATCTAGGTAATAATAATAGATAAGCATTAAACTTATGCTAAGTCAAGCATCTCATATCTCATGTATTAAACAATTCCCTAAAGCAATCACAACATACATCTGGTTGGCATCTATCAGAAGCATTGTTCTTCTGGTTAGAATATTTTTTATTAGTTCCCAATATAATTATATCTAGATGGGATGTGGTTGAGATGAAGGGTACAAGTGAACACTAGTCGGTAAAAGCAACAATGGCAGACCACGGTACACCCTCATCATTCAACATAAAAATAATTCAAGAATCATTGGTCGAGTCGACACTTAGTACAGTGGGCTCTCAAAGAAATTGATGATAGGACAATCACCTTAGATTCATTGGGTGGGAGACATTCGAAGAGCACAAAAATTCGGTGCTCACCTTAGTCAGTCGAAAAAAATTCAATCGATTGAATAAACTTGAAAATTTTGTAGTTGAAGATGCACCACTTTATTAAGTCAAGCTTGAATCGGGTAACATGTTGATACAAGGTTTACTAATAGTCAAAATAACCTTCAATCAATCGAGCCATGATAGGTCAAAGTTCTGGCTTATCCTTAAGATTGATGAATGTATCCACAATGCGAGTAGTGATCTTACGTAAGAGGATTAGAGCACAAGATCAAGTGACCCATGAAATATTTTTCTAGATGATGCCCAGAAAAAAAGAAGAAAGGGTTTGAGTAGCTCCATAGTGACAAATAAAATTCTCATGTAGACAAGCCCATATCAAACCACTCATATGTTCTTTGGAAAAGCCAGATCATAAATGTCTTCACCAATTCCTCAACCTCATTCTTGTTCTTTTTCCGAATTTGGGATCACAATTCCATGATCTTTGATACCATGAGAAGAATGATAATCTGAGAACAATGATGGCAATTGGAGACATTGTTTCACTAAAGGACAAATAATGTTTTGTGATCCAATGGTTGTAGACTAACATAATGGATCATCTATAAAAAGATTTGGATATATACCAAATCAAACAACCATAGGACCATTTGTTATAATTATCCATAAAAAGTGGATCCAAGAATACTTAAGTGACATGAGAAAAATAAATTTTGATAATATGAGAGTACAAGGCCCCAAAGGTTCTAACATTTAAGTATGATAGCCTTTGTCTATTGAAAAATAATGTTGTTTTTGGTTTCCCTACAATTCATAGGAAATTCAAGCAATGTGATGTTTGTATAATTGGAAGCCAAATCAAACAATGTCTTCATGGTTACACTTCCAAAGCATGTAGATTACTTGGACTAATACAATTTTATTTGTGTGTCACCATGTTTGTTCCATCTGCTAATGGAAATAAATATATCATGTATTTTATCGATGATTACTTTGAGATGTGTTGGGTGTACTTGTTTTGAAAAAATGTAAAGTTTAGGTTTTCAGATTATGTGGTTCTATGAGCAGTTTATGTGAAAGTTGTCCATCTCACACTATTAAAAATAAGACTCCTTATAAAGTGTGGTATGCTTGCATTCCTTTGGTGTTCATCTTAATGAGATCAGAAAGCTAGGAACTAGAGGTTCCATCAAACAATATGGGGTGACATAGATAATTGTGATTCAAGTGTTGTAGATGAAATGAATGTTTTATATTATTGTGAATTGAATTCATTTACTAACTTTAAACCAACTTCCCTTGAATAAGTTGTTTTCTAATGATGAGTGGATAGTAATAATTCAAAAGGAGTATGATGCTCTCATCAAGAATGGTACATGGATGCTAGTGGACTCTCCATTCAGAACCAAACAATTGGATGTAAGTGGGTCTACAAGAACAAGCACAAACTAGATGTTAAAAGTGAAGAGCAAGGCTCATGGTAAAAGTATTTGCACAAATATAAGACATTGATTATCCCAATGTTTTACCCCCATAAAATAATGAGCCACCATCCATACTCTATTTTCCTTGGTAGCACAAAACAGATGGAAAGTTCATCTAATAAATGTGAATATTTCTTTGTTGAATAGAAATTTGAAACAATATTCCTTCATGTCTCAGCTACAAGGTTTTGTTTTTAAGGGACAAGAATAAAAAATATGTAAACTCATCAATCCTTATATGACCTAAAACAAGCATTATGTGCCCAATATGAAAATTCCACTAAGCATCTTCTGAAATTGAATGTCAAAAACTTTACCTTGATGATTTAACTTTGTTTGTAAAGAAAGATGGCATAATTATTGTATAACTTGTATATGTAGATGATGTGTTGATAATAGGGAGCAATGAAAAAAATATTCCATCCATGATGAAAGAATTGAAGAATATATTTGAGGTGAGATATTGGGGACTTATTCACTTCTACCTAGACATTGAAGTGACTCAAATTCCTATTACCTATTCATCTCTCAAAAGAAGCATAATGGATAATTGTTGAATGAAACATATTTTGTTGAATGGAACATATTTTGAATCTCACATAAATTGAAAGCAATGAGTTTTAGGATGCAACCAAGTACATATAGCTTGTGGGAAGTCTTATCTACCTTACCACATCGATACCAAATATTTCATTTGTTGTTGGAATTATTTCCAGGTTTATGCAAAAACCTTGTGAATGATATTGGTTTGTTGCAAAAAGGATTCTAAAATACTTGAAGGGAACTCAAGACTTTGGACTCTAGTATTCCAAGGAGGATAATTTCAACTTGATTGTATATTTTGATGCAGAGTTTGATGGAGATAAAGGGAATGGAGTGTCTACCTTAGGTTATCTCATGGGTCGTGGATCAAATATCATCTCCTATAGATCATATAAAAATTCAATTCCAATAGATTTCCCAATGGGAGTAGAATATGTAGCAACTATAGCAACAATAAAGAATATTTTCTAGTTAAGGAAAATATTTGAATATTTGCAAGAGAAACAAGTAAATTTTACTCCTTTTTTGGTTGAGAATACTTTTGCAATCAAGTTAGCCAAGAATCCTAGATTCCATGATCGAATGAGCACATCAAACACAAAGTACCATATGACTCCATATACTATAGAGGCAAAAAATATTCATTTGATACACTATTCCACAAATGAGCAAGTTGTAGACATCTTCACCAAAGCACTTGGAAGATAATAGCTTGGAAAGTTTAGAATGATGCTTGGACTCACAAACACCTATTTGGCTTAAGTGGGGGAATGTTGGACACATAATCCTTTGGGATTTGTAATTATAAATATTTTTTTAAATAATTAAATTAGGAATAGAAATAGTTAGGTGAAGAAGAAATGATATCCAAAAGATTTAACCAAGATTCATCTCTCTAATCTATTTAAGCATGATTCACATTCATGAACTTATTTAACTATGGAGTTATTCTTAAGCCCAAAATTAATAATATTTGTCCTATGATCATTTGCAAAATTTGTGACTTCTTTATTGGAAGCCAAGAAGAAGTAGTGACAATGATATGAACAAAACCATATGAGATGTGTTGGGTGCCCTTGCAAGCTAGTGAATATGGTTTTTAGAGATTCACCCTTAGTGGTAAGTAGTTGCAACTTTCTCATAAATAATATGAAATTATTTCGAACCTTGAAAATGTTTTTGATGAATTCCCAACCCCATTTTAGCATGCCACACTTGTGATTATTTTTTTTTGATAAACCAGCCCCTATTTCTCAATATTTATTTTCTTTTATTTTCATGGTTTAAATTTCTTCATTTGTATAATTTTGGATAAAAAAAATTAGGATTTGGCATGTTTCTTGGATTCATAGTATGGAAAGGATGATTACAATGGTCTTAGCTCTAAGTCATAGTAATCAATATATGCCACTCATTTGAGTAGAGAAGGGACAAGGTAGAGGCTAGTAAATGTAGAAAAATAAAGGCAATGTGACTAGGTGGAAGTAATAAAATGTAGAGAAATAAAGGGAGTCTCACTAGATTGAGGTGGGAGGCATGCCACAAAAGTATTTATGTCATAAAAATAATTTCAAAATATGTAGAACATTTCCTAAAATCTTACCTTAAAAAAAGTCCAACAACATAATTTAAACTTATATTGAATAAAATATTATTAAAATATATTTAAAACTTTAAATAAAACAAACATATGAATATTTTAATTTAATTAAAATTTGTTAAAACAAATTTAAAACTTAAGCAAATGTATAATTGTAATTAACATATATTAATATTGAATCAAGAAAAGGCCATCAATAGCTTAATCTTTAACATTTAAATCAATTAAGTAAAACAAATGTGCAATTCCATTCCAGTTAAAATCAAGTTCAGAGGGGATAGAGAAACGAATTGTGATATACTAGAGGGATAGAAGGTTGACAATTTAAAAAATAAAAATAAAAATAAATCCATTTATACTATAGTAAGGGTAGGGCACAAGCCTCCTCTTCTAAGTGATTTAGGAAATGTTAATTTTCTTTAAAAGAAAATATAATGAAAAATTAATGATAGGAATAAGGAATATTAAAATGGTGAACAATAAAAAAAATTGCAACAAAAATATTTTTTCATGAGAATAACAAATTTAAATAAACTAAAATTTACTAACATTTCCTAACACAAATGAATGTTGAATATTTGTGTCAAAATAAACACATCAATGGAACAAGATACACGAAGTTTAATATTTTAAAAGAATATTTTTGAAATCACATCAATAATATTTTTACATTTAAGAACAAGACCGTGGTTATCCAATGACATAATGCTCACTATTTCAAGAAACTCATCGTTCTTACACTTACAAACTAACTAAATTAAATGTGTTCATTAAAGAGGAGGCACAAAATAAAGAAAATTAAGTATTACATCTCAAAAACTAAAAATAATTATGAACTGTGTTATCTTGTGATCTCCCCATTTCAATAGACACAATTGTAATGGTGCTTGCAATCCCTTATTCTTCTTGACAGACAATGAGTTAGAGAGGGGAATTTAGCTCCCTATCTTTGTCCAATGTTCAATATGGAGCCAAAACTTACTTATCTTCCATTGCTTGGATTTGCAAAACTTTTTATCTTCCCTCTGATGCTTTTATAATTCATATATTTCCTCCGATAAACTCACCAATTCTCCAAACTTGGTTCCAATGTTTCATTGGGATCTTTGGTATAGCCTTACTTCACAATATCTTTACTTTATAACCAATCCTTTTAAAACACTTGAGATATTTTCTTATCCCACATAAAAGAGTAGCCTCCAACATTGACTCTATCAAGGTTTCTCATGGCCAACCCAACATAGAGATTTAATATTATAAATGTGCTTATGCAAGGAAAGATAAAGCCTAAATTTACATAAGAAATCCATATTCGAGTTTGATCTTATTTTGTTGTGCAAGTATTTTATTTTGGATTCTAGTCTTATGGCCTAGGATCCAACACATGGACTGTGATCACCACTTTGTGGGGATTATTGCACTACATCAGAAAGATTGGTTTCATCTACTTGTCACTATTTGGAGAATCCAAAGTTGTGATAGAATGGATCAAGGATCCCTCCATTCTCTCCCCACCGGAGCTATGCAATTGGATTCATTGTGTCAAATATTTGAAGTCCAAGTTTAAAGAGATTAGCTTTTTTCATATATATAGGTCTCAAAACACTGTTGCAAACGATCTCTCTAAGTAGAGACTACAATGAAAAGTTGGTATCATGCATTTTAGAGTAACGGTTAAGGACACACTTCACAACTCCGAAACTTTCTCAATTTTCTGATTTCAATTGTCATGCCCATATTTTGTTGGTCTTTTTGATTTATTGCAGATGTTCAATTTAGTATTTTTTGTTATTAGACTAATTATCTTTTCTATTGTGAAAATTCTCCTAATATTTAGTCACATTGTATGTACTTGAGTAGATGGTGAACCACATAGTGAAATTTAGCTACACATAATTATTTTTATTTTAGGATTTTACCATATGGCATATGTAATCAGTTTTCTTATAATAGAAACTTGGTCATTTTTCTTCTTCTTTGAAAAATATTACTAAAAATACATGTATTTATACTAAAAAGTATCAAATTGTTATCAAAGAATAATAAAAAATTCAATCAAACATAAATGGAAATAGTGACAATTTTCCTTAGGGAATAATGAAATAAAACAAAGTAAAATCTACCAACATTTCCCCACACAAATTACTATTAAATTATTGTGTCAAATTAATCACATCAATGTAAAATATTTTCATAAGAGACACATGGAATTCAACACTTTAAAAGAATATTTTTGAAAACATGTGCACAATATTTTACATCTAAGAGAAAACACATGGTCATCTCTTTGTCACAATGTGTTATTTCAAGATAGTCAATGGTATTCAACTTACAAACTAAACCCTAAGTTGAATGTTTGAATTAAATGAGAGGTATGAAAAAGAAGAATTTAAATATTTCTCTCAACAATTAAAAATGATTGTGATCTATGTCATCTCATTAGTTGTCCAATTGAACAAACATAATTATACTAGTGCTCACAATCCCTTATTATTCTTGATAGGCATGGATTTAGATAGGTAATTTTAGCTCCCTCTCTTCCTTGAACATTTGAAAATGGACTTGAAACTTGAAACTTGGTTATCTTCCATTAGTGAGATCTAGAGAACTTTTTATATTATTTATAATGCTTTTCTATTTCATTTATTCCCTCTATCAAGCTCACCAATTCTTCAAACTTGTATTTTGGGTTTCATTATGATCTTTGGTATAACTTTACCTCATAGTATACTTACCTTAAATTGATCCTTTGGTAAACCCTGAGATTGGGTCTTCTCCCAAACTAATGAGTAGCCTCAAAACCTTACTCTATCAAGGTATCTCATGGCCATCCTGGCAAAGAGACTTAATATTAATAATGTGCTCATATAAGGAAATATAAGCCTAGATTTTACATAAGAAAATTGTATTCAAGTTTGATCTTATTTAGTTGTGCAAGTATCTTTCCTTATCTTATGTTTTGTCTTTGCTCATGTGTGCCCTAAAATCCAAAATCATTTAAGATGTCCACAAATTCCAAACAATTATAGATTCTTAGATTCTCTTTCAAGGTATTTTCCTTCTTCAATTACTCGTGGATAACTACTTGTGTTGAAGTTCAAACAAATCATGCAAAGAATTAAGATAGGGATTATTCAAAATTTCAACTCTTATAATTTTTCATTAACATAACTATTCATGAATGGCCAATACCTAGGTAATATCATTTATTAGATTTCTAGTGAGAAGTTAGTGTGATTTAGCACAACACAATGCAAAAGGAAAAATCCAAATTAAATATTCCATGGAGGGTATTCCATTTTTTTAATTCTAGTCATCTCATATCCTAATCATTTAATACAAATATATGAAAAACAAATTATATTTTAAATGTTTACAAAAAAAGCTAATGGAAATTACTAGCATATAATATCATTGGCTATTGAATATCCAACTTTTCATATCAGGTATAAAGGATAACAAGTATGAGATGATTCATAGCACATAGATGTCATGAGACTAATGCAAATCAATGAGCCTCATTCTTCTAAAGCTTCACAACAATAACAAGGCATTGCACATGACAAACAAAATAGTCACTCATGTTGCCAATAACCAAAATATAGAGTCTAATATCCTTTGCTTAAAACAAGTGTTGAATTACAAAATAAAAACAAAATAGAAACTTGAAAAGAGAATTACCATTTTCATAAAACAACAATAAAACAAATCATTCCAAATCGGGCATACTGACACCATTGTTTGTTTTGAAAATGCACTTCCAAGAGTTACAGATAAGGAAATTTTTTTTAACTGTAATATTATGAACATAACACACAATGTTGATGGATCCCCGTGCAAGGTGAAGTTCTAGACCACCTTGCTTATTGTGGTGCAATTTGTAATGAAAGCATGGTTAGTATGGATTCAATACAATCATCCAATAATTAAATGATAATGATCTCAATATCACCATTCATCTTAACATAGATCAAATCTGGAATGAACCTTGCAATCTTGTCTACATTAACTTCTTCAATTACAATGTAAATATGAGTGAACTTTTGGATTTGCATATTTCCATTGCTTTGTCCAATATCTTCTTTTCCTTATCTTTTCTCAACATCTTCAACACATCCACTATCACCATGAGACCTGCCTACACCAAAAGTAATTAGGAGTGGATCTATATAACAAACTAAAAACAAAATAAAACACTCAAAGTGAATTGTCATTGCAAGCTTTGAGATGAATGAACACCATATGCTCATTCTACTTCTTGCTATGGCCAAAAAATTTAAATCCTTTCAATCAACAAACCCAAGTCTTCTATCATTTTATAGTGAATTATTAAATCTTGTGACATGGAACTAGTTAGGAAGAGTTTGGTTCAATTGTGTTTGCAACTTTGAATTGCACTTCAGGATGTAAGACAAGTCATTAGTGGCTGAGGCTTTATTGTAAGTAATTGAGGTTTCTCTTTGTTTCCTTCAGTTCTAACATTGAGATTAATAGTGTTTCCTATCATGTGTAGTTTCTCTATAATAACATAATCATATTATTCATGCTTGGTCACTATAGTTGTGAGAGGGAAGTTCATTTTCTTGTTAGTCTTCCTTTGCTTATTTCCCTACAAAACCTATGTTTGGAATGACAACGGATGCTTGAGTTTGTTGGGGAAAAAATAAAAACAAGGGAGACTACAAGAGTACAAAATGAAATATTATGAGGCTACAAGAGTACAAAATGAATTATGATGTACAATTTAGGATCAGAATATTATGTTATTAGTAGCATAGATGTCCTTTTTTGCCATAGCTTGTGCAAGTAATTGAGCCTCATGTTAGAAATTCCAAACTAATGAGGAATTCCTTATCTTGATAATTACTTGTGAATATTATGTTCTTCTTTTATTATCTTCACTTTTTCTTCATCAAGCAATTATACAATAAATGAAGCAAGATCACAGTGCACAAGAAACAAGAGACAAAAATTTATCTTGTGAAAACCCTTAAGAGGGAAAAGCCCAACAACTTGCTTCTTAGAGAAATTCTTCAAATCAACAGAAGAAATAAAAGTCAAATTGGCCTTCCACAAATGCTAAGATCTCAGCGCCTCTTTACAAAGTTTATGTTCCTTTTTCACAAAGTCTTTGTCTTTCTAAAGTTTCCACAAATCCTCTTAATATAGAGCTCGAACCCTTATGATCTTTGGACTAAGGATGATTCTGAAATTTTGTACGTATTCCAGATTATGGATAGGATCACAAGCTTAAGAATTTTTCACAAAATGTAGACTTTTGGACTTCCACATAACCACATAGCAAACTTCGGTCCTTTCCTCAAGATCACTAAACTTGAACAAACTTCACAAAATGCAGACTTTAGAACTTCCACAAAAATATGATCTTTAATCACATACTTTGGCTTTCTTTAGCGGACTTCAGATATACTTTAAAGATCTTCATATGAGCTTAAGGATTTGAATCTTCAATTGTGGTTGATGTGATTTAGGGCAAACTTTGGATGAATTTTAGAACTTGAATTTGTATAGACCATAGCACTAGGGAAAAAACTTGTTTAAGCCCTCAAATTCTTCTTTGATGATCTTCATATGGCAGAGCAGACATATCCCAGTATCTTCCATAGAGAAAATGTGAGTTGTATTATTTCAGATCAAATTTCCACCTCAGGGGAACAAATAGAGCTCCTTTCATAGTCATATGGGGATCCAAACTGGTGTCACATAAGGGCAAGCTGACCTGAACACTTTGGAGGATGACTTAGCACTGTGGAGGCTACTTGAATTACAAATAAAATAGTAATTTAATGTCATAAACAACATGACTCGTAAATATGTTTTGACCAATACAAGCACAAAGACTCATGCTTCAAAATACCTAAACAAATAACAATTATGAAAACCGACCATAGCTACATTTCCCATCACCCCAAAACTCCTACAAAGTTCCCAGAGGTTTGATTAAAAAAATAGACTAGAAACATCAATGTTCATACTTGAAAATATTGATTGTTAAGGCATGAATCAACTAACCTTGTAATAAGGCACCTAGAAGCAAGTGGTTTCCTATAAATAGATATAAAATCATATCTTTAGGTTTAAAAGAAAAATAATTTGTTCCAATACATGTATTCTTATCTCCCTTTGTGTCACAGAAGTAGTCACTACAATCATATTCAACCATTTTGAGCTTATCCATTTCCTTAGGGTTTCAAAGTTTAGATAACATACCCATTGACTATATTCATGACATTGCATCTACCACCTAAATTTTTCACATGATGTTACCGATATCTCATAAAGCTTTCATATCTCATAAAGCTTTCATATTGTTTGTGGATTGTGATACCCTTTTGTTAGGAACCATTGCTACACCAACTATTTTTAATTTAGAAAAAATAAATGACCAGGCCAACCATATGCAAGTTATCAATTAAAAACCATTCCGTTAAAGGCTTTGAGAATGAAATAATTTTTTTACAACTACCTTTTAGTTGGGTCTCCCCTAAATCCATCCTTTTATTTCATAGCAACTTTTCGATTCACTGAAACAATCCAATAACAAGATTTCAAAAAACCATTTTTTAGGGGCAGGCTAGACATCTAAAAAAAATTCTCACGTTGTTGGGGGACATTTATCTAAATTGAATTTGCTAACTAATGTAAAAATCAAGTTAGAGTTTAACGCTTGCCAACAATCTCTTTTTTACACAAAAAGAATATTTAAAAAAATAAATATTCACAAAATCAAAAAACCAGAAGCGACACAACTTTTCACAGACTCTCGTAGCTACAGATTGAAGTTATTAAAACCCTTTATTGCACCAGCCGGGAATCGAAGCTGGGTCTGTACCGTGGCAAGGTGCTATTTTACCACTAGACCACTGGTGCGAACACAAAAATTTAAGCTATTGAACGTTTGTTTGACTATTGCGTAAAGTTTTACTGTTTCCCTTCATAGGAACGGCATTGATACATTTGAATATCCTAGCTAAAAAATTGAATGGATAGTTAATGACATAAATTTTATTATCTACTTAAAATAATTTAATAAAAGTAATTATTTTCGCTTTTGGTATCGTAATGCTAAGAGCCTTAACTTATTATATTACAGCAATCTGCTTAGACAAGTTTCATGGATCATGAGTTCTGTGTAAATTGAACAAATATGAACATCTGATAACTTATTATGTGTTTGATTTTTCGAGTATTTATTATATATGGAACTGTAAATGGAATGTCTTTGGATATTAATGTATATATGTAAAATAAATTGAAATAAGTATATTTAGGTTTTGATGTATCAATAAAAAAAAATTAATTGATAAATTTTGTTTTTTAAATATCGATAATTTTATAATATTTATTTTAAATGTAAAATATATTTTTTATATTTTAAAATGGTATAAAAAATTTAAAATACCTTTTATATGAGCACCTAACAATGCATTAAAGTGCTATGCTTTAATAGATTAGCCACTACATATTGAATGAAAAGGTTAAAATATTATTACAAATGACCAATAAATTTAAGAAAAGAGCAACTTAATTTTAAAGTAATAATATTTTATTTTTGAATAAAAATTAAGAATTAAGTTGAATTGAATTAAAATTTCAAAGATAGTTTCAATTATGGATGATCAAGTTTTATGAATGGTAGAACTTTAGCCTATGAGTTTTTTTTATTGCATAAATATTTTAATAATAAATTAGAATTCATGATTTATTGGAATTATGTTTGTTTTATGTTGCAATTCAATGAGAAAAACACATATTGATACAAGATTAGCCCAATTCTTCCTTCTTTCATGCTTTAACTACTATTACTAATAATAATAATGATGATGTACCAATCTGAAACTATTTAAACTTCATAAAAAACATGCTCAATTAATAATATATATGTTGTAAAATTTGTGTGATAACGCATTCCCTGCAATTGATTTTTTTTTTGTTAAAAATCTCTTAGTTTGAGGAAATGCATATTTATTAAGATATTTGGGCTATATGAAATGAACAATATTAGGTTGTAGCTATTAAGGGGTCCAAATCCAAGAGTTAGTTCAACTAGTTATTGTTAATGTTGTTGGGTATTGATTAGTTTTATATTGACAAGGGCCTAGACACACTAGTCTACATAAATAAATTTATTAAAAATCTCATCCACGATTGTGAGGAAGCATGCCTTAATTTTCTTCATAAAATTTTAAAAGTTAGTGAAATTTAAATTTTATGCTCAAATATTAATGTAGGAAGCCGAGACCTTTTACACATATTACCCCATTCATTGCAGTTTAAGATAACCATAATCATTAAACTCATTCAACATCTTCATAAGATATTCCATAGTTACAACTCTTACAACTCTTCTATCTCATAGCACACCTTCTCTAGGAGCTAACACTTGGTCAACTACCCCAACCCTTGCATGTTATTCAACTTCTCTACATGAATTTCAAAGTTTAGATAAATTTACATTGACGATAGAAATATTAAATGTGTACTAACAAATTTATTTTTTCTAGAAACCCTTATAAACAAGTGGGAGAGGAAACACATTCATTTTCAAACAAAAAGAAAGCTTTAACATATACTAGAGTTGTTACATTTCCACATGTTTTTTTTTTTAAATGGTCAACTGAGACAACCTACCCAAGTGATATGTCTAAATTAAATTTACACCCAAAGGAATGTGGTAACATTTTGCAATTGGAGCTCCAATACTAGTTTACTTTTTAGAGATTTATAAGATTTCCAAAAAATAATGCACACTAATTTACATAACAACTCAAGTCAATATATTGGAGGATTTACACCATGTAAATTTCAGTGTTGAATGGAAAAAATAAGCACAAAATATTGGAGAAAAGGTATATATTTACCTCACTTTCATTTTGCCATAACAATTATAAATTTGTCTCAAGGCCGCTTAACACTCGGAACTTCTTTATTGGAATCATGAAAAAGCGACCACTATACTAGTAACACCTTGCAGGGAAGTGAATATGGTTTCTAGACATTCATTATCAATAGTAAGTGGTTAAAAGTTACTCATATAAACTACAAAACAATTCTAAACCTACATAAGGTTTTTGAAGAATTCACATCTCTATTGAAGCATGTCAAAATCATGGTAATTTTTTAATAGAACTTATTATTTTCAACATATCTTTACTTTTCCCCGCATGTTTGAGGTCTCTTCAATCAAGTAAGTTTCGATAAAAAGCTTTAGGATGAGGCATTCTTACGGAAACACTTGGATTTATAGTACATAAGGGCTAACTACAATGGTCTTGTCTCTAAATCATAGTTAATAGTATATATTACCTCACTTATGTAGGGTGAAGACAAAGTAAATGCTACGAAGTTAGAGAAATAAAGGCAATGTGACTAGGTGAAGATAGTCATGCTCAAAGAAATGAAAGGAGGGTCACCACATCTAGGTGAGAGGTCCATTACAGAAAGATTTGAAGATGCACAAAAGATTTCCTCAGAACACCTCTCTTACTTTTAGAATAATATCTAAACTTATATTGAACTAATCTAAATTATATGTGGATACATTAAGTATTTGGATAAATTAAATTTCTTAAAATGTAAATAACAATAAAAGAATAATTACGTTTTTATTATTTAGTTTTATGTTATTTACACATTAAATAATTTAATCCCTTTTGAGATTTTAATAAATTTCAATTTAAAATAGATTTATTTTTAATTTTTAATGTAGTATTATATTTTTGCATAATAACATCTTCCTTTTATTAAATTATAGAATATCTCATTACTTTTTATATATTAAAATATCTTTAAAATATTAAATAAAATAATTATATATCTTTTAATTAACCTATATTAATATATAATCAAATAAATAATTAATACTTAAATATTTAGTGGTAAATTTTCCTATTAGTTGAATCTTTACTATTTGAATTACTTAACACCATCCAAACTAAAGTTGATAGGGGATCTTGATAGAATGTCATATTTTTTGGTAAATTTTCCTATTAGTTGAATCTTTACTATTTGAATTACTTAACACTATCCAAACTAAAGTTGATAGGGATCTTGATAGAATGTCATATTTTTTTATCATTAAATATTAAAGGGACTAATCTTATGGTAAAAAAACGTTGTCATGCATTATGGAGAACTTAAAGTCATTAGACTTAATATTTTAGATACTAATAGCATAGTATTAGAAATTTCCATTTATACTATATCATTAAATATTAAAGGGACTAATTGTATGGCAAAAAAATTTTTGTCATTCATTATGGAGAGCTTAAAGTCATTCAGACTCAATATTTCAGATACTAATAGCATAGCAATAGAAATTTTCATTTGTACTATAGAAAGGGTAAATTTTTAAATATTAATTAAAAGGTAAAATTTTAAATATTAATTAAAAATAAAATTATTAAATAATAATAATAATATGAAATAATAAAATTAATATATAATTTTTATTTTATTATTTGGAAATGTTTGGGTGGGGTAACATGTGTCAAACATTGGGTGCAGCTAGCCATAACCTCATTTTTTAATAGTGTGGGAGGCTATGACACTACACTCCTTGTTACTGTAAATGTACCCTTGCAAAACCATTCAATCCACCTCAGAGGCACAACATACCATCTTGAACAATATGATGGGTGGGGCCTTGAGATCATACTGAATTACATCCTGTAATATTTTTCATGGTTTCTCTCGGTTCGGCTTTACTATGAAATCCATTGGCTTAGTTACCTCTCCATTCTTCTCTCTCTATTCATTTCCTTGTCCCTTGATTTGAGACCATACTAGCTAGGTTCACTTTTGGCCACCTCCAGTTTAGTTACATGGGCTTGGAAGGTAACCACCTTCTCTCTTTCTTTCATTCATGCATCGTGGCTCTCACCTTGGCTTGAAGTCTTCATATTATATGTCTTCTTTCCAAATGGGTATTGTTTGGTAGGGAATTGTCATAGGTCATGTGCCTCTTACAACCTACTCCACATATCTGGGGTGGCTGCCTTATTTCCATGTACTTTAATTCACTCGAGCTTTTCCCTCTTCTGGGAGCAGAGACACTCTCACTATTCTACCAAGAGATCTTAACTCAGGTCTCTCCAGGCATCGAGAAAAGGCATAAATGCCCTGCACCCTCTGCCATGCCTCCCTTGTAATTCCTTTAGGTTCTTTCTAATTGGTCGTTGGCTCTATTCTTTAGTTCCTTCTCTTTTTCCCCTCCTCGACAACAACTTCTCCTTCCTCAGTTGGTTAGTCCTACACTATTCTACTAATTTCATCATGCCTAGACAAAGTGGTAGAGTTTGTGTAGAGGGGTTGTAACTTATCGCAAATGGGTATGTAGAGGCGAAACTTGCATGCACTACAAAATTCAAGAATCCTTCTCCTACTTTAGAGACCTTACTCCTCTTTGAGTCCAAGCTGAGATTTCCAGCATGGAGGAAGAGCATTCTTCCAACCAATCCTCTCTTTTTGATACATAAGTACCCCACATGTTTGATATAACCAATACATGTAGGTTATCTACATATACTAGAAAATGAAATTGTTGATGGGTAGAATCATTCTAGATCAACATGATGCCCGGTTAAACATCATCCACTCCCTTGAGCATATCCACAGTCATCTTCGAAAGTTAGACAACAAATGGAGTGGCTTGAACAACATCGGGGCCTATCTCCTTCAACGAATCAACCCACAACCAATACAGTCGATCCCATCCTAGTATTGCGATTTGACTCGGAACCCGCATCTTAAATTTTTTTTATTTATGTTTAACATCTTTATGTTTACTAGCTCTTTTGTACTTGTCCATCTTGGCCTGCACATCAACAATTATAGTTCTAGTTTTTTAGTTGTTGCCACTTTTTTTCTTAGCACTCTCCTCTCCGTGGAGAGTCAATTTTTGGACATGGTTTGACTTGCCTAGTGAAAGATCAACCAAAGTTTTGTAATCTACTATGTAAACCCTAGCTTTACTAATTAATGAAAATCTTTGCCAAAAATACAAGGAGTAATAAAATATCTGGTCACATTACAAATTAAAACAATGATAATTTTCCATAAAAAGTAATAAATTCAAATACAATAAAATATACCAATATTTTTTCAATAAATTAATTTCGAAATATTGTGTTAATTTAAACATATTGATGAAAATCATTTTAACAAACAAGACACATGGAATCCAACACTATGAAAGAATATTTTTGAAATGTTAATAATATTTTGCATCTAATAACAAAACCATAGTTATCTCAATGCCACAGTGCTTGCTATTCCAAAGAAGCTCGCTCGTTATTCTTCAATTTACAAACTAAAAACCAAATTGAATGTTTTCATTGAAGGCAAAGTATGAAGGCAAAGTATGAAATGAAGAAATTTAAGTTTTACATCTCAAAAACAAAAAAATAAGTGTGATATATGTTATCATACGATCTCTCCATTTCAGTGGACACAATTATACCAATGCTCACATTGATCCCTTATTCTTATTAATAGGTGATGCTTTGGAGAAAGGAGTTTAGTTACACATTTTCTTCTTGCCTTTTAAGTTAGACCCTAAAACTCACTTAGCTTTCATTACTAACATTTATAAAAACTTTTAATATTTCATCCAGTGCTTTTCTATTTCATTTATTCTGTCTATCAAGCTAATAAATTATCCAAACTTAGATCCATGTTGTGTTGTGATCTTTGGTTGTGCGTTACTTCAAAGTATATTTACTGTATAACCAATCCATTAGTAAAACTTGAGATTATGACTTCTCCTAAATTAATAAGTAGCCTCCAACCTTGACTCTATCTAGATTTATCATAGTCACCCCAACATAGATATTTAATATTTAATATTAGAAATGTGCTTATACCAGGAAAGATAAACCTAATTTTTACCTGAGAAAACCATATATGAGTTTGATATTTCTTGGTTGTGCAAGTATCTTTTCTTATTATTACTTGCCTACGACTATGCAGGGACTATAGCAATCGCTTTAGTGTTGAACTTATCTTAATTTGCATTGACCGAAATTTTTATCAAAATTTAAGCAAACTTTCGTTTGCCAATTTGGCTTAAAACCAAAATTTAAGCAAAGTTTTGGATTGGACTTCTTATTAGTCCCTGCTATCTCGGCATGGGACTATAGTAATCGAAAACATGGGACTATAGTAATCGAGAATGATGAAGTTAATATTAGTTGAGTTGTTTTGTAGTGCCAGTTAAAAACAAAATTTAAGCAAAGTTTTGGATTAGATTTCTTATTAGTCCTTGTCGTCTCGGCATGTGACTATAGTAATCGAAAACGATGAAGTTAATATTAGTTGAGCTATTTGCACTAATTTGAATGTTTTCATTGAAGGAAAAGTATGAAAGGAAGAAATTTAAGTTTTGCATCTCAAAAACAAAAATAAGTGTGATATATGTTATCATACGAGCTCTCCATTTCAGTGGACACAATTATACCAATGCTCACATTGATCCCTTATTCTTTTAATAGGTGATGCTTTGGAGAAAGGAGTTTAGTTACACATTTTCTTCTAGCCTTTTAAGCTAGACCCTAAAACTCACTTAGATTTCATTACTAACATCTATAAAACTTTTAATATTTCATCTATTGCTTTTCTATTTCATTTATTCTCTCTATCAAGCTAGTAAATTCTCGAAACTTAGATCCATGTTGTATTGTGAACTTTGGTTGGGCGTTACTTCAAAGTATATTTACTGTATAACCAATCCATTAGTAAAACTTTAGATTATGACTTCTCCTAAATTAATAAGTAGCCTCCATCCTTGACTCTATCAAGATTTATCATATTCACCCCAACATAGATATTTAATATTTAATATTAGAAATGTGCTTATACAAAGAAAGATAAACCCGATTTTTACCTGAGAAAACCATATATGAGTTTGATATTTCTTGGTTGTGCAAGTATCTTTTCTTATTAGTCCATGCCTACAGCTATGCAGGGACTATAACAATCGCTTTAGTGTTGAACTTATATTGATTTGCATTGATCGACCTTTTTTTATCAAAATTTAAGCAAACTTTTGTTTGCCAATTTGGCTTGAAACCAAAATTTAAGCAAAGTTTTGGATTGGACTTCTTATTAGTTTCTGCCGTCTCGACATGGGACTATAGTAATAAAAAACATGGGACTATAGTAATCAAAAGTGATGAAGTTAATATTAGTTGAGTTGTTTTCTAGTGCCAGGTAAAACCAAAATTTAAGCAAAGTTTTGGATTGGACTTCTTATTAGTCCCTATCGTCTCGGCATGAGACTATAGTAACCGAAAACGATGAAGTTAATATTAGTTGAGTTGTGTTGCTAGTGCCAGTGGATCAATTATAATCAAAGTTTTTAGGTACATAGTGATGTACCATCTTATTTGGCCTCTTTGGCCTCTTCTCGAGGCAGAAAGGCGGAAAGCATATATTATCTTGGTTTTTAGGAAACTTAAAGTGTATCGAGGCAACATTAAATGAACATTATAGGGATATCCAAAGTTTATGATCCACTTCATACTGCACTTCTTATGTTAAGAGGATTAAGAGTGTATTTATTCATTCATATTTTTCATAGCTAGACTAATGCTAGCATCAGTCTTTTGACATTAAATGCTAGAATAACTTATGAGTGATATACATTCTTAAAGTTTGATAGTCCATCGCCCCGACCACTTGGCCATTTGTTTGTTTTGCTGTCACTTCCTGCCACTGACCACTTGGTTATTTTTTTGTTTTATTGTCACTTCCTGCTACTTGGCTTATTTTTGTTGCCACTTCTTCGCTAAGAAGCTTTTACTCTATTTCCATATGGCTCCCCACTGCTTATTCCTTGCTTGACCGCTCCCCACCGCTCAAATTCATGTTTCACTAATGAATGGATTAAGGGTGGAGCAACTGATGCATGCTAGTTAATGAAGCTTAACAAAGAAACTCACTAGGAGAAGATTACCAGAGAGACTCATGGGGATACAAGTGATGTATTTTTGCCGTCAGAATAGGATATTAGTCACTCGAGGTGGCTGAAATGGTTAGGTTTTTTGTTGTTGAAGTGGAGACTTCTTTCTTCTAATTCCCATGGATAAACAAAGTGAACATGTGAACACAAATTCCAGACAATACATATTTTAGAGAATAATTGGTAAGTAAATTCTATTGTTTTTGCGGTTCACAAATTTTAAAGACTAGCAAGCATAAAAAAATGTCCAACAAAATGCACCAAACCTCGCAAAAAAAAAATGTCTAGCCAAATTCTTGGATGTAATCTTTTTTTAGATTCATTTACTTTGTCTATGTAATCTTTTTCTTTATATTCATTTACTTTGTCTATATCTATTTTAGACAACCAACTAGCCGCATAACCACACAATTAATTAATTAGAGGATACAAGTTGCAGGAAGTCATCCTCGCTCTACTACTAGCTCTGGTAGGCATAAAGCTTCAAAGTGAAACTTGCGACTCACAGTCCACAGTATGGGCTAATATTTGAGGCAAGAAATGAGAAACAAAAGTGAAAATGCATAATTACATATATCAAACCAAATTACCAACTATAGACCCAATAGACTCAATTGTATATGACCAGAGGTTTTGTTCTAATGTGCGAGCCACTAGTTTGGGAGGGCAACCACATTTGGGGTTTACCTGGGCACTCATTTACAAGGTTTATTTTGCAAGTTGTATCATTGAATCCTTGATCTTTTCAAACCATTTGAGCCATGGTAGCATATGCCCCACAATGGAATAAATGGTTGTGTGTCTTCCATGTATTTCCTTGGGTCGAACCCTGGATGCCACTTCTTCAAGCAGAGACCTGAAGCAGGTAGGTTCCCTTTCTTGTTGCTGCACTCATGTTTAATTTCTTTTGTATTATGCCAAAGGATTAACAAATTCATCATGTGCCCATCCAATGCAGGGGCACATGTGTAGCTTCACTCGACTGGGGCCAACATATAGTGAGAAGACAGGGACCAGTCATATAACATTGACAAAGGAAGAAAAGTAAGGGTATGTAGCTTGCATGCAAGCCAAGGAGCTTACTAGATTTTTTTTATTAAAATTTTATTTCATATCTCAATATAAAATAAATATTGACATTATATATAGAAAAAAAAAAACTTATTAAAAAAAATAAAGAGTAACCTTACTTAAGTACTAGTTGTACAAGGAAGTGCATGACATCGACTGAGAAACACATGGAAACCCACAATTGTATAAGAAAAATATGTGTTTCTTCTTATGCCAGAGGCTAGAGCCAAGGGAAAATTCACGAAAACCCCCACCATGAAACACCTAATGAGAGCTGAGGCCACCATGACCATAATCCGGTCCTTGTTCTCTCCAAGCAGGCCTCGTCCTTATATTAATGGGAAGAAACTTGCACTCAACCCCTGGAATCACTAAGCTCAACATTGTCTCATTTGGGCCCACACATACCCACGGGTACCCACAAGTCGCTACAGTGGGGCGTGTTGTTGGCAACTGAGCTGCCCAAGTTTGTGATATTGTTGGCATTGACAGACATGATGTATGCCATCATGAGAAACATGGCCGTTCCCACCTAGAATTTTAATGTAAACCAGGAAATATGGCCGTCGACCTTGAAGTATCCATCGAGCTCACTCTTGCTCACTTTTGCATTCAGTCCATCAACCAACGACTCGAATCCCTACCCGAATTTCATCAGTACTATTGCAAAGCAGGAAAACACCCGCCAATGTCTAGCATCTATGTGTGCCTTGCGTTGATGCCAAAGGCTTCAGGAATTCCACACTGCAATTACGTTTAGAAAAATGTTATCACTGTGATACTGGCAAAAGCCCCCCAAAAATTCTACTTTTTTCTAAGACCCCATTTTGACTAAATTTCATAATCAACAATGGAAAACTAATGAATAAAAAGGAGAACAAGAGTAGTTCTCGAGGTCGCTTGCACTCATCTCGTAGGTTCTCCTTAGAGAACATGCATGATAGGTTCTCCTTAGAGAACATGCATGATAGATATTTTGGTAGTTGTTTAGCGAGCGAACACGCATGAAATATATTAGGATAGGTTGGACAAGTGGTCACTAAATGTGCCCGCAAATTTACTTTATAATTGATTAATTACTTTTATGGTGGTGTGCTTCCATGCGTAAAAGGGAAAGAGTATTAAATGAAAGAGCAGAAATTGAATAGTGTAAACATCGAGTTGTCTTTAAAGGGATTTTTTGGAAGTTTTTTAGGTGGGTTTTTTCGGTTAAAATTGGGTAGCAATTTATTGGAATCGCAAGTTTGATAGTTAATTTCTGCACAATCAAAGTGTCCCAGGGTTTTTCAGGGTGCTGAATCGAAATATGCAATTAAAAAACCATTTTAAATAATACAAATCAAGATATAACCTCAATTTTTTCCGCCGGATTCCGTCACCGAAATCTCCAAAAAATCACACTAAAGACAACTCCTTTTTAGATAACTTGACCATGTACAATCTCCTTTTTGAATCGATAACCGGGGTTTTAGTCATTAACAAATGTTATCAATTGTGCCAATGGTGGAAATACTGAGTGTTGAACTTAGGTACTCACGGTGGTTAGCCAACTTCCATTCAAGAGTAATTGGGCACCTTTTCCATTTAGGTTGTGTTTTATTTTTTTGAACCGCATAGAAATCTATAAATCCTAGCTTCGTTCAAACACCGAACGAAGTAGCTTTAATGGAGTTTGTTTTCAGCCTTTCGTGACATATTGTTGCACTTATTTTTGTACTTATGGGAATTTGATCTTTTCTTCCTTAGGTTTATTATTATAATAATTGTGTATTCTATTAATTGACTTAGTTTTTTTTTTTTTTTGCAGCTCATAGACAAGTCTGCGATACTTAACTGAGCAAAGCAGGTTTCAGATCTCATCAAGTTGTGAGAGTCGTCTGTATCCTCTTTCTCTCACATTTAATATTGGACTATTTTCTACAGAGATATGTTGCCGGTTGGATTCTCTTTTGTGGACAATTGAGAGCTCTATTCGAGAAACATGAATAAAAGACAACACCTCGAGCTTTTAGAGGTGAATTTGGTATGCTAACGATTCCTCGATTCACATGAATCTTCATGTATGTCTTAGTTTAGTAAATGAGTTGAATATTTTGTACAAAACCTTGTTGATCTTGGAGTGAGCACACATCTCAATTTCTTTCAGTAGGAGTTAGATTGAAGGTTGCAGTCCCATCTTCATGTCGATGTGGGTGAATATTTTTTTAGGCATACTTACATTTTGCTGCATTTTGTTTGGATCCCTATTACCATTCCTTGTGAGAATATGTTCTTATTTTACTCCCTTCAATGTGTTATGTTAGTGGTGTTTATTCAACACAATAAGTGCCAATTACCCTACATCATTTACTACCCCTATTGTATCATTTGCACCATAAGACTTGTGCATGTATTTATTGGTAGGAAGCTGAGCTAGCATATCAGGACCGAATCTAAGCTACTGAAGGTTATCATGATAAATGGATCAAACTCAGGTTAGCCCAATAAAGTATTAGGTTTTGCTGGAGTTTGGGCATGAGGTAGTACACTCCCTTCTTAGAAGTCTAGTATTTCGTGGTGGTAGAAAATGAGTCTAAATAATCAAGTCTAGTACCCTACCAAACTTAAGTAGAAAATCAACTCTATTGCTTTCATTTGGTCAACATAATTTACTTCAGGTAATCCTAGGTTTGGTTTTTAGTTGTTACAGTGAAGAGGGTATGCCATGTAGTTGGTTCTTGAGTATCTCATACGCCTCTCCAAGGAAATTTTACGTCTTGGCTAAGTTGCTTTTCTTCCCAGCCTCAAAAGCACGCATTCCTTGAGAGAAGTTTACTTATGATGCCTGCTCCAAGCACTGAATACCGTAGAAATCAACTTGTTGAGAGTCCCCAAGATATTAGAGTGGAAATTGATTTATCATTGATTCATTGGCTTTAACAACACCCAAGGGCTCCATTTGGAGCCAATATGCACTCCTAGCTAATATCTAAAAGCATGAGAAGAATATAAATATACTACAAAAAAATTGCTCGCAATAAGAATTGCATGATTATATATAGGGACCTCTAAAGAAATGACTTGCAATACATGTGTGTGTAACTTGCAATACATGTGTGTGGGAACAGTTTTTCCGAAGTCTAGGCAATCTATGAGAAGCAGGGTAATTAGAAAAAAATGCATCACATATGTCTCCTACCAGAGTTACAAGGAAGATTCATATGTCTCCTACCTACCAGAGTTACAAGGAAGATTCATATGTCTCCTACCAGAGTTGCAAGGAAGATTCTTAAAAACTAGAAAAAAGATTTTGCAGTGCCTTATTCCAAGTGGAAAGTCTATGAACATTTCTTGTTTTCTCAAGGAAATTGCTTATTATATCATATCACTCAACACCCAAGTCTAAGTGATACAATTCCTAGCAGATGTTGCATTTTGAAATAGGTAACAACTCGCTTATCATCATAACATGTTGGTGTGATAATTATATTGTTTTTGCCATCCTGGGCCGCTGGAACCAAATCATAAATATTTTCCCTCAACGATTCGAAAACGCTAGATATCACTCTGCAATCTCTGGTAAAACTATATATTTATGGTTGATTGACCCTTCAAATGAACAGATCTTGGTCTTTGGTTCTTTTCAATTGTGATTATGTTTCTGACAAAGTGAAATCAAACAAGACTTATGGAAACTCCAGATATTAATGAAAATCTGGTTATATAGGTTGAACATATTATTATATTCAGTTATGTGATGTGGCAATACACTTTGATTTTTGTATTGTACAAGTGCATCAATTAGCGCGATTTTCATTTGATTTCCTGTGGTACTCTTTACTACGGAAGCAAATGAGGTAGATGATGTATTGCATACAGGCGTCGTTATTTTTGAAATCAAGTCCAATATGGCATATTTCGCTGAACGAGATGTTATTCAAAACATCCAAAACTACTGGTCTGTCATAGTGACCAACAATGATATAAAGGCCTTTCTCCACGTATTGAACTTCAGACAACAGGATAACAATGTTCACACAATACGATCCATTTAATCTTGACATAATATGACCTATTAATGAAGTAAAAAATTACAATAAAATTTTTACAATTTTTTTATTTTTTTCAAATCTTAGCAACTAAGTTCTAAAACATCCTGAATCCAACTCTTTTAGGGGGAATTGCCAACAAACAAGCAGTTCACAGCACAGGCCTCAACCAACATATTATTGAGCATAGATGCCATTTTGGATTTGCAGTTTTTCAACCTCTTCAATTTCTTGCAATGATAATATGAATATGCGTTGTGCATAGAGCTCAATCAACATGCACATGATTGAAAATAGAAGCTTTGTGGGATTTTCACTTTTTCGAGCTCTATTTTCAATTTTTTGGTACTATGATAATGTGTAATCTATTTGTGCATATATGCCTTGTGCCTAATTTTCATATTTGAAGGAAAAGACAACAAACAAGAAGCTCACATCACAGGGATGAAGTAAATTTAATTCAGTGAAAACCAATCAAAACAGATGTTGGCTTACTATTCTCTGACCGGAGGAAGAACAGATAATCCAAAGTCTTCATGGTTATGGATTGTTGTCATGAAGCACCTAGAGTCAATACTCTTGTCCTTAATTTAGATGTTCTATCTCGACATAGTATAGTAGTTTACACAAAATTGTCAAGTGGACCCATTATTGGGAGTCATTGTTCAATTTTGGTAAGTTGTTGGCTTGTTCTATCCATTATTCATGATTAGAATTAAATTTATTTTTTAATTGCATTGCAGAATATATTGTAGATAATATTTGAGTGGAGGTGTTTCATTATCGGGATTCATCGTCTCCATTTTATTTGTATGTAGGCGGCCTGTGCTATTCATGTTTATATGATATATTGTTAAATTTATTTATTTATTTAATAACAATATCCTTTTCTTTTCTAAGAGATTTATATTGGTACAGGCATATGGATTACTCTTTTGGGATTTTAATCAAGAATTGACGGTGCAAATTTGTAAGAGAGAGATCTTATGGGAGCGCGAGAGAAAGATTGGGTAAATCCCATCGCGGACGGATGGATCTCATGGAAGCGTAAAAGCTCTTATACGTCGAATTCTAATGAGGAGAAAGAGCGATGGCAGAACTGGTTACATGAGGTAACCATGCTGCACTGTAATATGATGACAAGATCGCTGCACTGCATATCAACGAAAGTGAGGGATCTGCCTACTTATGATGGGTTAAGCGAGGTAGATACTTTCCTAGATAAGTTTGAAAGGGAGGTACCGGAAAAGCAACGTTTCTGGGCCTTGAATTGGGTACTGTGTGCTACACCCACAAGGGGAGCTTTGATGACTGGCGCGAGTGTAAGATGATGACACGGTTTGGGAAGCCTAGAGTACGATTGACAACAAAATACAATGGGCAAAATGATCCACGCACGCATCTGGCCAGATGAATGCAGGCATATGAAAAACAACCTACGCGGATGTGCATGAACTCCGTGCTGAGAGGTATGGTCAATAAGCTTGTGTTAGGGGGGCACATATGCATATGGATTTTATTGTTCCAAGAATATGACTTTGAAGTTGTTGTGAAAACTGGACGATTGAACGCGGGACCGAATCACCTGGTGCACATTGAGATAGGAGAGGAACCTACTAGTATGGAGGAAGGATTACCCGACGTGTAGCTATTTGCTGTGTGCGTAGCAGATGGAAATTTTGAAGATATAATTCACTTTCTCACAATAGGAACGACGCCAAAAGGATACTATGTCCAACAGAAGAAGGAACTAATGGTGCACACAATAGATTTCTTTGTCATTACGGGGCACCTATATAAGATGGGGAATGATGAGATACTACGAAGGTACGTACCTAAATTTGAATGAAGCAATATCCTCATAGATGCTCATGGGGGCGTTGCAGGAGGTCATTATGCAGGGAGAGCGACCACGCAGAAGATTCTCTATGTAGGGTTGTGGTGGCCGACCCTTCATCATGATTCAAAAGCACATTGCAAGGCCTATGATGTATGTCAAAGAACAGGTAAACCATCACTGCCTTTGAATCCGCAAATGACATTGCAGTGCTTTGAAAAGTGGGCAATTGACTTTGTAGGACTTATCAAACCTCAAGGAAAGACGTGCGCGAGATATATTGTCACCGCAACAAAGTACCTGACTCGTTGGGCAGAAGCACAGTCGGTAAAATATTGCACGGCTGCGACGACCGCGAAGTTTCTGTTTGAACACGTCTTGATGCGATTCGGGTGTCCGAAGATCTTGATGAGCGATCGCGGCACGCATTTCCTGAACAAAATGATCAACGCGCTGATAGAATAATTTCAGGGGTATCATCAGAAAAGCACACCGTATCACCCACAAGCTATCGAGACAGTAGAAGCGTTTAACAAAGTACTGGAGACTGTGCTCACCGAGGTATGCAATGCACAACGAAGTGATTGGGACCTGCGCGTACCCGCAGTATTATGGGCTTATACGATGACATGCAAGAAACTAACGGGATAGACACCTTTCTGGCCGGTCTATGGAGTAGAAGCCGTAATGCCGATGGAATACATCATGCCTAGTTTACACATAGCAGTGCTCACAGGTATGACAGATTGCGGAGCCTTGGAGGAGAGGCTTTCACAGTTGGAGGAACTCGAGGAATAATTATTTTTGGCTGGCTTTCACCAACAGGTACAAAAGCAGCGCGAAAAGGCCTAACACAATCGACATATTAAGTTGTGCACCTTCAAGGTGAACGATTTAGTGTTACTGTATGATAGTAAGTTTGATCAATTCCCGGGAAAACTCATAATGCATTGGTTGGGACCATATGTTATTAAGGAGGTCAAAGACAGAGGTGTGGTGTAGTCGGTAAAGTTAAATGGAGAACCTTTCCCAGGAAAAGTGAATGGCAGTCGGTTGAAACCATACACGGGCGGCCTGGCTATCTGACTAGCTGACAGAAGCACAGTCTTAGTGCTCCATGCAGCTGAAAGGAGACCGGGACTATAAACAGGTTCAAGGAAACAGTTCAGCTACAACAGTTTCTGAAGAGCACGTCCAAGAAGTATAGCAAGTAGCTGCTCAGTGCACTGCCGATCTTACAGTGGTCCAGGCAGAGTTGGGTGGTTTTTGCGCAAAGATCTTCACACCGACAGAGTGACTCGAGGGCTAGTCACGATATTTGTGTTGGGGGCCTGTTGGGCGCAAGATCCCCCAAGGGAATTATTGGGGCTTAAAGCCCAGATTTTGGTCAAAAGATGTAAATCCGATGTAAAAACTCTGCATTTTGTGGGCGCGAAGCGCAAAGTTTGTACATGAGTCATAGGGTTGTTCACCCTTAATTTTGTAATGTAATGTCGGCTTTAAAGATCTACCCATGGTCCGCGGACCATGGGATTGTATAAATAGAGCAAGGCTCTAAGTTGTAAAGAATGCATAATAGGAGTGATCGAAGGATGGAGAATTGAATCTTATCTGGAGTGTAGAGTCGAGTCTTTGGGTCGTAGAGTAGGAGAAGGCTCTGCAGCTGAGTGAGCAGAGGCCTAGTAGTTCACAGTTGAGTGCGTGGACCCCTGTAGCTGAGTGCGCAGGGTGAGTCGAGTCTATAACCATTGAAGCATTATAAAGAGAAGTTTCACATCAATTTTGTGTATCTATTTTTTGTTTTATGCTTTGAGTATATTGGGTATGAATTGCATTTTCATTGTTTATATGATGAGCGAACTTATATAACTGTGTTGATTAAGTAAATGTGAGATAAGGTATCTGTTTACGTGAAGTTAACTAACAATTATAAGAAGGTAAGTAAGACACGGGGTGTAACTTGGGGAAATAATGCAGATCGCTGCCCTAGCAGTGCGAAAGTACCTCAACCCCTAGTGAGCACTGCGGGAAGGTGGTTATAACCGATTGCGAAAGTATCGCGTGTTAGGGTTGTGCGAAGTGACCTGCACGAAGGTATTCACAGTTGGACTAAATCGACCCCTTAGACATCTCAAGGGTGCCAAGACTTGGTTCCAACATCTCCCCATACTGCTTCAGGTGAGACTTCAGTCTGTGCCCCGTGGGCTGATGCAGAAAGGGCCAATAGCGTAGGGATTTGTTTGGCTAATTAAATCCGAACTTGGGTCAGGCCCCCTCAAGCCAACACTTTTGCATTCAGTCCATCAACCAACGACTCAAATCCCTACCCGAATTTCATCATTACTATTGCAGGAAAACACCTGCCAATGTCTAGCTTCTATGTGTGCTTTGCGTTGATGCCAAAGCCTTTAGGAATTCCACGTTGCAATTACGTTTAGAAAAATGTTATCACTGTGATACTGGCAAAATCCCCCCAAAAATTCTTTTTTTTCCTAAGACCCCATTTTGACTAAATTTCATAATCAACAGTGGAAAACTAATGAATAAAAAGAAGAACAAGAGTGGTTCCCTAGGTCGCTTGTATTCATCTCGTAGGTTCTCCTTAGAGAACATGCATGATATATATTTTTGTAGTTGTTTAGCGAGCAAATGCGCATGAAATATCTTAGGATAGGTTGGACAAGTGGTCACTAAATGGGCCTGCAAATTTACTTTATAGTTGATCAATTACTTTTCTGGTGGTGTGCTTCCATGTGTAAAAAGGAAAGAGTATTAGATGAAAGAGTATTAAGATGTATGACACGTCCTCTATTTAGAAATCGAACATTGTAAACGCGTGTCCATATTTTTAGATAACTTGGCCATGTACAATCTCCTTTTTGAATGGATAACCAGGGTTTTAATCATTAACAAATGTTTTAGTCATTCACAAATGTTATCAATTGTGTCAATGGTGGAAATAAGAGTGTTGAACTTAGGTACTCACGGTCGTTAGCCAACCTCCATTCAAAAGTAATTGGACACCTATGTTACCAGAAACGGGACGATTGTCACAAAAACGTGTAAGAAACGAGACCAGACGGAAACGCCGTTTTCTACGGTCGTTTTAGTTAACCAGTGCATATATTTTACGGGAAATCTTTTACAGGTCGTAGTTGGCTCTTCTCAGCTCTATATTTTCACTCTTTATTGTAGATTTCATTCCTGTATTCATTCAATAACCTAGAGGCCTATGTGAAGTATACATAAAGTTGATTATTTTTGTACTATTATCCATTTTTTAGTTGATTTGTTTTCCTTTAACATGTATAGTGTTAAAATTCATAGTTTAAACACTATTCTATATGTGGCTCAAGAAGTTCACATTTAATTGCAAATCTGTTTATTGTTATATTATATATATATATATATATATATATTATTTGGTTTTTTTTTTTAAGAAAACAATAATTAGCGGAAGGCCCAAAATGCATAAGAATGTATACACTTAATTGACTAGGAAGCATAAGAATGTATATATTTAATAGTCAATTTGCTAAGCATAAGTTTGGTATTCAAATTATTTAGTTTTTAAATAAAATTTGAGCTAGAAAAATAGTTGAAACTATATTGAAAATTGAACCTAATTCTGCATTTTTCATTTTCTCTCTCCTCGTTTCTTGAATGCGAAACCTCCAAACTATGTTTCTCGTACCGTTGTCGTTTCTCGTTTCGTACCGTTGTCGTTTCTCGTTTCGTTACCCGTTTCTAGTAACATAGTTGGACACCTTTTCCATTTAGGCTGTGTTTTACTTTTTTTGAACCGCATAGAAATCTATAAATCCTAGCTTTGTTCAAACACTGAACCAAGTAGTTTTAATAGAGTTTGTTTGCAGCCTTTTGTGACATATTATTGCACTTATTTCTGTAGTTATGGGAATTTGATATTTGCTTCCCTAGGTTTATTATTATAATCATTGCGTATTCTATTAATTGACGTAGCTTTTTTGCAGCTCATAGACAAGTCTGCGATACTTAACTGAGCAAAGTAGGTTTCAGATTTCATCAAGTTGTGAGAGTTGTCTATATCCTCTTTCTCTCACATTAAATATTGGACTAGTTTCTACAGAGATGTGTTGACGTTTGGATTCTCTTTTGTGGACAATAGAGATCTCTATTCGAGAAACATGAAAAAAAGGCAACACCTCGAACTTTTAGAGGTGAATTTGGTATGCTAACAATTCCTAGATTCACATGAATCTTCATGTATGTCTTAGTTTAGTAAATGAAGTTGAATATTTTGTACAAAACCTTGTTGATCTTGGAGCGAGCGCACATCTCAATTTCTTTCAGTAGGAGTTAGACTGAAGGTTGCAGTCCCATCTTCATGTCGGTGGGTGAATATCTTTTAGGCATACTTGCATTTTGTTTGAATCCCTATTATCATTCCTTGTCAGAATCTAATCTTGTTTTACTCCCTTCAATGTGTTATGTTAATGGTGTTTATTCAACACAATAAGGGCCAATTACCCTACATCATTTACTGCCCCTATTGCATCATTTGCACCATAAGACTTGTGTATGTATTTATTAGTAGGAAGCTGAGCTAGCAACCGAATCTAAGCTACTGAAGGTTTTCATGATAAATGGATCAAACTCAGGTTAGCCCAATAAAGTATTAGGTTTTGCTGGTGTTTGGGCATGAGGTAGTACACTCCCTTCTTAGAAGTCTAGTATTTCATGGTGGTAGAAAATGAGTCTAAATAATCAAGTTTAGTACCCTACCAAATTTCAGTAGAAAATCAACACTGCTGCTTTCATTTGGTCAACATAATTTACTTCAGGTAATCCTAGGTTTGGTTTTTAGTTATTACACTGAAGAGGGAATGCCATGGAGTTGGTTCGTGAGTATCTCATTTGCCTCTCCAAGGAAATTTTACGGCTTGGCTAAGCCGCTTTTCTTCCCAGCGTCAAAAACACGCGTTCCTTGAGAGAAGTTTACTTATGATGCCTGCTCCAAGCACTGAAAACCGTAGAAATCAACTTGTTGAGAGTCCGCAAGATATTAGAGTGGCAATCGATTTATCACTGATTCATTGGCTTTAACAACACCCAAGGGCTCCATTTGGAGCCAATATGCACTCCTAGCTAATATCTAAAAGCACGAGAAGAATAGAGATATACTACAAAAAAAATTGCTCGCAATAAGAACCTCTAGAGAAATGACTTGCAATACATGTGTGTGGGAACAGTTTTTCCAAAGTCTAGGCAATCTATGAGAAGCAGGTAATTAGAAAAAATGCATCACACATGTCTCCTACAAGAGTTACAAGGAAGATTCATATGTCTCCTACCAGAGTTGCAAGGAAGATTCTTAAAAAGCAGAAAAAGATTCTGCAGTGCCTTATTCCAGGTGGAAAGTCTATGAACATTTCTTGTTTTCTCAAGGAAACTGCTTATTATATCATATCACTCAACGCCCAAGTCTAAGTGATGCAATTCCTAGCAGATGCTGCATTTTGAAATAGGTAACACCTTGCATATCATCATAACATGTTGGTGTTATAATTATATTGTTTCTGCCATCCCGCGCCGCTGGAACCAAATCATAGATATTTTCCCTCAACGATTCGAAAACGCTAGATATCACTCTGCAATCTCTGGTAAAACTATATATTTATGGTTGAGTGACCCTTCAAATGAACAGAACTTAGTCTTTGGTTCTTTTCAATTGTGATTATGTTTCCGACAAAGTGAAATAAAACAAGACTTACTTAAACTCCAGATATTAATGAAAATCTGGTTATATAGGTTGAACATATTATTATATCCAGCTATGTGATGTGGCAATACACTTTGATTTTTGTATTGTACAAGTGCATCAATTGACGCGATTTTCATTTGATTTCCTGCTGTACTCTTTGCTACGGAAGCAAACGTGGTAGATGATGTCTTGCATACAAGCGTCGTTATTTTTGAAATCAAGTCTAATATGACATATTTCGTTGAAGGAGATGTTAGTCAAAACATCCAAAACTACTGGTCTGTCATGGTGGCCAACAATGATATAAATGCCTTTCTCCACATATTGAACTTCAGACAACAGGATAACAATGTTCACACAATACGTTCTATTTAATGAAGTAAAAAATTACAATAAAACTTTTACTAATTTTTTTTTTTTTTTTTTAAATCTTAGCAACTAAGTTCTAAAACATCCTCAATCCAACTCTTTTAGAGGGAATTGCCAACAAACCAGCA
Source organism: Pinus tabuliformis (assembly GCA_031772625.1). Taxonomy (NCBI): domain Eukaryota; kingdom Viridiplantae; phylum Streptophyta; class Pinopsida; order Pinales; family Pinaceae; genus Pinus; species Pinus tabuliformis. The sequence goes on along the minus strand of CM062807.1, from coordinate 175,710,611 downwards.
GTTCACAGCACAGGGCTCAACCAACATATTCTTGAGCATAGATGCCATTTTGGATTTGCAGTTTTTCAACCTCTCTAATTTCTTGCAATGATAACATGAATATGCTTTGTGCATAGGGCTCAATCAACATGCACATGATTGAAAAGAGATGCTTTGTGGGATTTGCATTTTTTCGAGCTCTATTTTCAATTTTTTGGTACTATGACATTGTGCCTAATTTTCATATTTGAAGGAAAAGACAACAAACAAGAAGCTCGCATCACAGGGATGAAGTAACTTTAATCCAGTGGAAACCAATCGACACAGATATTGGCTTACTATTCTCTGGCCGGAGGAAGAACAGATAATCCAAAGTCTTCATGGTCATGGATTGTTGTCATGAAGCACCTAGAGTCGATACGCTTGTCTTTAATTTAGATGTTCTATCTCGACATAGTATAGTAGTTTTGCACAAAACTGCCGAGTGGACTCATTATTGGAATTCATTGTTCAATTTTGGTAAGTTGTTGGCTTGTTCTATCCATTATTCATGATTAGAATTAAATTTATTTTTTTAATTGCACTGCAGAATATATTGTAGATAATGTTTGAGTGGAGGTGTTTCATTATCGGGATTAATTGTCTCCATTTTTGTATGTAGTCGGCCTGTTCTATTCATGTTTATATAATATATTGTTAAATTTATTTATTTATTTAATAACAATATCTTTTTATTTTCTAAGAGATTTATATTGGTACAAGCATATGGATTACTCTTTTGGGATTTTAATCTTAAAAGGGAGATCTTAAATCTAGTTTTTAGTTCTGAATCCAAAGAAGAGCTCTTTGCTTGTGACTAAATCTTTAGATCCAGTTCAAGTGCAGATCAAGCAAATGTTAGAGACTACATGCAGCAAAGTCAAAAGTAAATAGTCCTCACGTTAAATAGCACATCTAAACACACAGCCAAATCAACGGTAAATGGTCTTGAGTGTCGGCTCTAAAATCCAAAATCCTTTAAGATGTCTACAACTTAAAAACCATGACGGACTCCTCGATTATCGTTCGAGATATTTTTGTTTTTCAAGTACCAATGGATAATTGTTCACACTAGAGTTCAATATATCATTTTCAAAATGTCAACCTATATAAATCTTCCTTGATCGCCCCATTCAGGAATTGTCAGGACCTAAATAATCTCAATTAATAGTGTTAGTGAGAATTTAATATGATTTAACGCAATAAAATGCAAAGAGGATCATTCAAATGAAATATTACATAAAGGTTATCTCATTTTTCTAGCTATACTCATTTCATATTCTAATAATTATAAAATAGAATATATTTTGAATATTTATAAAACAAAATTAATGAAAATTGCCCATAGATATTATGAGTAACTATTGAAATTGCTTAATCTATTTGTTGAAATATTTGAATTAGATGTAGCATCTTTTTTTTTGGATTAGGCATAAAATCCAAACTACTAAGAGATTATTTAAAACAAGTAGATTGCATGGGTTAATAAAAATTGAGTCTTGTTCTTCTTTGACGTGATGATAATATCATGGCACTGCACATGATGAACACAATAATCATTTATACTACTAGTAATTACACTATTGAATCAAATGTCTTTTGCTTAAAGTAAGTGTTATATTACAAAATAAAAACTTAATAGAAACTTGAAAAGACATTAGTTTTCTAAAATAATTACACTATTGAATAAAATGTCCTTTACTTAAAGTAAGCGTTATATTACAAAATAAAAACCCAATAGAAACTTGAAATGTCCTTTACTTAAAGTAAGTGTTATATTACAAAATAAAAACCCAATAGAAACTTGAAAAGACAGAGATTAGTTTTCTAAAATAATTATGACAAGAATCGTTCCAAATTAAGTATATCACTTCTTAGAGCTAAAAATAGGGTGAAATTTCATTCAATACCTCTTAAGAGCTATGTGTCCATGACTAAATAGCACCACATGCTAGGATTATTATTTTTTTGCACCATTTCATATGACCTCCCTGTCATCTCCAATGTAAGCCTCTCTCTAGAGTCACCTAGGATATTCATTGAAAAAATCAACAAGGAATTCCATTATGAAACTATAGACGAAAAGAAGAGGGATAAACCACATAATGCCAACGATATGATTAGTGCAATATTGTGTTATTATCGTGTATATATTATGGTATTTCATAACAAGAGTGCACTAATATCCCAAACTTACATGATAAGATGAGTATCGTGATTGATCCAGTGATGGCAATGAACCTCTTAATTAAATTTTGCAAAACTAAAATCATGGAGTTGATTTATTGAATGACCTTCCTCTTAAATTTTACAATCCTAACTAAAATCAACCAAGACCTTAGTCAATAGAACCTGCTTGAAGTTAATGTATCAATAAATTTTGAAACGTTCTAACTTCACTTAACCGTAAATTTAATTTAAACTAGACTCTTGTCAAAAGAGTGGTTTTTTATTTAATATAGAAAAGATCAAGGATCAAATGTAAACTCCATGTTTATTATTGATCTAGATTGGATAATTGTATTTTTTCATCCATGTTGATGCTTTCAGGGTGGAAAAATCAAAGAAATCAACTTACAAGAGAAATTTTAATGATGGAACCCAAATTGGAGCATTGGGGTCATAAGTATTCTAGGACCAATTTGAGACATTAAATGACCTTTTATGGGGGATAAAACTTTGCTTCTTAAGTGCTGCACCCAGTGATGTTATTCTACACTTTAATATATTTCCAACGGTACAATAATGATGTCAATTAGAGTTTGGATGCAAAAGTTATGCCTCTCGGAAGTTGACATAACATGATTAACCACCATAATTTGAGAGGGTGCCACTTGATCTCTTGACACTCATTGAAAAGGGGCTAGCCACGTGGGGACTATGAAGAAGACTCTAGAGGGTTTGATTTGTAACTCATGTTAAGGGTTGAATGGGTCAAATTTAACATCTAGTTGGATTCCAGGCTGCATCATAACCAAGGCACTAGGAGGAAAAGGGGTTCCATTATATTAGATTGCATTTTGTTCCATAGTAGAGTAGAGCAGCTCATAGTGGATAACAAGAGAGTAGAACAAAGGGGGTTTGTGTTTTGTAGTAGTCCATAAGCCATAGGTATTAGATAACTCCATAAAGATACCTTCTCCTTTCACACATCATCCACTATAAATCCACTATAAATCTAAGGAAAATTGAACAACATAGTATAGCTTTAATATTTTAGTCTATTTTTATCAAATATGTTGTGAAGAATTGTCTAGTGGAATATCTATGGTAGTTTACATATCAATTATCCATGCACATTCTCACCATGGTTGGGAAGGTTTGCACTACACATTATTGTTTTTCTAATAGATTGAAGGATCTTAACAGTTGACTAACTAAGGAGCATGTAAGCATGGACCTATTTAATCCTATGTTTAATGTGCTTCCCAATATTACAAAGCTCAATATTACATATCTTGATTTTGAATATTCGATACACTAACCATTTATATGAATTCAAGAGATATATCATCTAGCTTGGAAACTTAAAGGCATATCAGATCCAAATTTTGATAGATCTCTTTGAATCGCTATATTATATGGACACAATCCACCACCTAATATATTTTGTTGTAATACAATGAACATTACACACAATGTCGATGGATCCCCACACTACAACAAAACAGGCAATTTACGCCAGGTTTAGCACCAGATTTTAGTGTATTTTTCTCTCCATTGGGATGAGCAGCCTGGCACTAAATCTGGCTCTATTGTATAATTTTTAAAGCATCCTTTTTTGCGCCAAATTTTGCATCATTATTTTATGCCAAATTTTGCATCATATTTTGCACCAAGATTTGTATTTGGTTTTACAATAGGTTTTTCTTCTAGTTTTGTGCCATTTTTTGCATCATTTTTTGCTCCCTATTTTGTGCCATTCTTTGCTTCTATTTTTGTGTCATAATTTGCATCAAGTTTTACACCATCTTTTGCATCTAATTAGTGCCTTTTTTTGCATCGAGTTTGTGCCAGTTTTTGCATCTAGCCTTATGCCATTTTTTCTTCTAATTTTGTACTTATTTGCACATCTATTTTTGCACCAATTTTTCTGCCTTTTTTTACATCATTTTTTGCATCTAATTTTGCACCATATGTTGAATCTGATTTAGTGCCAAATTTTTCATCCATTTTTGCACCAATTTTTCGTTTCATTTGTCTCCCTTTTTTGCATCCTATTTTGCAGCTAATTTTGCATCCAATTTAGCATCATTTTTAACAACATTTCTTGCATCCAATTTTGCATCCTTTTGAGCATCTAAATTTTCACCCTATGTTGGACAATGTGTTGCATCCACCTTTGAATCCCATTTTGTGTCTAATGTTACGTTCAATTTTGAGCCATTTTTTCATCTACTTTTGCATTTGTTTTTGCACCAAGTTTTGAATCATTTGTTGCACCTCATTTTGCATCCAATGTTGCATCCAAATTTGATCCATTTTTATGCCCATTTTCGCACCATTTTTTCTACATTTGTGTCCAATTTTTCACCATTTTTTATGTCCAATTTTGCATCCTTTTTGCTGTCTAATTTTTCATCTCTTTTGGCATCCAAATTTGCATCATTTTTTCTGCCACATTTTGTGTCCACATTTGCATCTCATTTTTCACCTAGATTTTAGTTTGAATTTTCATCTAGTTATGCATCATTTTTGGCATCCTTACTTTCACCCTTTTTTAGTCCCATTTTGCTTCTTGTTTTGTGTCTTTTCTTACATCCTTTGTGCACCCAATTTTGCATCTTAATTTTACACCATTCTTTGCATCCTCATTTTGGTGTCCATTTTTGCATCCTTGTTTGCGCCCAATTTGGTATCTTTTTGTATGCCCTATTTGGTTGCCTTCTTTGTGACTAGTTTTGCACTCTTTTTTAATTCTACTTTAAAACCCTTTTTGTCTCATTGTTTGCATCTTGTTTTGATGGCTAGTTTAACATCCAATTCTACTGCCAATGTTGCATCGATGGTTACATCCACTTTTGGCTTCTTGTTTAGAGTTTTACTTTTACTTCCATTTTACTAATTTTATTACATAGTGAAATATATTACAGTTTCTAAATATGATTTTGCTGTAGGACTTAATGCACAATTAGATGAAAATAAAACCCTCTCAGTTTATCCCAGAAACCTAAGATAGACTGATTAAGAGAAAGGTTGTTCTAAGGCTCAGGATTCTTAATAGATCAAGATGTAGAGTATAGATTGAGAAAAGAAGAATGAATGCATGTGAGTCCTCGCATGCAAGTCTTGTTGGAGTTTTTAGTGTGGCTGGGAAGCTCTCCTAGATAGCTCCAAATCTTGGTCCTACACACAAGATAGAGAACAAAGAAAACTTCACAACATAATATCTTGATAATTGAAACTATCATAAACATAAATATTATTGAATAAATAAATATAAACCAAAATCCCATACATTCATTAGTTAAATAGGATAACTAAAGAATGAATAGTAGCATATGGAAGGAAGAACAACTAATCTATATTAATAAAGGAGTTGGAGGAAAATTACAACCATCAAATGCAGTTGCAACAACACCTCCCCCAACTCCTAGCTCCAAAATCATCCCTCTCAAGATAGATCTCAGCAACATGACAATACACAAATTCCCATCATTTCCTCAATGGCCAAGCCTCCAATATATAGGAAAGTGAAGGCTATGAAGATTTCCCAAATTCCTCATTAGTTCAATTTTGGCAAAAGCTTTTGGGTGAATAATGTTTCCTCATATAAAAATGGCATTTTCCACTTTTTAGATGCTTTTGTGCTTAGGAAAAAGCTTCTCCATGGTTTATGGCTCTTTCCCACTTTTGTATGATTTTATTTTTTAGGAAAAATCTAAAGATGAGGATAAAGAGATCACATTCCACCATATGAGTTTCCAAAAGTGAACAAGAGTGTCAAATTCTAGTTAGCTTGAGCTTTTTTCCTCGCATTAGAGGAATTTTCATTTTAAAATGTTAACATTGAATTTCCATGTCATAATGTGTAAGCCAATCAAAATCCTTTAAAATTTAAAAGACGTGTGACTAGGCAGTGGATTTTTTTTTAATAATATAACTTACCTAACTTAACTGTGAGTGGTGCCCAAGTGACCCAAAACTATATTGAATATTAAAAATAAAATTAATATCTTAATCTATAAAAGTTAGAATATCAAGAATATTTTTAATGAAGGGTAAATCACGGCGTGTTAAATAAATAAATTTAAATATAAAATCCTAAATCCTAAATTTAATTTAAATTTTGTTAAATCTTGTATTGATAAATTAATTTAAATGAAAATACAATATATGGTTATTTTGATAAAAGTGCATTTATTTGAGTAACTTATATTTATATTTTAAATTTTCCTTTTAAATTTAAATTTTCCTAAATCTTGTGTTAATAAATTAATTTTAATATAAAATACATGTAAACGGTTATTTTGATAAAAGTGACATTTATTTGGGTAATTTAAATTTAAATTTAAATTTCCTTTAATTTTTATTTATTTATTTATTTAATTTAATTTACTTTTTTATTTTAAATTTTATTAAATCTTGTGCTAATATATTAATTTAAATATAAAATACATATACAATTATTTTGATAAATGTGACATTTATTTGGGTAATTTAGTAAAGAATAATAAAAATGATATATTAAAAAATTGTCTCCATGACATTATTTTATTATTATTATTATTATTATTATTTTTTTTTTTTGAATTGACCGGAGAATCCACAGTATAAACATTTTTGAACCAACGTTTCGAATCCAAGTGGGATCCATCATCAGGGTTGAAGAATGATGATAAAAGAAGAGCAAGCAGGGAGAATAAATACTAACGATGCCAAACTAATAGTTTTGCCTCGTTAGAAATTATTCTCCTGCTTGCTCTTCTTTTATCATCAT